>JABWTJ010000070.1:1743102-2186059 GCA_016801875.1 Solanum sitiens | reverse complement strand
ATTAGGTTCACTTCATTTTTGAGAAGTGTCCCCAATCACCGCATAGATGATGAGTCACTGAAAGAATATTTCTACCGGGGACAGGATGATAATAATAAAGCGGTATTGGATACTATAGCAGGTGGTTCTTATGGGGAGTGTCCTTATGCTGAAATTGCCGAAAAATTAGAGAAAATTTCCCGAAATAATAAAGCATGGAGTACTAAAAAGACAGATACTGGGAGAAATACTTTTGCAGTGCAATCCACACACAACCCAGCCACAGATGAGATTCGTGAAGAGATGGCACAGATGAGAACTGAGCTTGGGTTAGTGTTAAAACATGTCACTGGGGGGGCAGAAAAGATAAACGCAGTGAACTACTTGTCTAAACCACCACCACCAACTGATGAATATTATTATGAGGAAGATTCTTATGCAGTAAATGATCAGACGGGGGGTTTCCAACCAAATGCCCAAGGCTCCAATCAGGAGAATTGGCGCCAAGGTCAAGGAAATCAAGGTCGGAACTATGGTAACTACAACCGCGAGGGTAATTATGTTCGTGATGGAAATTACAACCGCGACAACAACTTCAACAGGGGTAACTATGGTAACAGAAATGAGAGGAGTGGGCCATATGTTCCTCCTTAAAATCGTGAAGTTGCTCCTAGGGATGGTGGAGGTAGTATGGCGCGAGTTGAGGATATGTTGCACAAGATGATGAGGAGGTTTGATGCTAGTGATGAGCACACCAAAGAGTTAAGGAGTGATGTAGCAGGTATTGGACAGAAGGTTGATACACATGCCATATCAATCAAGCAGCTTGAATTGCAAATGGCTCAATTATCTGCAACTGTGAACACACGGCAACCGGGCACTCTTCCTAGCAACACTGTCCAAAATCCGAAAAATGATGGACACTGCATGGCAATTACTACTCGTGGTGGTAAACAAACTATTGACCCACCTATGCCGTCTATTGTGGAAAAGGTGATGAAAGACAATGATGAAGTGGTAGAGGTTAGTGATGAAGTAGAAGATAACACTGAGGAAGTTGCTGAAGTACCTAAAAAGGTAACTCCCATGCCTAGACATCCACCCCCCTTTCCTCAAAGATTAGTGAAAAAGACCGAAGATGGCAAATATCGGCGTTTTATAACAATGTTGAAGCAACTTTCTATCAATGTTCCTTTGGTAGAAGCTCTTGAACAAATGCCCGGTTATGCCAAGTTTATGAAAGATTTGGTTACAAAGAAAAGATCGGTCACTTTTGAGGATGATGATAGAATGCAGCATTGTAGTGCTATTGCTACAAGGTCTTTAGTGCAAAAGAAAGAAGATCCGGGTGCATTCACTATTCCTTGTACAATGGGTTATTACATTTTGCGAAAGCATTATGTGATCTGGGGGCAAGCATAAATCTCATGCCCCTCTCGATTTATAAGAAGTTGGGTTTGGGTGACCCAAAGCCCACTGCGATGCGGCTACTGATGGCCGATCGAACAGTAAAAAGGCCTATAGGGATACTCCATGATGTGCTAGTAAAAGTGGAGTCGTTCATATTTCCAGCAGATTTTGTCATTCTTGATTGTGAAGTCGATTTTAAGGTGCCTATTATTCTTGGGAGGCCATTCCTTGCTACGGGTAGAGCTTTAGTTGATATGGAAAAAGGGCAGATGAAATTTCGGTTGAACAATGAAGAAGTGACTTTCAACATTTGTAGGTCCATGCGGCAGAGTGGTGAGCTCCAATCGGTATCTGCCATATCCTACAAAATTGGTGAATCATCCAAGATACAAATAGAAGAACGACTAGGTGTAGAAGCACTGGCGGCAGTGATAATGAATCTTGATAATGAAGGCATTGAAGAATATATGTCATTAGTTGCTGCCCTTGATCGTGGTAATGTCCGGTTTAAACCAAAGAAATATGAGCTAGACATGAAGAATCGCGATTCTCCACCCGCTAAACCATCCATTGAGGAGGCTCCAAAGCTAGAACTAAAAGCTCTCCCACCTCATCTAAGGTATGAATTCTTAGGAACCGGTTACACATTACCGGTAATCATTGCATTAGATCTAAATGAACAACAAGTTGAGAGTCTGGTCAAAGTGCTAAAAAGGTTCAAAAGAGCTATTGGGTGGACCATTGCGGACATTATTGGGATCCCTCCTGGTATTTGTTCTCATAAAATCCAACTCATGCCCGATCATAAGCCAAGTATTAAGCACCAGAGACGCTTAAACCCACCTATGCAAGAGGTCGTGAAGAAGGAAATCATAAAGTGGTTAGATGCAGGAGTAATTTATCCAATCGCCGATAGTAGTTGGGTATGTCCTGTTCAGTGTGTACCTAAGAAAGGTGGAATGACTGTGGTCCCCAATGAAAAAAATGAACTGGTTCCAATGAGGCCGGTGACTGGATGGAGGGTGTGTATGGATTATCGGAAATTAAATGCATGGACCGAAAAGGACCATTTTCCCATGCCCTTCATGGATCGATGTTGGATAGACTCGCCGGAAAAGGGTGGTACTGTTTTCTTGATGGTTATTCAGGGTATAATCAGATCTCTATTGCACCAGAAGATCAAGAGAAGACCACTTTTACCTGTCCATATGGGACCTTTGCGTTCAAGAGAATGCCGTTTGGGTTGTGCAATGCACCCGCCACATTTCAGAGATGTATGATGTCTATATTCTCCGACATGGTGGAAGATACTATTGAGGTCTTTATGGATGATTTTTCAGTGGTTGGTGAAACTTTCGAGCAATGTTTGAGCCATTTGTCTGAGGTTCTTAAGAGATGTGAAGATTACAATTTAGTTCTCAATTGGGAAAAATGCCACTTCATGGTCAAAGAAGGTATTGTTTTGGGCCATCGTATTTCAGAAAAGGGCATAGAAGTTGATCGAGCCAAAGTCGAGGTGATAGAGAAACTTCCTCCACCTATCTCCGTAAAAGGTGTGAGAAGCTTTCTTGGGCATGCAGGTTTTTACAGGAGATTCATCAAAGATTTCTCAAAAATTGCACATCCATTGTGCAAACTGTTGGAGAAAGATTGTAAGTTTTCTTTTGATGAATCCTGTCTGAAAGCATTCGGCGATCTCAAAGAAAAACTGGTATCTGCACCTATCATTATTTCTCCAGATTGGAACAGTCCATTTGAGGTAATGTGTGATGCGAGTGGGGTTGCCCTTGGTGTGGTATTGGGACAAAGAAGGGACAAAATCCTTCATCCCATTTACTATGCTAGTAAAGCCCTCAATGAAGCTCAGAAGAACTATACAGTCACTGAACAAGAGCTCCTTGCTGTAGTATTTGCGTTTGAAAAATTTCGCTCCTATTTGCTAGGTACTAGAGTCATAGTGCATACTGACCATTCAGCCCTGAGATATTTGATGGCGAAGAAGAACGCAAAACCAAGGTTAATTTGTTGGGTATTACTACTGCAAGAATTTGACTTTGAGGTAAGGGATAGAAAAGGGATCGAAAATCAAGTTGCTGATCACTTGTCCCGTTTAGAAGATGAAACTATGAGAGAGTTGGGGGATAAGAATGATATTGATGACATGTTCCCCGATGAGCATGTCTTGGCTGCCTCACAAGACCTGATTCCGTGGTTTGCAGATTTTGCGAACTACCTAGCTAGTGATCTTGTTCCATCGGACTTGTCTTTTCATCAAAGGAAAAAGTTCATGTACGATGTGAAGAAATTCTTTTGGGATGAACCATACTTATACAGGAGTTGTGCTGACGGGCTTATTCGGCGTTGTGTGCCAGAAGTCGAGATGTTGAGTATTTTAGAGGCATGCCATTCCTCACCCTTTGGTGGACATCATAGTGGTGTCCGGACTGCTCACAAGATCTTCCAAAGTGGTTACTATTGGCCAACTATTCATCAAGATGCTCATGAGTTCGCCAAAGCATGTGATAGATGTCAAAGAGATGGCGGCATTTCAAGAAAGCAAGAGCTCCCTCTAAATCCCATTCTTGTAATTGAGTTATTTGATGTTTGGGGTATTGACTTTATGGGTCCGTTCGTGAGTTCTCATGGAATGAAGTATATTTTAGTAGCAGTGGATTATGTATCCAAGTGGGTGGAAGCTATCGCCCTCGCAAACAATGAAGGGAAGAGTGTCACTGCATTCTTGAAAAAGAATATATTTTCTCGATTTGGTACCCCACGGGCAATTATTAGTGATGGGGGATCCCACTTTTGCAACAAATTGTTCAAGGGATTATTGGAGAAATATGGGGTTCGCATAATGTGGCCACTCCTTACCATCCTCAAACTAGTGGGCAAGTTGAAGTATCAAATAGGGAAATCAAACAGATTTTGTCGAAAACAGTGAACGCTAGTAGAACAGATTGGTCAAGGAGGCTTGATGATGCTCTTTGGGCTTACCGGACAGCATATAAGACTCCCATAGGTATGTCCCCATACCAACTAGTATATGGGAAAGCATGTCATCTTCCGGTTGAATTAGAGCATAAAGCCATGTGGGCTATGAAGAAGCTAAAAATGGACTGGAACGAAGCTGCAGAACAACGATTAAATGGGTTAAATGAACTCGATGAATTTCGCCTTAAGGCTTATGAAAGCTCAGCCCTCTACAAAGAGAAGATGAAGAAGTACCATGACCTAAAAATCGAGAAACGAGAGTTTATGATTGGGGATTCGGTGCTTTTATTCAACTCTAGATTGCGCTTGTTTCCGGGCAAGCTAAAGTCTAAATGGACTGGACCGTACTTGATCACCAAATTATTCCCTCATGGAGCCGTTGAGTTGGAAAACAAGGAAGGTGTGCGGTTTAAGGTGAACGGACAACGTCTCAAAATCTATATTGGTCATGCGGAATCGGCGAATGAGGTGGTTGAGGCATATCATCTTGATGAAGTCTGAGTAATCAAGTGTCCTCAGTCGTGCCGCGACGTTAAATCAGGCGCTGGTTGGGAGGCAACCCAATAGTTATCATCTAATCACGTTTATAGTTTTTGTGTTTTTCTCTTTCTAGTAACAGTAGCATTTTCTATTTATGGGTTGTAAATTTTCAGGTAGCACATCTACATGAAGTACTGCAGACAAGTTACTCTACATCAGTCACTGACGGATACATCGACGGACCGTCACGCCTGTGATGGACCGTCGCCTGAATCCGTCGTGCCAGGTACGCTCTCTTGTAATTTTGAAAAACTAGGGCACAGGCGACGGACCGTGTGACGGACCATCACAACTGCGACGAACCGTCATCGGGGTTTCGTCACGCCATTACCCGGCTACCCGACCCGACCCGGCTTGAGAATTTTAAAAGTTTAAAACGTTTTAAACCCCCCCACCCCTTCATTATCAGTTTTCACTTAATCTTCCCTCCATTTTCTCCCCTTCCAACTTCACTCTCTTCCCAAATTCCCCATCTTCTCCCATTGTTCATCCCAAAATTTTCCCTCTTGGTCGGAATTTGCTGCAGTGATTCTTAGCCTTCTAACTTGAGTGCCATCATTTGTGCATTATTGTCTCCTCTTCCAAGGTATGTATTCCTGAAACTCTACCCTTTACTATTTTTTGGTTGTTTTACGGGTTTTCCCTATTTGATTGCATATGGGTTTCTGCTTTTGCCTAGATATTATCTAACTTAGGTCTGTAATTCCACAAACTGCCTGGACAATACTAGAGAAATTAGGGCTTTAAAACTTACCAATTTGGGTTGTCATTCTGACTCACATGGGGTAAAACTTGGCACCCCTCAGTTCTGTCTCTGTTTCACAGCACGACAACCCGATGACGGACCGTCATACCCATGACGGTCCGTCCTGCACAACCGTCGTGACGGTCAGAGACCCCTGTCCTAGGGGTCTCAACACTTTTTCTAAGTGTCCACTGACGGACACATGTGACGGACCGTCATATCCATGACGGTCCGTCCTGCACAACCGTCGTGACGGTCAGAGACCCCTGTCCTAGGGGTCTCAACACTTTTTCTAAGTGTCCACTGACGGACACATGTGACGGACCGTCATACCCATGACGGTCCGTCCTGCACAACCGTCGTGACGGTCAGAGACCCCTGTCCTAGGGGTCTCAACACTTTTTCTAAGTGTCCACTGACGGACACATGTGACGGACCGTCATACCCATGACGGTCCGTCCTGCACAACCGTCGTGACGGTCAGAGACCCCTGTCCTATGTCCTCTGACGGACACTTGCGACTGACCGTCATACCCACGACGGTCCGTCCTGCATAACCGTTGTGACGGTCAGAGACCCCTGTCCTATGGGTCTCAATACTTTTTCCAAGTGTCCACTGACGGACATATGTGACAGACCGTCACACCCACGACGGTCCGTCCTGCACAACCGTCGTGACGGTCAGAGACCCCTGTCCTATGGGTCTCAATACTTTTTCCAAGTGTCCACTGACGGACATATGTGACGGACCGTCATACCCACGACGGTCCGTCCTGCACAACCGTCGTGACGGTCAGAGACCCCTGTCCTATGGGTCTCAACACTTTTTCTAAGTGTCCTCTGACGGACACTTGCGACGGACCGTCATACCCATGATGGTCCGTCCTGCTTAATCGTCGTATCGGTCTGCGACTTTCCCTCTGATATTTTATGTTGCCAAGTATTACATGACGGACTGCATGACGGTCCGTCATACGCACTACGGTCCGTCACCAGGTCCGTCGTGCCCTACTGCTACTTCAGAGCTGTTATCACTGGTCTGAGTGTTTGAGTATTATTGTCTCAAATGTTTATTTCTTTTGTGTCATGCTTCATCCTTCAAGTACTGATGATGATTCGTTACAGGTACTACCTATCATGGCACCTAAACAAGATCGCGTTTACGCACGTGGGCGTTCAAAATCCGTCGCCCCGTCTACCCGATTGGTGATAGGCTCTGATGATGAGCATGATCCAGAATACGTGCCCCCTACTGCTACTCCAGCACGAGCTCCACGTGTACCGCGAGTCACGCCCAAGAAGGTGGCGCCCGGCGTAGTCACTGCCTCCCAGTCTGATGAGGAGCGCACACTGACCGGCACTCCTTCTGGGTAAGCTGCCCAAGACGAAGGAGCATCTGGCTCCTTAAGAGTTTCGTGGTCAGAGGAAGCCTCTGGGTCTGCAGACGCCTCTGCTCCTGCCACAGCTACACAGTCTGCTTCAGATGATGAGGCTGACAGCACCGACTCCACCCCTGGCTCACCAACAGGAGTCCCTGCCCTGGTTGCCGATCAGCCCAACCGGTGGTGTGTTGACAGGCAATACAAGGTATACTTAGACGCCAAGGTTCTCAATGACAAAGGCTTCATGACACGGACTCTTACACTGGAGAGGCGGGTCCTCACGGGAAGTCTCCCCACCATGCCAGATATTCACACCCTCTTCACCAGACACCGGCTAGAGTGGACGGCTCGTTCTTTAGGTCGCTACAGTGAGGAGCTAGTCCGCGAGTTCTATGCCTCTTATGTGGATACTCTTCGCTCGCAGATCGATAGGCGGTCTGCCCCCGCCAAACAGGCCCCACTTGAGCACGTCCGAGTACGAGGCATTCAGGTTGACATCTCCCTACCAGCCATCCGCCGATATCTGTACGGCACGGATTCTGACTCTACCAGCACACCTCTCACCGCCGAGTTTGATTACCGGTGGCAAATTGTTAAAGAGTGCCGGTTCTTACGTGAGCCTTCACTGAGAGAGACCACCAAGAGGTGGATGGCACTGCACCTATCTATTGATGGAGAGGCTGCGGATTGGGTGATGGAGCCGAAGGGGGCCATCAGGAAGGCCAACTTGACCTTTACGGCCAAGTTTCTCTGGTTGATCGTCCGCCATTGTCTCTCCCCCACTGCTGTGGATAACATAGTCACCTGGGATCGTGCAGTGCTGATGGCTGCTATGATGGCAGGGTTCGAGGTCGATTTCGCTTGGCTTCTCCAAGCGGTCATGCACGAGAGGGCCTTCAAGGTCACCACAACTTACCCTTTCCCTTGCATGATTTTCTCTTTGTGCAGATCAGCAGGTGTGCCCATTTGGCACATTGACCAGCTCAAGACCCCGCCAGGAAATTTTGACATCGGCCTCATCAGGGATGAGGCCAATGAGTTGGCCCCACGCAGAGGGCCCCGTCCAGAGGTGGCCCCATTTGGTGAGAACCTGGCCGACACCGTAGAGCATGCTCATGATGCTTCCCGTGCTGCTTCTGCACACACTGACACTACTCCGGTCGAGTCTATCCCGGGTAGTAGCACTGCCCCGAGCTCCTCTCGCTGGGCTCCTTCTGCCACTCTGGTCCCACTAGCTCGGGTTCAGAAACTTGAGGCACAGATGGCTACTCTTCTGCATCACATTCAGCCGTGGATGCAGAAGACTATTGCTGAGGCAGAGGAGCGCATGGAGCGCAAGATGATACAGCACACAGAGAGGCAGATCGCCGGGGTACACCAGCGCTTAGACGCATTTGAATTACGAGTACTAGCCCGACCAGCCCCTCCGGTGGACATGTCGACTCTCCAGGCTGCGGTTGAGAGTCTGCGGGCGGATCTTGATATGATTTTAGAGGCGAGGGTGCCTGAGTCTGAGGCCCCTTCTGCGGAGCCTGCCGATGACACCGTGATGGCCGCCCTGTTTACCACTTCTGATGTTCCACCACCTCCCCCACAAGAGCATGTCAAGAGACGCAGGGGTCGAGAGGAGGATGAGGCTAGGGCAAGGAAGAAGGAGCGCCGTGAGATGGAATCTGCGAGGAGAGCCTCGATTGCCGATGAGGAGGCCCGTAGGTTGAGGGCTGTAGAAGTAGCTGCCGGGGCGTCTAGCTCCAAAATTGTAGATTCTGTGGGAGGCGCTACTGATGGTGCTGTGGATGCTGCGGACATTACTGAGGATGTCCAGACTACGCAGGGAGCAGGTTCCGGGGAACCGGACCCACCAGCTTGCTGATCACCGGCGCTTAGCGCCTCAGGTTTGCTTCACTTACCCTTTTACGTAGTTTAACTTTTCTATGCATTGGGGACAATTGCATATTTTTTTGTAGGGGGTGGGGTAAATGGAAAGTGAACACTTGGGTGAATTCTGAGTAGCCCAAGTTCACGATCCTCTTTTGGGGTTTTCTTGCCTGTGTTCTTTTTCCCCAAAAGACTGATTACTTTTACTGTTGAACCGGCATGTCATATCTTATGTACACAGTATAAATCTGAAGCATGATGGCTAATATAAATATGATATCTCGATAATCATTTGCATGACTAGGCATAGTAAGTGATAATTGTGTGGTTTGAAACATGAAACAAGGATACACTTCTGCATGATCCTGAATCTAAGATTTGAACTAGGTGTCTAATACTCTGGGAATGCAAGGAATGTCATGTGAGTGTGAGGTAAAGTCGAATGACCACCATTAATACTGAGCTAGAACTTGCCTAGTTAGTCCTACTGAAAGTGAGTCAAAACAATCACTTAGGAAAGGATCATAGGCCCTTGTTCGAAATAGTCAATCTTGAGCCAAAAAAATAACAGAAAACCAAATGAAGTTAATCCCTTTTTGATCCAAATGAATTGAGCCTAAACTAGATTTTTTTTTTACCCCAAATGATCTTCTCTGGGAGCAATGTGTTGGCCCTGGTCCCTCCTTGGACATGTGCACCTCAGCTTATGCCAAAAGCATAAGTTGAGGGTGGCTAATGCAGAAAGCAACCTTGTTTTGGCCCTGACCCAACCATGGGTATTGTGAACCTTGACTCATGGCAAAATCATGAGTTGAGGGTGGCTGCTATAAGGAAAACCACGGAAAGTGGGGTTGAAAGAATGAAGAGAAAGAAAGAATAAAACAGAAGTGACTAAAAAAAAAAAAAAATTTTAATAATAACCAAAAGCAAAATAAACACAAGAAAAGAGAAAAGTCACTTACACATAAGGATAAGAAAGGGAAAACAGCAAAGTGAAAAGAAAATTGAGTAATAGGGCGAAATAAGAATGATATGTCAAGGAGGGCAACAAGTCACTAAAGTATATCTAAATACACCCTACCTGACCCTGAGCCTATGTTACAATCTAAAAAAGTCCTATTGTGATCCTAAGTGCGTATGAGAAATTTGAAGTAGTGAAAATAAGGGAAAGCCTATGGCAATATGTATAAATGAGTGGTGAATTTGTTCTGAGAGTGAGTGTCGAAACGTGATCCTTATACTCAAACTAAAATCATTGTGTGAAAAATGAGGATGTTATTTGAAGTAAGGACAGGAGTTGTAATACCAGAAATATTAGCATCTCGGTGAGAAATTGAAGAGGATAGGCATCATTGAGTAGTAAATCTGGGTTATGGTTTGATTCTACACAAATCAATGCCTAATAGTGAGACCATGCATGAACATAATGAGAATAATCGAGGTTGATAGCCAAATGATTGCGGAAATTAAAATATGGATACTTTTGTACAAAGAAATTGTAGTGAGTCATAGTGCGTCGCTTGAGGACAAACAACGAATTTAAGTTGAGGGTGTTGATGTACCGTGGTTTCACGGTATTTCTAATACTTTTTCCTTAAGTTTAGTGTGTGTCGAGAGCCTTTTTGTGTTGATTTTGATATAAGTTTATCTTTGTTTGCAGAAAATCTGTCTAAGGAAGAACGCGGGAGTTTTTGAGAAAGAATTGCAGAAGAGACCACCTACGGAGACTATGACGGTCCGTCGCGGCTGTGACGGTCCGTAGGTGGCATCGTAGTGAAGGAAGAAGTTGCTGAAGGAAATTTGGGGAAGTCTGACCAAGTGTGGGATTACGGAAGTTCGTGATGGACCGTCACAGATACGACGGTCCGTCCTGCATGTTCGTCGTAATTATCAGAGAGTAATCCCAGTACCCAAAATTCCAATGTTCCAAGTGTATTGGAACGAAGGCCCTCGACGGGCCGTCATGCTCGCGACGGTCCGTCATACATGTCCGTCGGGGGGAATGAAGAAAGCAACATGAGAAGATGTGAAGTATGGGACGACGGAGGCTATGACGGTCCGTCGTGTCCATGATGGTCCGTCACGTGGTCCGTCGACCCAGACGCGTTTGGATAGATTTTTAGTAAATAGAATCCTTATTTGATTAGGTTTTTATTTTTCTTATAAATAGTTGCAAAAACCTCGTTTTTGAGGTTAGACTTTCTGGATAATTTTTAGTTTATAGTTCTTCGATTATATTAGTAAACTCTTGATTTTGGAAATTAAGATATTTTCCGGGAATTGATTGTTGTGGATTTCGGTGATTAATCAAGTTGAATTCTAGGAAATTATTCGTTTTCATAAAAGTAAGTGCATGAACTCTTCCATTAACGATATGAATTGTGTAATTACGAACATGGGTAACTAAACCTCATAGCTAGGGTTGTGGGAACCATGGGTGAATAACAAGGTAGAAATCTAACTTCAATAACAATCTCTAGAGTGGTGTCTTGCATGTATTGATAATTCTTTCGTTTAGAATTCTTTTTAACGGTGGCCAACGTTAGAACTCGCCTTAATGCTACTTGCCGGACCAAGGAGGTAGATAATAGGAAATAGAATTATCAACATAGATTTAGTGTATACTATCTAATAGACTAGTATTGGTTGGTACGAGTTAATAGCTTAGTCAAATACCGAATACGATGTTTAATGTGAGGTAAAGATAAGGGTTAGTATAGCAACACACGTAGCTGGACCAAGGTGCGGAGTGAAATTCTCTAGATGCCGGACCAAGGATTTAGAGATACATAACTTATCACTTTACATGCAAGATATCAGGATAGAGATGTTATAGTTAGATTTACCAAGTTAGGAACCTGTGGGGAACACTAAAGCCCTAGTTAATTTTACAATTTGATTAAAACTCCGAAAGTTAAATTTGTTAGTTGTTCGATCTTATTTAGTTAATCATTCTCATTAATTTAGAAATAAAACCCCCTTTTTTTGTCTCTTAGTTGTTTTTTTTGGAAAACAGTTGGCTAAATAATAGTAATAATACAATAAAGTTAAGTCTGAACTATTTTCCTTGTGGGATCGATCCCAACCTCATTAGTTGGGTTCTTTACTTGATACGACCGCTTTACTTCTTATTTGAGAAGTAAGTTTGAGCGTATCATGGTGCTGGTGCAGAAAACGCTGGGGTGCATGGCCCTGATCAGATAATCTGCTGAGATATGTGAGAATTGAGGTGGTGCTTCCTTCTTATGAATCTTCTCATCTCCCCCTAATCACCCTCTCTTGATACCTCGTCAGGCGGTGGAGGGGCCATTGCTCTATCCTTAGTTGGACCTGGTGTTTATCCTCTGCCTCTAGTAGGCCTTCTCCCGCGACCTCTACCACAGTCTCTCACCACTGCTCCCCTTCGGGGTGCAACCCCAATGGTTGGATCAGGCACTCTCTGTCTTGCTGGTGCTCATGTTGTCACAACTACTGCTCTAGTTTTGACCATCTACAAAATAAAGTGAAGAACATTGAATACCAATTTGTATCACCTAGATACAAATTGGATTCAAGTAATAGCATGAAAGAAAGAAATAGATGAGTTTTCCTAAAGTCCTATAAACTTTCGAAGAAAATTAAACGTGTCCCTATATTGTTCCGCAATGATCTACTAGACTTGTACTTCTGTGATGAGATCATCAAACCTAAAACTCGGATACCAAGTTTGTCATGACCCAAAATAAGTCATGAGTGACACCCACACTTAACCTCCTAGGTGGGCGAACCAACATAGTCAACCTTAACTTATATCAATTGTTCAACTACAGATAACAACTATAATGCGGAAGCTCAAAACTTATTAGAGCAACCAATTAAATAAACCTCTAAAGTGTGTTACATATTATCCCCAAAACCTGAAAGTCATCACATAAAAAAACTTATTCTTAAAATACCATTTCTAAGAGTATTATAGACACCAAAATAAATAAGTAGGATAGTCTATGTCTGAAATTTAAGGACATCATGTCATGAATAAGAGAATCCAACATGAACTAGAAGGAATAGCTTACCCGGAAATATGATATGCTGGAAACTGGATAGAGCTGAGGGCGAATGGAAGTTGATGGTACACCTCCTGCACTTTACGATAGAAAATGAAGAAAACACAAGTAAGTACATGGAAACATGTACTGAGTAGAAATCATCGAACAACTTAAAATAGAAACTAATATCAATGAGTAATAGTATAAATTATACTATGACACTTAGCAGGTGGCAAGCAAAAATCAACATGAACAAGTGACAACAACACTAAAGTAAGTACGTAATCAACCAACAATATCAAGATAACATATGAGGACTCATGCCTCCAAACCAAGCTATTTTGGGAATTGAGTTTTTTAAGATTTAGTACATTATGTTGTTTATATATGTTTCCCTTCAATGTTACTATGTTGGAAAGTGACACTCGATCCAATAACATCATGCCTGCTCGTGGCACCCGATTCAATATATCGTGTCAAAACGTGACTCCCGATTCAATAATATCATGCCGGCTCATGGAACCCAATCCAAATATACATTAATTTATAATTTATTACACCGCTTTTCACTTCCTTAACAATATTTCATCAAGCCATCTTTATTCAAGGCATCACTTCGATAGAGAAGGTTCAAGATTATAAATTTCACGGTCTGAGAATTTCAGACCAATCACAAAAAACACATAGATTATCCACACAACCAAGTACATAGAGAAATTCACAATATCACTCAATGATTATCAATCACTATTAAAAGTCTATCTATCACATAAAATAAAACATAACCTACCTCAACCGAAGAACCGAAGTCAAGCAAGCTACTTCTCCAAAACTTTTCCTTTCCTCAATGCCTCCGAATGTTTTCAATCTATCAAGTATGGATAATTCATAAGTGAACAAGTCTATAGACACCCATTACTATAATCACTTTCCTAAATTTTGATGCCAATTAATATGTCAACTCTCATATTTCCTAAATTTCAAACCTAGGTTTAAGTCTTAATTCCTAAACATAACATAACTCTAGTGCATTTATATAATACAACACCCAACATTTAGTTACTTAACTCAATATATTAAAACTTGAATACTAATATGATAATAAAATAATACTAATTAAATATGGGACCCAACTGGATACAAACTAGTGGCGACAACCATGTTAAACTCTTATAATCTGCACTTTAACCAACAACCTAACCCATCACAACAACTTCATCATACCACTAATCTCGACCCCATCCTTGAATTAATTTCCAATGGTTAGTAGTATAGATTACAAATAGAATTTAGGAAAATTCCATTCTCTAATAACAATTTAGTAATATTAGAATTTCCAAGCACTTGGTTATGAAACCAAAGGGTGATTGATAATTCACACCTATACTTTTACACTTGCTTTAGTTATTGATCAGTAATGTTTGTCTCAACTTTCCTTTTATGAACTATTCATTGATTGGCCAAATATTATCTCCACACTTAGTTATCCAAAATCCCCCCCCCCCCCACTAACCTATGAATGATAATTCTCACCTGTCAAAATCTGTAAGATTTGAACAATGTCACAGTGCATAGAACAGGTTACGCAAATGTGATACAAAGTGCTTTATCCAAACCAAGGTGAAAAAGGAGTTCATAAGTAATAAAGTTTTATTATTCAAATAAGGAAACTATTATTTATTCAATTAAAGACAATTGCGTGGAAGTATGTCTCTCTAAGCTGAGTGAAAAAGGGATTCCTAGTCAAGTTCGTGTTGAAGATGGTTTCAAGGTGGCAAAGACATGTTCGAGTCGAACAAGGATTCTGAAGGCGACGAAGACAAGTTCGAGGTGAACAAGGTTTATGTGGAGGCATGATCTATAAATAGGGCAAGAGTGTCTTTAGATAAACTTGCACACTTGCATAGAGAGAAGGTAAAAACACGATCAAGAGCTTGTGAGAGTTTTTATTTTTATTTTGGGGTGTGTTGCGAGTTGAGAGAAATATTGTACGATTGTTGACAGGAGTTTTTGTTTACAATCAGACTTTTGAGAGTAGGTATCATTCTACAACTTGAAGAACTTAAAGAACATTAGAAGACTTAAACCCGGGATTTTTTTGTCTTGGGGTAGTAGGAATTAGACATTATAATTTCTTAGGTTACATAGCTTTGTAATCATTGAGTTATTTGAAGGTTTATAAACAATACAAAGTGTTTAGTAATTTGCTAGATGAAATTATTTATTGTTAAACTTCCAATACTGAGGAACAAGCAGTGAGTACATGTTCCTTTGTAAAATTCAGGAGGGTAGAATTCCAACAAGTGGTATCAGAGTGGGTTATCTTAATCAAGAATCTAATAACTCAAGATAAAGATCAAAATAAGTTCTGCACCTCCTCTTAGACATGGTCAAGGATAACACATCAACATACCACCCCTGTTCAATGATGAATACTACTCATGGTGGAAGACAAAGATAGAAGACTTCATTAAAGCTGAAGACTACATACTATGGGTGAGAATCACTGATGGACCGTTAATTCTTACTGTGACAGATAGTGAAGGAAACACTGTACCAAAAACTAAAGAAAAATACAGGGAAGCCGACTATAAAATGCTGGGAAAGAACGCAAAAGTCAAGTTAATTCTTGTATGTGGACTAGAACCTGATGAGTTTAATCACATCTCAAGTTGTACCTCCACAAAACAAATATGGGACACTTTGCAAAACACTCATGAAGATAAAACTCAAGTTCAAAAACTCAGAGTTGCCAGACTATGCTCAGAATATGAATCCTTCAAGATGAAATCCAGAGAATCACTTCAAGATATGATGACCATATTCACCACTGTGGTAAACGAGTTAATATCCTTGGGGAACAGGCAGACAAAGTACTTAGGACCTTGCTTAGATCATGGGAAATAAAAGTTACTGCAATCAGAGAAGCCAAAGATTTAACCAATATCTCTTTAGATGAATTGGTAGGAAGTCTTAAAATATATGAGATGAATGTTGAGAAAAAGAGTGTAGGAAACAAAGAAAAAAAACTTGGACTCAAAGTAACTGAAAGTGATGAATCAGACATAGATCATGAGGAGTTAGCACTGATAAGCAGAAACTTCAAGAAATTCTTCAAAAGAGGAATGTACTTTGGTAAAAAGTCACCATCCACCAAGGAAAAGACTATAGACAAACCACAAAGTGGAGGATGCTTCAATTGTAGTAATACTGATCACCAGATTAAAGACTATCCTATAAGGGAAGTTGAATGGAAAAAGGAAAGGGTTGAAAAAGAGAAAAGGGAAATTCTTAGCAAAAGAAAAAATAAAGAGAAGGAACATGCAATGTATGCATCTTGGGGAACAGGTCTGGACATGTATGAAGAAGATGTTGATGACATTGCCTTAATGGCTATAGAAGAATCAGATGCTCAACTGGAAAAACTTTGAAGGAATGGAGGTAAATCTCTTTGATCTTAAAGATAAACTAACAAAGTTCTCTAAGAAAAAACTATCCTTCTTAGTGCTCACATCTATAGATATGGTTCAAGAACTAGTTAAAACCAAGAATTAACTTTTTGCATCCATGACTAGTTTAAAGTTTGAGTATATCGATCTCGAAAAACTCATCAGTGAACTACAAGAGAATACCAAGCAATTGTTGCATAAAATTCAGCACATAGAAACTTGAAATCTAGCACTAAAATCTGAAAATATAAAATTAAAAATTCTTGGTAAAGAAAAGGTATGTGATCAACCCAATCATGAACATGAAGTGAATAAACTCAAAAATGACTTAAGCCTTGAAAGAGAAAAATCAAGGAAGATGAATCTTGAATTCTCCAGGATAAAAACTGATCTGGAAAGAGCAAATAAATGGACAAGGTAATCCATTATAGTCACACACATAGGCAACAATACTCGAAACATAATGGTTGGAATAGGCTTTGAGAAATCTCAAGGTGAAATTCCTCTATTTTGCAGTCGCTGTGGTAACTCAGGTCACTCTAAGATAAACTGTCCAAAATACAAAGTCACCAAAGAAAATAAAATAAGAAGCACATATAAGACACCTCAAAGTAACAGGTGTACTCCAAGGAAATCTTATTTACCAAAATGGATTCATAGAGATCTTATTCATCCTTTTGATTCTAGTAAAGGACCCAAGCTAATCTGGGTGCCTATAACTAACCTTTGAAATTTTTTCAGGAAAAAGTGAGAAAAAGCAAGAAATATTAATACATGGACAGTGCTTGTTTGAGACACATGACTGGGGATACATCACAATTTCTCTCACTTGCAGAAGAAAGAGGTGGAATGATAGCTTTTGGTGGAGGAAAGAAGGGTCACATTAAAGGCATCAGAAAAATTGGCAGATTAGATGAATACTCTATAGACAAAGTATATCACGTGGAAGGTTTGAAACACAACTTTATAAGTATATCTCAACTTTATGATAAAGGAAACAAGGTACTCTTTTCATCTACTCACATTAAAGTTGTAAATCTCAAAACTCAAAAGGTTGTCCTAACAGGAATTCGAGATAAACATGTATACACAGTAGATACCTCACATATATCTCATGAAAACTTAGTCTACCTAAGTGTGGTCGATGAGGATCCTTTTTTATGGCAAAAATTCCTAGGTCACGCTAGTCATGTACAACTAAATAAATTTATCTCTAATGAACTAGTAATAGGACTGCCTAAAACGAAATTCAAAGAGCCAGAATCTTTGAAGCATGTACTCTAGAAAAGCAAGTGAAATCATCCTTTAAGTCCATGCAGATCATAAGTTCAACCAGACCTCTTGAACTGATGCATGTGGATTGATGTGGTCCTATGAGAGTCAAAAGCGCGGGGGGGGGGGGGGGGGGGGGGGGGGAGATATATGTTTGTTCAGGTAGATGATTACTCTAGGTATACCTTCAATCTCTTCTTACATTCCAAAGATAAAGCATTCGAAGCCTTTTGTTCACTTATAAGAAAACTCTAAAACAAGTTTGAAAAACAATTGATACCAATCAGGTCTGATCATGGTATCAAATTTGAAAACTCAAAATTTTCTAAATACTCTGATCTCACGGAGTAGATCATAATTTATTTGCTCCTAGACCCCCCAACCGAAAGGTGTAGTAGAAAGAAAAAATAGGACCCTCCAAGAAATGGCTAAGACAACGATGATTGCTAGCGAAATCACAAACCAATTCTGGGCGGAAGCCATTAATGTTACATGCTACACCATAAATAGATGTATGTCGTAACCTGTGCTGGATAAAAACCCCTATGAGCTACTAAAAGGCAGAAAACCAAACATCTCACATCAAATAATATTTGGGTGTAAATGTTTCATTCATAACAATGGAAAAAATTTGTTAGGAAAATTTGATGCAAGAAGCGATGAGGGAACTTTTCTAGGATACTCCACACATACCAAAGCTTATAGGGTATTGAACAAACGAATATTATGTGTAGAAGAGAATATACATGTTGTATTTGATGAGTACAATACTATGACTAACCAGAACTTGTAGGAAGATGAGGAAATCTTCGAAGAATCCACTAACAATGCAAAGGAACAAGAATAAGAATTAGGTTTCCAACTAAAAAATGATGAAACCAGAATCCATACTCCTAACGACCTAGAAGGGAACTTAGAAAACGGCTATGAAGAAGAACAACCTAAGCTAACTAATAGTCAGGATACAGAAACTTCCAATATGATCACACAAGACTACAAATATCAAGGATCACATCCTTTGGACGATATACTTATTAATCTCACCTCTAGAATAACCACCAGATCAGGTATAAAAAGCCATTGTGCCTTTAATGCATTCTTGTCTATGATAGAACAAAAGAAGATAAGTGAAGCCCTTCAATATGCAAATTGGATAATAGCCATGGCAGAGGAACTGAACAAATTTGAAAGAAGTAAAGTCTAGAATCTTGTACCTAAACCACAATCAGAACCATAATCGGTACAAAATGGATATTTAGGAACAACTTAGATGAACATGGTAATATAAATAGAAACAAAGCCAGGCTGGTAGTTCAAGGTTACAATCAACAAGAAGGGATAGATTATGATGAAACCTTCACACCAGTGGCAAGGTTGGAAGCAATTAGGTTACTCAAGCTTTTGCAGCACACATGGAATTTACCTTGTATCAAATGGATGTTAAAAGTGCTTTCCTCAATGGATTACTAAAAGAAGCAGTGTACGTTAAACAACCCCCTGGATTTGAGAAGATTGACTATCCTAATCATGAATACAAACTTGAAAAAACCCTTTAAAGGTTAAAACAAGCTCCACGAGCATGGTATGATAGATTGTCACAATTTCTCCTAAGCCATGGGTATACAAGAGGTAAAATTGACAATACACTTTTTCTCATAAAAAGGAAAGGATCTCCTAATTTTCCAAGTATACGTTGATGACATCATTTTTGGAGCTACAAACAAGACAGTCACAAACGAATTTGCAAACCTTATGTTCAATGAGTTTGAGATGAGCATGATTGGAGAGTTAAACTACTTTCTGGGGCTTCAGATAAAGAAAACATCCAGAGGTATATTAATTCACCAGCAAAAATATGTTAAGGAACTGCTTAAAAGATTTGAAATGGAAGAAGCCAAATAAATAGATACCTAATAGCCACAACCACTAAATTAGACCTCGAAGGAACAGGTTCTGTTGTGGAACAAAAACTGTATAGAGGTATGATTGGTTCACTTTTGTATCTTACACCAGACCGGAATTGTGTTTAGTGTGTGCTTATGTGTTGGATTTCAAATCAACCCCGAGGAATCACATCTCCAAGCCATTAAAAGAATTCTTCAATTTCTAAAAGGAACCACTGAATTAGGACTATGGTATCCAAAAAGGAGTAACTTCAAATTAATAGGATATGCTGATGCAGACTATGTCAGATACCTAGCATATAGAAAAAGTACCACATGTATGACTCACTTCTTAGGATCTTGTCTAATCTCTTGGGGATCAAAGAAATAAAACTCGATTGCATTATCCACCGCAAAAGCTGAATATGTAGCAGCAAACTCATATTGTTCTCACCTATTATGGATTAAGAAATAACTCAGTGATTTTGGCCTTAAAGTTAAGTGTGTTCCAATCTTTTGTGATAACACAAGTGCAATCAATATTGCAAAATATTCTATCCAACACAAGAGAACTAAACAGTTTTCATCAAAATTTATTTATAATTTTTATGAAAGCAAAAACGTCCAAAAAGAGAACAATTATCTATTGGTTTCATGTGTGTATGTGTATATATATATATATATATATATATATATATATATATATATATATGAAAGTGTCTATGATAGTTTTTGTTGGATTAAGAACGTCATCGTCTCTGCCTTCTAGGCCAAAATGGTGAATTTTGAAGTTTTATTCACAATATATTGAATGATCGAAAGTTATGTAATGTTAGACGTTCTAACTATTTTCGTTTTGAATGAATTGTTGTCTTTTATTCTCTATTTTGAATGAAATGTTTTTATTAAGAAAAATTGTGTATGGTTAATAACCAAATCACACAGAACCAAAATCGATAACAATCAAACCAATAAAGGTATATTATATTTTGTTTGATTTGGTTTTGATAACTCAAAAGCCGATTAAATTAATTTCGTTTTGACTTGGACCAATAATGAAGCCAAACCAACCAGTGAACACCCCTAATTTGTTTTTGAACCAGTTCAAATAGATGACGTTGTTAATAGAACTCGTGTATTTTTCTCCTAACATTATATTGAATCACACTATCTCTTAGAAGGAAAGGATATTGATTTAGAAGGTAGCATGACGAAATTATATACTTTTGGGGATTTTCAAGATACTCTTCCTATTGAAGTAGATGTCTCTTCTAAGCTTCTAAAAAGTTCAAGAAGAGGGAATAGGCAAGGAAATAGGAATAACAATTCGTCAATCAGAGTTCAGCACATGAGGCGTAAATCAATTTATAAGAGAAAAAGATTTAATATAGAATATTATATTTGTGAAGTCCCAAAAAGCCTTTTTAGAGGGTGCAGATTCAACACAATATTCATAAAATAATTATTGGTTTACTAGCCTTTTTCAGAATTCAGTGCACATTATCAAATACAAAAGAAGATTGAAGATGCCACCAGGGATATCTACTTGCAATGACAAAACCTGATTTTTTTTCCTTATAAATTCAAATTTTCATTCTAATGATCAAAGATTCTGAACAACTTATCTTACTGGTATAGAATCACAGTCATATCCAGAATTTCTCTCCCACTCTAGTATATTCAAAATGTAGTGCAGAAGAAAGAATAATGTTTTGGGAAGATATGTATCAACTGGAAGATGGAATGGACAACTCCTGCTTAATTGTGGGATTCTAATGTACTTCTAAATTCGGAGGATAAAATTGGAGGTTTACCTGTGCTTGACTCTGAATATGAAGATTTTAAAAATTGCATTTCTTCTTGTTACTTAGAAAAAATACAATTCAAAGAATGTCGATTTAAATGGTGGAATAATGGATCTGGGAATGATTGCATATTTGAAAGGCTAAATAGAGTGATCACTAATCAGAGGTTGCAAGGATGATTTGATCACCTTGTGGTGGAACATTTAGTAAGAATTAATTCAAATCATGATCCTATATTCTCAACTCTTGAAGCAAGGAGGAAAGGAATAAGAAACCTTTCAAATTTCATAAATTCTGGACTGAGAATGAGTCTTTCATTAATATAGACCGGTAGATTTAGGAGTAGTATTGAGAATTGAGTTAGGTAAGGGCTCAGATAACCCAAACCCCATAATTGGGATTCTAGCGTAAAATAGGATTGTTTCATTGATTCGGGTAACTCATCATAACGCCCCTGGTAAGGGCCTAGATATTTGATCCGTTTGTTCAGTTAATCATTTACTCTGACAAAGTATTGGATTAAAAAAAAGTATTGGATGAATCTAGCAACACGTGGGCAAGACCTTGTTTCATCATGAGGCTCATACTTAGAGAAACTCCCCAAGAAAAGTAAAGTATACTATATTAGCATTTAATGTCATTGCATTTATCTAAGTTCTAAAGATTTATTGTTTTCAATGCATTGTCATGCTTTACTTTACAATTGTATCAAATATTCATATTTTCTCTGAGCTATTCCTCAAGTATGTACGTTCATTCTATTTAGTGTTTCATTCAACTATTTTACATAATGTACATTTTATGTACTAACGTCATTCGGTGTTGCATCTTCAAATGATACAAGTACATGAACTCGGGATCGATAGCTGACACTTCACTTAGATCCTCTCCATCAGGTTTTGGTGAGACCTCCATCCTTTTGGAGGGCTCATGTTCAGTTATTTATTTCATTATTTAGTAGACATTCTAATTTGTTATTCACAAAGTCGTTGATCTTATCCTAGAACCTATCTTAGTTCAGTAGAGGATTCATAGACAAGTTAGTGAATCAGTTATATCTTGATCATCAAAATTTTAAAACATTATTATTATTATGATTCATATTTATATTTAAGACTTTTCATAAAACATGTTCAGAGGTGTGAATAATGGTTATCACTTTTAAAGTTTTTATATATAAATGTTAAGCCTTCCGTTCAGAACTAACTCAGGCCAAGGGTTCACTTGGGATCAATCGTAATTTTCGACAGTCAGCCACACCCAGGATATAGGATCAAGGTGTGACAGAACTGGTCGATGAACTAAAGTTTTTGTTTGTTCATACAGACATGCAGATACCAAATCTTAACATAACCTCACAAGTATAATTAATCTTTTTGTGAATTTGAGTTTTGGTGGTGGTGTTAAATAAAAATTGGATTTCAATCCATAGAGTTCAAATCAATAAATGGAAAATTGATTTACCTGAGGTTTCCTTTCCATCATCCCAATCCTAAGATTCTATGATAAAGAAGATCGATATTTGTGGAAAGCATATTCAGGGATAAGAATCTAAGCTATATAGTTAACTTATAAGACTAGATTTAAGTATTTCAAGAGAGTGAAGATGAAGGTTCAGTAATGATAGAAATACTTAGCTCGGAAGATATTGTAGAAATAATGTCAACTCATGAAGCCTATCTACGACTTGTTCAACGTAAGATTATTTAATTATTCAAGGTATCAAAGCGTTGTCTTGGAGTTTGATTTGCTAAAGATGAAGGCGATTATCAGCGCCTCTTCATCTTCCTCCCATGAATTTTTTAGGGAAGTGTTTCTACTCAACAACTTTACACTACTAGATATTTTCTTTTCTCTTTAGGTTTTATTTGTTTTTTCAATTTCATTTAATGGATCAGGTCTCTTTATTGGGTCAGATTGTGTACAAACTATTTTGGAAATAAAAAAGCCTTTAAGCCTCAAACATTTGTTACTTAAAAAGGATAAACTACACTAACTGGCCACAAATATAAGCTAATTACCATCCTATAGTCCATCCTTAAGTATATACCTGTCACGACCCTCAAGCACCCCCTAGAATCTAGGGAGAACCCTCGAATCATTGCAAGGCATACTTGACCCTTTGGGGTCTTGTACAAGCCCTTTTTTATCGTTCATTACATAAGATATGAAAAGTAGTGCAAAATTTAACCCTTTTCACAAATAATTGAAATAAAGAAGTCTTTCATAAACACTTAGAGAATCTCATTGTCACAAGCCAAACTTAAGACATGACATAATATCTTAGGGACACGGCCCTTTACATTAAAAGAGAAATACATAATAAGTCTTTATTTAAGAAACTAAGAAAAGGACTATGCCCTCGAATATATGAGGACATACTTTGTATTGAGAGGAACTTTCCCAAGCTTCACCTTCAAACCTTCAAAATCTTCTAACCTATACTTATAAAGTATAGAAAAGTATGGGGTTAGTACAAAATAATGTATTAAGTATGGCATACCCAAAATCATGTAAAAAGGGACGTTTTAATAAAATAAGCTTTCATGCCAAATAATTATAACATTCATGCATTTAGAAAGAAAATAACATAAGAAACATCATTTAACACTTAGATAAGAAATTCCATAATTTTAATCCAAGAATACACTTTACAGTAATATATAGAATTTTCACAGTGAACACAGTGAATGGCACAGTCCAAGTCAAGTGAACCCTTTTCCTCTAAAGTTATCCCAAGTTATCCTAAGATTCCCTAAGGTAAGCCAAGAAGGGGCCGCCCATACACCCCTTCAAGGCATACCAAAGCGATCCTTAAGACCACCAATCATAGGCTTACCTCATATGGAAATCAAGTCCACACTCTTGGCTAAACTTGTGCCAAACATTCTTTCATACGGACTTCATGTAAGTACCCTTCTCCAATAGGACTTATAGGTCACACCAAGTGCAATGTGGGTAGCATCCCATACTAATACTCCCACTTAGTGCTCCTAATGGATTCCCTTGAATTTGAGCACTTTACAATAACTTAACAACATTACAGTGAATTAGATAAAGCATTACAGTGAACTAAATGACTCTAAAACAGTGAGCTTCCACGATGTTGCCAATGAGGAAGTGAACTCATTTCCGTAGAAGTTTCCCTAACCGAGGTTATCCTAAAATTCTCCAAGGTAAGACATGAAGGAAACGTCTAAACACCTCCTTCAATACACACCAAAGAGATCTTTAAGACTACCCACCAAAGGCTTACTCCATTCGAGAGAACAAGTCACCACTCAATCACAAGACATTAGAAGAACACTTAACAAACCACCAAAGACTTCCCTTTCGGAACGCATACTTAGTGCAATGAGTAGATAGCGTCCCATACCACCACCTACCCTAAGTAGTACACTCTTTTAGAAGGTTTGACACCAAGACTTCCTATTCGGAAGGTCCTACTTAGTGCAATGGATAGATAGCGTCCCATACCACCACCTACCCTAAGTAGCACGTTATTTTAGAAGACTTAGTTCATTCAACTATTTTGTGGGGGTTATCTTAACCGACATAGACCATGAGACCTAGACATCGAATCCCGATATTAATCCCTATCAGATGAGGGATCCTCACTTGCCTAGAGTAAGGTCATACTTTTTAGCTTTTGCATGGATTTTCCAATAGCTACACCTATGTGGGCACATAGTTAAGGGATAAAGAGATTGCTACTAAGTAACTCATTCTCTACTAATGAGGAGTACTCATCTCAAGAGGTACATTGGAATACAACATCTCAACTCATGAAGTGTAACCAACCCATCTTCATATCCTCTCGGTGCTAGGCATAACTCCCCATAGATTCTCCCCACGGATTCTCAACATTATAAACTATAGGTTAAGGATAACTAGTGAACACCACATCTCAACTCACGAAGGATATTCATCCTCCGACCTATCTTAGAAAGCTCATTAGGAATAGTGGGGTTGCTACTAAATACTTCATCTCAACTCACGAAGAGTGTTCACCCCAAGACTCCCCTTTTTACTCAACTTAGCTTCATACATTCATTTAAGTGTGTGTGTGTACATGTGATCACACCTTGCATATAAGCATCATTTCATTCTCATACTTCTATACATGCTTTAGAACTTCATTCATCAAATCACACACTTTACATACTTCACATAATCATATACTTCATTTAGGCATAATCTAGGTCAAACATACAATTCAAGCTTCACAAAACTCAATACAAGACCCATTTCCAATATCTCTTCATTTCACATATTATACCTTCAAAACCGCTCACAATACATACTAAGTAATATCAAGGTTATCAAATAAACACCGCCACCAAGAAGGTGGACCATACCACTCAAGAGCAATTTATAAAAAGCATTATACAATATAAGTAACTCACTATTGAACCAA
Organism: Solanum sitiens; assembly: GCA_016801875.1. NCBI lineage: Eukaryota > Viridiplantae > Streptophyta > Magnoliopsida > Solanales > Solanaceae > Solanum > Solanum sitiens. The sequence continues at coordinate 2,160,280 of JABWTJ010000070.1, read as the reverse complement.
GCCATCACCACCTATAACCAATCTTGTCAATATTTCATCATAATAAGGCCCTTAGGGCAGTAGCTAAACCAAAATAACAACACAAGAAAACCAAAATTCATCCTCAACACAAACATGCTCACTTAATCCATTTCTTAAACTAAAAGTTTGAAATATGCATAAACATGAGTTCATTAGAGTTTTGACATTAAAATCATTAATTAATGCTAGAATAAACACATTTGAATCATTACACCTTTACAAGAAGAACCATACTTAGAATCAAAGATAGAAGAAAGTAGAGTTTGAAAACCCTTTTTGAAATCTTTTAGAAAGGGCTCCTTGAATGGAAGAGGTTTCAAGGATGGATACCATACCTAAAATTCAAGAAAACCCACTACGTTTGGTGAAGAAACACGTCCAAACTATCCCTCCTAGTCCTTCTTGAGTTTTAGCTCCAATGGTGACTTTGAGAGAGTTTGTCTTTAGAGAGAGAGAGTTTGAATTTTTAAGTGAGGGGTCTTGTCTAGATCTAGGACTTAAAACTAATCTAATATAACTTAAATACCCTAAAAATATCATCCTAGGGTCATAAAAGACTTGGGGTGAATTTACCAAACACCCCCAGACAAAGCAGAAAATTACAGCTGTTACAGTGACCACCTACGCCCTCATCACCAACGGACCGTCTCCCAATCGACGCCCCGTTGATGGGGTCCGTCGATTGGGACTGCAACTCTACCATGTGCAGGCCTTGATATCCTTGCAGGACCAGTTGACGCCCATGGACGACGGACCGTTGGTTGACCAACAGACCGTCCCTTGGGTCGTCGTTTGGTCACTGTTTTGGCAGCTTCTTGCCAAGAGGTGGGGTCCTCTTTTAGGGCCTCTCGTGGGTCCTAGGTGGAGTCGTAACCGGACGTTAAACCCCTAAACTAAGTCATCTAGGTCTTAGGAACATCGCACACTATATTCAAGCAAAATGAACATGTAAAACTCACGCAAACACATCTAGACATACAAGTACTTTATAAAGCACACCTTCCGAACGTCATGGACGTTCTTGGTCGTTTGACCTCCAAACTTAACCAAACTTCACACACTGCCTAAGAACACTAATGTAACTTAAAATTAACTCAAGAAACCATCACGAATCTCTAGTTCACCTTAGTTCGTTTTAGGGCGTTACATTCTCCCCCACTTGGGATAACATTCATCCTCGAATGACACTCAAAACTTTAAGACCATCAAGGAATCACTTAGAATCACATAACACATTACAATCATTATCATAACATCCAAAATCAGAGCATCAACTGACAAGGAGCATAAATTCACACTTTCACACATTTTGCTATATAAGCAACTTTTTTCAAAACTTCAAAATTTCAAAACTCGACCTTAACCTTCTTTTATGGAGGAACTACCTTCTCCAACATTCAACATGCTCAAATACAACTCTTACACACATTGAGACCACAATTCAAGACAAAACAATTTTCTTCAAAAATGAGAAACTTTACTGTAAGCATCACTGTACACAGGCAACTTTGCAAAACTTCACAAATTCAATCTCACTTTCATTTCTTCACTTATGGAGGAACTACCTTCTCCAACAGTAAACATGCTCATAAACATCATTTCTAAACACATTGAAACCATTGTTCATGAAAAATGCAATTTTCTCAAAAAATGAACTTCTTTATAGTGAACTCAAACTTCACTGTGTCACATGCTTAAAATTTCTATAATGCACCCTTTTAAGCAACTTTAACAAGATGACATGAAGATATGAGAGACAAGACTATACTAACTCACTCCAAAGAGACTTGGTAAGTTACACTAAGTGCAATGTGAGAGTAGCATCCCATACTACCACTCCCACTTAGTGACCCTTGAGGATTCTCTTGGACTAAGTACACTACATGCAATTCTACTAAACATTCATTATGCAAAACTTAGCCTTAACTTGCTTCTTTAACATTAGACCTTAAGTCATCTAGCTTCATATGCAACACATGATAACTCGTACAATTATTCATGACTCTTAATCATTACAAAAACTACTAAGGATTTGGTCTCAAGCTTGAATAAGAACAAAAAGGAAAGATGAGGATGTCAACTACTTCTCTACTCAACTCATTATCCCCCTAGGGTAAAGCCATCTTCAAGGTCTCATACTTCAAAGCACCATTATGCCTCTCACAAGGTAGGAACCCACACTACCCTCAACTCATGTACATCAAGACTAAACATCAACTCTACTAGTCAAGCATAGCACTCTCCTCTTAGGATTCAAGCCTAGACAAACTCTCTTAAACACTACCCCATTCAACTGTTAGACACCACTTAACTCAATCTCATGGAACAAAACTTCCTTACTAGATATTCATACCACATTTCCTCCTTAGGGTAAAACTACACAAGAACTTCAACTCATCACAAGAACAACTATGAAACATTAACCACACAAGAGGGTTGCCCTCAACTCCTACAAAATCTCCACATTCTCTCAACACTCCTCAAATTTACACCTTAAAGCAACTTTAACACTATTGAACATAATCACAAGATAACTCATTTTCTCTCAAAGGCACTTTATTCAATCATTATACTCTTACCATGCTTCGAACTACATCACCATACAATTTCTCATCACAATACTTCCAACCTCATAAGTCACACATAGCCATAAATGGTTCACATCACAATTCTCAAAACTACCATTCACATTTACTCTTCTAGCCACAAAACCATCATAAGCATCAAAACTCACCTTTTTCTTTCCCTCGAACTTAATAACATCTCCCTTTCCAAGAAATCATACCTAGAAAACCACCGGACAAAGGAGAAGAAGAGAGAGACCTTATAGAGTTAAGTTATATGGCACGATACAAGAGTAATGAAGAAAGTGAAACTCTATCGTCCTATAGCCTCTTGTCCATGGATGTGTCGCGATTCACACCAATGACCAAGATACTACTAGACGTGGCTTGTGAGACTTTTAGACCTTAAACTATTTCCGAAAACCTTATGCTCTGATACCAAGTCTGTCACGACCCTCAAGCACCCCCTAGAAGCTAGGGAGAACCCTCGAATCGTGGAAAGGTGTACTTGACCCTTTGGGGTCTTCTAAAATCCCTTTAACTATCGTTCATTACATAAGACATGAAAAGTAGTGCGAAATTTAAAACTTTTCACGAATAATTTGGACACTACCTTTTACATTAAAAGAGAATTACATAATAAGTCTTTAATTAAGAAACTAACAAAAGGACTATGCTCTCGAATATATGAGGACATACTTTGTATTGAGAGGAACATTCCCAAGCTTCACCTTCAAACCTTCAAAAGCTTCCAACCTATACTTATAGAGTATAGAAAAGTATGGGGCTAGTACAAAATAATGTACTAAGTATCGCATACACAAAATCATGTAAAAAGGGACGTTTTAGTAAAATAAGCTTTCATGCCAAATAATTATAATATTCATGAATTTAGAAAAAAAAAAAACATAAGAAACAACATTTAACACTTAGTTTAGAGTTTCCATAATTTTAACCCAAGAATACACTTTATAGTAATATATAGAATTTTTACAGTGAACAGAGTGAATGGCACAATCCAAGTCAAGTGAACCCTTTTCCTCTAAAGTTTCCCTATCCCAAGTTATCCTAAGATTCCCTAAGGTAAGCAAAGAAGGGGCCGCACATACACCCCCTTCAAGGAACACCAAAGCGATCCTTAATACCACCAATCATAGGTTTACCTCATATGGAAATCAAGTCCACACTCTTGGCTAAACTTGTGCCAAACATTTATTCATACGGACTTCATGTAAGTACCCTTCTCCAATGGGACTTATAGGTCACACCAAGTGCAATGTGAGGGTAGCATCCCATACTACTACTCCCACTTAGTGCTCCTAATGGATTCCCTTGAATTTGAGCACTTTATAATAACTTAACAACATTACAGTGAATTAGATAAAGCATTACAGTGAACTAAATGACTCCAAAATAGTGAGCTTTCAAGATGTTGCCAATGAGAAAGTGAACTCATTTCCGTAGAAGTTTCCCTAACCGAGGTTATCCTAAAACTCTCCAAGGTAAGACATGAAGGAAACGTCTAAACACCATTTTCAATACACTCCAAAGAGATCTTTAAGACAACCCACCAAAGGCTTACTCCATTCGGGGGAACAAGTCACCACTCAATCACAAGACATTAGAAGAACACTCAACAAACCACCAAAGACTTCCCTTTCGGAATGCCTACTTAGTGCAATGAGTAGATAGCGTCCCATACCACCACCTACCCTAAGTAGTACACTCTTTTAGAAGGTTTGGCACCAAAACTTCCCTTTCGGAAGGTCCTACTTAGTGCAATGGATAGATAGCGTCACATACCACCCCTACCCTAAGTAGCACGTTCTTTTAGAAGAATTAGTTCATTCAATTCTTTTGTGGGGTTTAGCTTAACCGACATAGACCATGATATCTAGACATCGAATCCCGAAAATAACCCCTATCGGATGAGGGATCCTCACTTGCCTAGAGTAAGGTCATACTTTTTAGCTTTTACATGGCTTTTCCAATAGCTACACCTATGCGGGCACATAGTTAAGGGATAAGGAGATTGATACTAAGCAACTCATTCTCTATTAACGAGGAGTACTCATCTGAAGTGGTACATTGGAATACAACATCTCAACTCACGAAGTGTAACCACCCTTTCTTCATATCCTCTCGGTGCTAGGCTTTACTCTCCACGGATTCTCAACATTATAAACTATAGGTTAAGTATAATTAGTGAACAACGCATCTCAACTTACGAAGGGTATTCATCCTCTGACCTATCTTAAAAGTCTTATTAGGAATAGTGGGGTTGCTATTAAACACTTCATCTCAACTCACGAAGAGTTTTCACCCCAAGACTCCCCTTTTTACTCAACTTAGCTTCATACATTCATTTAAGTGTGTTTGTGTACATGTGAGCACACCTTGCATATAAGAATCATTTCATTTTCATTACTTATATACATGATTTAGAACTTCATTTATCAAATCACACACTTTACATACTTCACATAATCATATACATCATTTAGGCATAATCTAGGTCAAACATACAATTCAAGCTTCACAAAACACAATACAAGACCTATTTCTATTATCTCTTCATTTCACATATTAGACCTTAAAAACCACACTCACCATACATACTAAGTAATATCAAGTTCATCAAATAAACACCGCCACCAAGAAGGTGTACCATACCACTCAAAAGCAATTAATAATAAGCATTATACAATATAAGCAACTCACTATTGAACCAAGCCATCACCACCTATAAACAATTTTCTCAATATTTCATCATAATAAGGCCCTTAGGCCAGTAGCTAAACCAAAATTCATCCTCCACACAAACATGCTCACTTAATCCATTTCTTGAGCGAAAAGTTTGAAATATGCATAAACATGACTTCATTAGAGTTTTGACAAAAATTATCAATTAATGCTTGAATAAACACATTTGAATCATTACACCTTTACAAAAAGACCCATACTTAGAATCAAAGATAGAAGAAAGTAGAGTTTGAAAACCCTTTTTGAAATCTTTTAGAAAGGACTCCTTGAATGGAAGAGGTTTCAAGGGATGGATACCATACCTCAAATGCAAGAAAACCCACTAAGTTTGGTGAAGAAACACGTCCAACCAGCCCTCCTAGGCCTTCTTGAGTTTTAGCTCCAATGGTGACTTTGAGAGAGTTTATCTTTAGAGAGAGAGAGTTTGAATTTTGAAGTGAGGGGTCTTGTCTAGGTCTAGGACTTAAAACTAATCTAATATAACTTAAAACCCCCTAAAAATATCATCGTAGGATCATAAAATACTTGGGGTGAATTTACCAAACACCCCAAGACAAAGCAGAAAATTACAGCTGTTACAGTGACCACCTACGCCCCCATCACCAACGAACCGTCTCCCAATCGACGCCCCGTTAATGGGGTCAATCAATTGGGACTGCTACTCTACCATGTACAGGCTTGGGTAGCCTTGCATGGACAATCGACGCCCATGGTTGATGTACCGTTGGTTGACCAACGGATGGTCCCTTGGGTCGTCGTTTGGTCACTGGTTTGGCAGCTTCTTGCCAAGAGGTGGGGACCTCTTCTAGGACCCCTCGTGGGTCCTAGGTGGAGTCTTACCTAGATGTTAAACCCCTAAAATAAGTCATCTAGGTCTTAGTAACATCCCACACCAGACTCAAGCAAAACGAACACGTATAACTCACTCAAACACATCAAGACACACAAGTACTTTCTAAGGCACACCTTCCGAACATCATGGACGTTCTTGGTCGTTTGAACTCCAAACTTAACCAAACTCACACACTTCCTAAGAATACTAATGTAACTCAATTTAACTTAAAATTAACTCAAGAAACTATCACGAAGTTCTAGTTCACCTTAGTTCGTTTTAGGGCGTTTCAATCCCTAAATGAACATTTGGCAAAAGTTATTACTAAGTATGTCCCGTTCCTAGTCAAGCCCAATTCACCTCTATGATACCATCACTATATGTGTGTACTATGACGGTACCATTCATTATTTGTAAAATTTTATGTTATGCAATTAATTGTTAGGGCATCATTAAAGATTCTAGAAGTCCACCATTAAGGATTGAGGATTGACTTGTTGAAATATTAGTTGTTCCTCAATCATATCATCTTCATATCATGGTAATATATGAACGTATTGTGGTAGTATTATTCATATATAATTGGATGACATAGAAAATCATTTATGTACTATCAAGGTGTATATATACAGTGATGGTATCATTTAGCATTTGTGGAGTTTTCTTGAATGTCTAGTTGTTCCCCAATGAAACCATAACAATATGTCATATAAGTTATGGTATCATTGAAAATTTAGAAGTTTCACATTATGAATTGTGGAAAATATATTCATGGATAAGAATGTATGAAATAAAGTTAACTTATTAGACAAGATCTAAGTATTTCAAGAGAGTGAAGACGAAGGCTTAACAAGGATAGAAGTTTGGAAGATGTTGTTGAATAATGTCACCTCATTAAGCATATCTACAACTTGTTCAATGTAATATGCTTTATTTATTCAAGGTAGCAGAGTGTTGTGGAGGAGTTTGATTGGGTAAAGATGAAGGCGATTGTCGGTGCCTCTTCATCTTCCTCCAATAATTTTTTTAGGGAAGTATTTCTACTAAACAACTTTACACTTCTACATATTTCCTTTACTATTTAGGTTCTCTTTTCTTTCTCTTTTTCTATTTCTTTTAATGGATCATGTATCTTTACTTTGCCAGGTTGTGTACAAATTGTAATGGAAATAAATGAGACTTTAAACCTTAAATCTTTGTTTTTGAAAAAGGATAAACTACAATAATTGGACACAAATATAAACTAATTATCATCCTATAGTCCACCCTTAAGTAACTTTCTAAACGGCCATTTCGCCAAAGTTATTACAGAGCATGCTGCGGTCCTATCTAGGCCTAATTCACCTTTCTAATACCATCATTGAGTCTACGTGTGTGCGTGCATGCGTGCTATGGTGGTATCATTCAGTATTTGTGCAATTTTATTTATGTAATAAATTGTTATAGCATTATTAAAGATTTTAGAAGTCCATCATTAAGGATTGATGATTGACTTGTTTAAATGATGGTTGTTAGATATCACTTTAATGTCATGATATTATATGAATATATTATGATAGAATTATGCATATACCATAGAATAACATAGAAACCCATTTATAATACCATCACAATGTATATATAGGGTGATGGTATCATTTAGTATTTGTGCAATTTTACTAAATATCTAGTTGTTCCTCAATGATACTATAACAATATCATATAATTTATGGTATCATTGAGGATTTTTAAGTTTCACATTATGGATTGTGGCAAATATATTCAAGGATAAGAATATATGCAAGAAAGTTTATAAGACTAGATCTAAGTATTTCAAGAGAATGAAAATAAAGGTTCAGTAAGGATAAAAATACTTAGCTTGGAAGATGTTGTTGAAATAATGTCACCTCATGAAGCTTATCTATAAATTGTTCAATATAAGATTCTTTATCTATTCTAGGTAGCAGAGTGTTGTAGAGGAATTTAATTGGCTAAAGATGAAGGCGATTCTTGACGCCTCTTCATCTTCCTCCGGTGAATTTTTCAGGGAAGTGTTTCTACTCAATAAGTTTACACTTCTATTTCCTTTTCTCTTTAGTTTTGTTTTTTTTTGTTTTTTTTTATTTTTTTTAATGGACAAGGTCTTTTTATTGGGCAAGGTTGTTTACAAAATAATTTTAAAATAAAAGAGGCTTTAGGCATTATACCTTTGTTTTTTAAAATGATAAACTACACTAACTGGCCAGAAATACAAACTAATTACCATCCTATAGTCCCCCCTTAATTAATTTCCTTAATGTCCATTTGGCCAAAGTTATTACAATGTATGTCCCCCTCCTAGCTAGGCCCAATCACCTTTATGATAACATCAATGTGCGCGCGCATGGTGTGTGTGCTTGTCTGCATGCATGTGTGTATGCGTGCGTGTATGCGTGTGTGTGCATGCGTTCGTGCGTGCTATGATGACATCATTCATTATTTTTGATATTTAATATTATGCAATAAATTGTTATGGCATTATTAACGATTTCAAAAGTCCATTAAGGATTGATGACTGACATGTTAAAATAATGGTTGTTTTCCAATCATATTATTTTAATATCATTGTAATATATGAATATATTGTGGTAGTATTATTCATATACCATTGAATGACATAGAAACCCCTTTAAGATATCATCACAGTGTATAAATACTACAATGGTATCATTTAGTATTTGCACAATTTTCCTGAATGCCTAGTTGTTCCTCAAAGATACTATAACATAATGTCATATAAGTCATGGCATCAGTGAGGATTTAGATGTTTCATATTATGTATTGTGGAAAACATATTCATGGACAAGAATATATGCAATAAAGTTAACTTATAAGACTAGATCTAAGTATTTCAAGAGAGTGAAGATGAAGGTTTGATAAATATGGAAATACTTAGCTTGAAATATGTTGCTGAAACAATGTCACCTCATTAAGCCTGTATAAAACTTGTTCAATGTAAGATTCTTATTTATTCTAGGTTGTAGTGTGATGTGGAGGAGTTTGATTGGTTAAAGATGAAGGCGATTGTCGGCGCCTCTTCAGCTTCCTCTGATGAATTTCTTAGGAAAGTGTTTCTACTCAACCACTTTACACTTCTAGATATTTCTTTTTCTCTTTAGTTTTTATCTTTTGTTTGTTACTTGGGAAATTGAGCGACGCATCCACATAAGCACAAGAATTTTGTTCTTTTGAACAAGTATTTTTCCTTTAATGGATCATGTCACTTTATTGGGCCAAATTGTGCACAAATTGTTTTGGAAATAAAAGAGGCTTTAAGCCTCAAACCTTTGATTTTTAAAAGGATAAGATACACTAACTAGTAATAAATACAAACTAATTACTGCCCTATAGTCAACCCTTAAGTAATTCCCTAAATTTTCATTTGGCCAAAGTTATTACAGAGTATTTCCCCTTCCTAGCTTGGCCTGATTCACCTTTTTAATACCATCACTATGCGTGTGTGCGTGCGTGCCTCTGTGTGAGCGTGTGCTATGACGATATCATTCATTATTTATGCAATTATTACTATGCAATTAATTTTTATGTAATTAGTTGTTATGGCACCATTAAAGATTTCAAAAGTCCATAATTATGGATTGATGATTGACATTTCGAAATAATGGTTGTTCCCCAATCATATCATTTTAATATCATTGTAATATATGAATATATTGTGGTAGTATTATTCACCTACCATTGAATGGCATAGAAAACCCTTTATGATACCATCATTGTTTATATGTATTGTGATGGAATTATATAATATTTGTGCAATTTCCTGCATGTCTAGTTTTTCCTCAATGAAACTATAACAGTATGTCATATAAGTTATGGTATCATTGAGGATTTAGAAGTTTCACATTATGAATAGTGGATAAAATATTGATGGATAAGAATCTATGTAAAAGAGTTAACTTACAAGACTAAATCTAAGTATTTCAAGAGAGTGAAGAGGAAAGTTCAGTAAAGATAGAAATACATAGCTTGAAAGATGTTTTTGAATAATCACCTCACGAATCATATCTAAAACTTGTTCAATGTAAGATTCTTTGTTTATTCGAGTTATCAGAGTATTGGTGACGTGTGTGATTAGATAAAGATGTTGGCGATTATTGGTGCCTCTTTATTTTCCTCCGATAATTTTTTTTAGTGAAGTGTTTCAACTCAATAACTTTACACTTCTAGATATTTCCTTTTCTATTTAGGTTTTATTATCTTTTGTTTTTTATATTTCATTTGATGGACCACGTCTCTTTATTGGTCAGGTTGTGTACAAATTGTTTTGGAAACAAAAGATGTCTTAAGCCTCAAACTTTTGTTTTTTAAAAAGGATAAACTATACTAACTGACCACAAATACAAACTAATTACTTTCCTATAGTCCACCCTTAAGTAACTCCTTAAATGACCTTTTTTCCACAGTTATTAAAGATTATGTCACGTTCTTAGATAGACCTAATTCGCCTTTCTAATACCTTCTGTCACACCCCGAGAGCACACCTAGAAGATATGACACTCTTGGAGTGCGACGTGGCGTACTTGACCTCTCGGAGGTCTTGTACAAGACCTTGACATCATTCATTGCATACATGTATGAAAAGTAGTGCGGAATTAAGATTTTTCACACGAAATATCTTAAAACATCTTTCATATAAAGTCATATAAAAATATTAAGTCTCAACATATGCCAATCTTAGACTCAAGAATATTTGAGACACGGCCCATACAATATAAAATATAGAATTACTTAGTCTATTACAATACTTGAAAAAAAGAAGTCTAAATATTGTTATGCCCTCGAGTCAAGTGAGGACGTACTTCAACTTTGCTTGAACGATTTCTAGATCCCAAGCTTGCTTCAAGACACCTCTAACCACACCTTTAGAGATAGACAAAAAGTATGGAATTAGTACAATACATGTACTAAGTATGACATAATGCATAAAAGCATGAGAAAACGGACATTTATGAGAAATATGCCCTTTTTGGTTGAAACATCACATTAAAAGTATAAGAACCATATTTAAGCACCAAACATCACATTTAAAACACAATATAAGATATATGCAATTTATATCAATTTAGTAAACCTTACAGTGAGCTTACAGTGACCTTAACTATAACTTCAGTGTATAACATCAATAACACCTACAAAGAACATAACCATGACATTCTCCTACCCAGATGATTCTAAGGCTCACTTAAGTGAGTTATGAAGCGACCGCCCATACAATCCATTCACACACACCTAAGAGATCCTTTAGAGTACCTAGAATAAGATCATTCTCACTTCTTACAATAACATATATATAATATGACATTCTCCTCCCAAAGGTTATCAAAAGACTTACTTAAGTAATGCAAGAAGATAACGCCCATACACCCTCTCCAAGATTACCTAAATAATCCTTGAGACTACCTAAGTTTGAATCATGTCTACTTGATCAATCTCCCTTCCTATATAGAGTCATTCTTAAGACTTCCTTAGGTAAGACATGAAGAAACCATTCTTTTGTCCCCTTCAAACCTTAACTAGGCAACCCTTAAACTTCTCTAGGTATGTACTTATTCATTAACATGATTTCTAACTTAAGTCATTATCTTCTTTAGTTCATTTAATACATTCAACACATAAGACCATTCAAGTAATGGTCATGGATAAGACCTAGGGACTCACTGACTAACATCTTCAAAGCCTAATCGTTCAATGTCTAGATAACATCCCATACCACCACCTAAACTTCATAGAACTTCTCCAACACTAGTGGGTATCCCATATGATGAGAATAGGCAATAACCGACATAGACCATACTAGATGTGCATGGAATCCGGAGTCATGAACCTACTCCGATGGAGGGTGTTCAACTTGCCAATGGTAGAATTAGGACACATCCCATGTAGGCACATGGTTAAGGAATATAGAGGGTTTATTTGTTCTCTAAAGTCATCTTAGTTAGAGCAACTTCCCAAGAATACTCACTCGGTGCTAGTCTTTGTTCCCATAGAGTATTTCAATAAAGGAGTACATGAAAAGGTTCCATATCTAGTTCATAACCCAATCACATTACACCTTACAAAAGAGGGTCCACTAAGGCTACCTACAATGGCTAAGAGAATAGCTCAACGATTTTCCTAAGGATGATTTCATGCCATTCCAACCAAGCAACCTTAAGTCCATCATTCACACAATAAGATACTATTACGACTTTCAACTTCAAGGATATCATAACATTACATTTAGGATGAAGGTTCCACATAAAGGACCTTCTTAGCTTTGTTCAAGGTCACATGTCAATCACACATACAAGACTAAGGAGCTTTAGCATACTAAGTCAAGAAATCATATTCACATTGTACATGTATCAAGTAAGAGACACAAGTCAACCAAAGAAAGACACACACGTCATCATACCATACATATAACATACTACTCTAGAGCACCTAGGGACAACCAAGTCAACTACAGGTCAACCCTATTCACTACTATAGAACCATAAATATGACCATCATAAAACTTATATAACCAAGTAGGAAGAATCATGCATCAACCCTAAGACTACACACATAAGGACATAGTCATAGTCTAACATGATCACCTAATGTCAATAGAAGAACACATACTTTCACCTTACTCACATGTGGATAGATATGATCATACTTTACATAAATCAACTACACAAACTATCACAATATATCAAGTAATTACGACAAGTCCATGTTCATCATAGTGCATAATAACGCCGACGAGGCCACATAATTCACAAGTAAAGCACATAGCACCGCCACCATAAGTGGATCATACCAATCATAAACATAATTTCAAGACCTAAATTACATAATATAAATAGAGTTAGGGTATCATACCACCAACCCACTCTTCCCACTTCAATCCATAGCCAAATCATCCAACACAATACCTAAAGGCGCTTACCCATGTCCATGATCACCAATTCAATTCAATAATTACAATAGACTATGAATCAAAGATAATATGACATGAATTGATCATGTTAGGGCAGCCTACTTACAATATTATCATGATACTTTCATAATTCAATAGCCCTAATCAAACTACACAAGAATCTAATAGCATAAAGACATAATCAAGTCACCCACAAAGTAGTCAAAAACTAGGGTTCATGAATTGCATGGGTTCATAGAGTAATTAGGTTAAAATCATCAAATTAACATCAATTCAATCAATATACAATGATTCAAAACATTTTATGCAAGAACCCATGGATAGATATCAAAATTGGCCAATTTCATCTTTGAAAGACTTTGGAAATCACTTTGAAGTTTTGCTCCTTGAAGAAAAGAGATTCAAGGATGAAGACTGTAACACCCCGTACCTAAAACAGATCAGAAATCAGCTTTTCAGAAATCTGAATGTGCAATCGACGGTCACTGTCGATGGACCGTAGTCTAATATACGGCATGTACTGCGCATCCATCATTTTCCACTAAAACTCTCCTAGAACTCAGCTTAGAAAAAATTGGCTAAGTCTCAACCCACGGACAGACCTACATTTCGTAAGTAAGACTACGGTCCGTAGTCTGTGTCCGTGGATCAAGACCCCATTTACCCAGCCTCAGACATGAACCAAGATTGACTAGTACGGTCCGTAGATGGACCTACGTACCGTAGGTGAAAATTAGTAGTCAGTTAGTGAAGAAATGTTGTTGGGTCAGCTTCAAATGGTCATAACTTTTAGCACAAAATGAATTAGGTGTCTCATGACCTATAAAATGATAGATAATTGAATTATATTTTCATAGCCACCAAGTTTGATGGAATCCAACATCCAAGTAAATTATGCTAGTTTTAGTGAAGGCATGTCGGGCGAACTCAAATGACGGACCTTCGATTGAAAGACAGGCTCGTCAGTCGAGGTCATCGTTTGGTTCGACAGCAAAATTTCTAGAGATCTTTTGGTCTTTTTTAAGTTTGTTTAACTTCTAAGATACGTCGTTTAAGCCCTAAATCATCATATTTTAGTAAGTTTAAGCCTAGAAACAAAACAAGAACTTACCTAAGTCAAAATCATAAATCAAAACTTAAACAATTAGAAGCAAGAAAGGAAAAAAAGGTCAAGAACCCTAGTTCGGGAACGCAACAAGATTTCATCAGTTCTAGCCCCAAAATCTAAATATTTTTTCATGGATTTCGTAACCATGTATGTGGGATTTCACTAGTGGGTTCCTTTCACCCATTAGATCCCTAGTTTTCAATCAGATCCTTGATTCCCTTATCATGATTAGACCTAGGGTTTCTAGAACTTCAACAGAATATCATGATTTAGTTAGTTATATGTTAAAAATCAGATTACCATGTTATTACTCAGATTATCGCTTGAATTTCAGAACCTATCTATGCATTTATTCAGTCATAACACTTAATTCATTGGGTGTAACTCAATACCGAGTTGTATTAGAGTTCAACGTACCCAAATAGTCCCAGAACTACTAGCCACGTAGGTTGTAAGTCCCCTATGTGGGCATTAGTTTAGCGATCACGCCATCATGCATTTATACCTCTGGCAGGGTATATTGGGTCCTCTCGATGGGGCGTATACATCGGAATCCACATTTAGCTTATGTGGTTTTATTATCGATTATTAGTAGCTCCACAATTTAGTCAGACTCTATTGCATTGGCCATATTTACAGTTTAGTTAGTATTCAGTCTCAGCATGTTATAAATTTGGTCATTGCATCTAGTTAGCTCAGAATTCAGTATATCATGTTTAGAATATTATACTTGTTTTTGTGCTTGTTCAGTTATGTATTATTTCAGCTTTACTCTATACTACATGCTCAGTACCTTTCACGTACTGACACATACATGCGCTACATCTTCTCGTGATGTAGCTTCAGGTTCTCCGCATATAGATCACGCTTAGATTGATTTCCGATCTCCAGTTCAACAGAATCATTCGTGAGTCCTCATTCTACGAGGAAAATAGTCATGAGTTTATTTTTAGTATTTTAGTTCTTTAGTTTAAGTTTTGCTAGAATTATTTGGGCCTATCCCAACATTTCTTGTCAGTTAGAGGCCATTTTCAGACATATTTATTTTCAGCTTAATATTGAGTTAATATTTTCTTTGTATTAAACTCATAGTTTTCAAATATCTCATTTATAGTATATGGGTATTTCCCCTCCTTTTCATTCTAAATTATTATTTAGCTTTTGAATCAGTTTATTATCTTTAGTATGCTCATGGTCTTGTCATCAGGGTTAGCTTGATATTACTTGTGGTCCTAAGTCCTGTGTCTGCATCTCGGGGGTAGCTCAGGGCGTGACAAACTTTGTATCAGAGCACTAGGTTTAAGTGTCCTATGATGTCTGAAAAGCCGTACTAAGTAGAGTTCTTATTATGGGTGTGAAGTGCACCACATATAATGAGAGGGATACTATGAAGTGTTCTAGGAAAAACTTCACTTTCTTGTTACTATTATCGTGCGTATGGTATGATCTTATTCCATTCTAACTCAACGTTCTACATTTCAGATCATGCCTCCTCTAGAGCTAACGCTAGGAATGCGAATGCTAGGAATGCAAATGCAGCTCCTCCAGTCCAAAATTAGGAAGTCTCCAATGCTGAATTCACGAATACCATTCATATGTTGGCTCAGAATGTCGCCAACCAAAACAATCAACAGGTTCAAGCTCATATGAATGGACATGGTGGATCGATAACAGCCAGGGTTTATGACTTTGTTAGGATGAATCCGGCTGAGTTCTTAGGATCACATACTAGTGAGGATCCTCAGAATTTCTTACATGAGATCAAGATCCTTGAGGTGATGCACATAACTGTTAATGATTGGGTTGAGTTGGCATCATACCAGTTGAAAGATGTGGCTTATATCTAGTACACTCAGTGGAAAAAATAGGGATATAGATGCAACTCCTATTACTTGGGATTGCTTTAGTAAGACATTTCTGGACAGGTTTTTCCCAATAGAGTTGGGAGAAGCAAAATCTCAGGAATTCATGAATTTGAGGTAGGGAAACATGATGGTCGAAGAGTATGGGCTCAAGTTTAACCAACTCTCCAGGTATGCTCCTCACATGGTTGCTGACTCCAAGTCTTAGATGAATAAGTTCTTGTATGGAGTGTCAGATTTGGTGAAAATTGAGTGCAGAAATGCTTTGTTACTAGAAGATTTGAACATCTCTAGGCTTATGACTCATGATCAACAGGTTGAGGGTAATAATCTTAAGGAACATGCCAAGGAGAATAAGAATGCTTGACTGGGAACTATGACCATTCTCAACAGAAATCGGGTGGTGGAAATTCGCTCGCAGAGTCAGCAGAATTTTTTAACCCCATCCCCTTCATCAGCTAGTGTTTAATCCTCCAAGAACATGTATGATCAGAAGGTTAGGGCACCATGATCTAAGTCTCACAGAAGTGTTTCAGGCACCAAGACTTACCCCACTTGCCCCAAGTGTAGTAATAACCATCGAGGTGAGCCTTGCAGGAAAGGAAGAATGCTTTGGGTGCGGTAAGTTTGGTCATAGGTTGAGCAATTGTCCTTGTAGACAAGGTCAAAGAGGTGGAAATGGTAGAGCTCAGTCTACAACTTCAGTAGCACCAGCAAGTCGCTCGACTCAGCAAGGTAGCTCATCTAATATAGGTGGCGATCAGCACCAGGTTGTATGCTCTTCAGGCTCGCCAGGATCAGGATAGTTCTCCTGATGTAGTCACTAGTACGTTATGAGTCTTTGACCTTGATGTTTATGCATTGTTAGATCCGGGGGCTACTCTTTCTTTTGTAACTCCTTACATAGTAGTCCAATTCAGTGTTAGTCCAGAAACTCTCTCAGGACCTTTCTCAGTCTCTACTCCAGTTGGTGACCCAGTTATAGCTAGACGGGTATAAAAAATTGCCCTGTCACAGTATCTCAAAAAGTTACCTCAACAGATCTTTAGAGTTAGAAATGGTACACTTCGATGTCATTCTAGCATGTATTGGTTACATTCTTGTTATACCTCAGTCGATTGTAGAACTAGGATTGTTAGTTTTCAGTTTCCGAACGAACCAATATTAGAATGGAAGGGTAGTAGCTTAGCGCCTATGGGATGATTCATTTCTTACCTTAAGGCCAGAAAGATGATCTCTAAGGGTTATCTCTATAATTTAGTCCGATTTAAGGATTCCAGCTCTAAAACCCCAACTCTTGAGTCATTTCCAGTAGTCAGATCTTCCTGAAGTTCCTCCCGAAAGTGAAATTGACTTTGGAATTAATGTTCTTCCAGATTCCCAGCCTGTTTTTATTCCTCCTTACAGAATGGCTCCATCAGAGCTTAAGGAATTGAAAGAGCAGTTGAAAGACCTTCTAGATAAGGGCTTCATTAGACCTAGTATTTCACTACGGGGTGCACCGGTGTTGTTCGTAAAGAAGAAAGATGGTTCTCTCAAAATGTACATTGACTATAGACCTAGTATTTCCCATGATTGATGACTGGTTTGACCAACTTCAGGGTGCTAGTCATTTCTTAAAGGTAGACCACAGATCGGGTTATTATCAGCTAGAGTCTGAGATAGTGATATTCCAAAAATAGCCTTCAGAACATGATACAGTCATTATGAATTTGTAATTATGTCATTTGGACTAACCAATACTCCAGAAGCTTTTATGGATTTGATGAACAGAGAGTTCAAACAATACTTGGACTTATTCGTTATCGTCTTTATTAATGATATCCTCATTTACTCTAGGAATGAGGAAGAACATGCGAGTCATTTGAGAGTTGTTTTGCAGACTCTCAAAGATCGCCAGTTATTCACTAAGTTTAGCAAATGTGAGTTCTGGTTGCAATTCGTTACTTTCCTTTGTCACATTTTATCTAGCGAGGGGATCTGAGTTGATTTGAAAAAGATATAAGCAGTGAAACAATGGCCCAGACCTACCTCTTCTACATACATTAGAAATTTCTTAGGTCTAGCGAGTTATTACAGAAGGTTCGTGGAAGGATTTTCATCCATAGCCTTACCATTGACTAGGTTGACTCAAAAGATGGTCAAATTTTAATGGTCAGATGATTGTGAGAAAACCTTTGCAGAATTGAAAACTAGATTGACTACAACTCCTGTCTTGACTCTACCAGAGGGTTCAGATGGTTATGTGATTTATTGTGATGCATCCTGAGTTGGCCTAGGTTGTGTGTTGATGCAGCGAGATAAGGTTATAGTTTTTGCTTCTTGACAACTTAAGGTGCATAAGAAGAACTATAAAACTCATGGCCTCGAGCTTGCAGCAGTGGTGTTTGCACTCAAGATCTAGAGACACACTTGTATGGTGTTCATGTAGATGTGTTCACTGACCATAAGAGCCTTCATTATGTGTTCACCCAGCAAGAGTTGAATCTTTTTGCTAGAGGAGATGGCTTGAGTTCCTTAAGGATTTGATATGAGTGTGCATTACCATCCTGGTAAGGCGAATATAGTAGCGGATGCTCTTAGTATATTATCAATGGGTAGTGTAGACCATATTGAGCAAGAAAGGAAAGAGTTAGTGAAGGATGTTCACAGGCTTGATTGCTTGGTAGTTCGCCTTATGAGCATATCAGACAGTGGTGTAACAGTTCAGAATAGGGTAGATACTTCTTTGGTAATGGAGGTTAAGGAAAAGAAAGACAGTGATCCAATCTTGCTTGAACTTAAGGGTGCAGTCCATAATCAGAGAGTAGAGGTTTTATCCCAAGGGGGAGATGGTGTACTTCGCTACCAGGGTAAATTGTGTGTTCCTGATGTTGGCGAGTTGAGACAGCATATTCTTGCAGAAGCCCATAACTCTAGATATTCTATTTATCCAGGTGCCTCTAAGATGTACCGCGATCTGTGGGAAGTCTATTGCTGGAATGGCATGAAGAGGGATATAGCAGATTTTGTGAGTAAGTGCCCCAATTGCCAGCAAGTTAAGGTAGAACATCAGAAACCATGAGGTATGACTCAAAAGATCGACATTCCTACTTGGAAGTGGGAAGTGATCAATATGGATTTTATCACAGGGTTACCTCGTACTCGCAGACAACATCTCTATTTGGGTGATAGTTGATAGGATGACCAAGTCTTCTCGCTTTTAGGCAGTCAAGACTACAGATTCGGCAGAGGACTATGACAAGCTTTACATTAATGAAATTGTAAGGTTTCATGAGTTTTCTTTGTCAATCATCTCAGATAGAGGCCCTCAGTTTACCTCTCATTTCTGGAAGTAATTTCAGAAGGGTCTTGGTACTCAAATTAACCTTATCACAACATTTCATCCGCGGACGGATGGACAGGCAGAGCGTCCATTCAGACCTTAGAGGGTATGTTGAGAGCTTGTGTTATCGATTTCAAGGGTAGTTGGGATGATCACCTTCCTCTTATTGAGTTCGCCTACAATAATAGCTACCATTCCAGCATTCTGATGGCCCCTTGTGAAGCACTGTATGGACGTAGATGTAGATCCCTTGTTGGTTGGTTTGAAGTAGGTGAAGAAGCTTTGATAGGGCCAGATTCAGTCCTTTATGCTATTGAGAAAGTGCAAATCATTAGAGATAGACTTAAGACAGCCTAGAGTCATCAAAAATCTTATGCAGATGTCAGGAGAAGGGAACTAGAGTCCCAAGTTGATGATTGGTTTTTCCTAAAAGTTTCACCTATGAAAGGGGTGATGAGATTTGGTAAGAAAGGGAAGCTTACTGCTAGATGTGTAGGCCCTTACAAGATCTTGAAAAGGGTTGGCAAGGTGGCATATGATTTAGAGTTTCCAACAAAACTAGCAGCAGTGCATCCAGTCTTCCACATCTCTCTCTTGAAGAAGTGTGAGGGTGATCCAACCTCTGTAGTGCCATTAGAGAGTGTGGCTGTGAAAGATAGTCTTTCTTATGAGGATGTAACATTTGAGATTCTTGACCGTTAGGTTAGAAGGTTGATAAACAAAGAAGTCGTTTCATCAAGGATTTGTGGAGGAGTCAGTCCATAGAGGGAGCTACTTGGGAAACAGAAGCAGCCATGAAAGCCAAGTATCCTCACCTCTTTCCTTTCGATTCCCCTCCAGCTTGAGGTAATAGTTCCTCTTCAGTTTTTCAGTCATTCATGCATGAATTCAGCCTTAGAATCAAGTTCCCTCAGTTTGTACTTGCATTTTCAGCTTATTTGCATGTTTTTGGAACTTAATCCAGTCAAAAACTCAGTTTTCAATGTTTAGTAGTAGGGATTGCAGCCCTCTCCATCCACTTCAACTAGTTTAGCCATCATTCAAGGACGAATGTTCCCAAGGGGGACATAATGTAACACAAAGTACCTAAAACAGACCAGAAATAAGGTTTTCAGAAATCTGCAGGTGCAATTGATGGTCACTATCGACGGACCGTAGTCCAATCTACGGCTCTTAATGCGCATCTGCCATTTTTCACTGAAACTCTCCCAAAACTCAGTTCAGAAAAAATTGGCTAAGACTCAACCCACGGACAGACCTATGGTCCGAAAGTCAGACTACGGTTAGTAGTCTGTGTCCAAGGATCAGACCTCATTTACCAGCCTCTGACATGAACTACGATTGGCCAGTACGGTCCGTATACGGCCCGTAGGTGAAAATTAGCAGTCGGTTAGGGGAGAAATTTTGTTGGATCAACTTCAATTGGTCATAACTGTTAGCACAAAATGAATTAGGTATCCCATGACCTATGAAATGATAGATAATTGAATTATCTTTTCATATCTACCAAGTTTGTTAAAATTCAACCTCTGAGTAAACAGTTATGCCTATTTTAGTGAAGGCTTGTCGGTCGGACTCAAATGACGGACCTTCGATTCAACGACGGGACGTCAGTCCAGGTCGTCATTTGGTCCGACAGCAAAATTTCCAGGTGTCTTTTGGTCTTTTTCTAGTTCGTTTAACCCCTAAGATACGTCATTTAAGCCCTAAATCATCAGATTTTAATCAGTTTAAGCCCTTAAACATAACAAGAACTTACCTAAGTCAAAATCATAAATCTAAACTTAAAAAATAAGAAGTAAGAAAGGAAAAAAAGGTCAAGAACCGTAGTTCAAGAATGCAACAAGGTTCCATCAGTTCCAACCCCGAAATCTAAATTTCTATATGTGGATTTCATCACCAGGTATGTGAGAGTTCACTAGTGGGTTCCTTTCACCCATTAGATCTCTAGTTTTCAGTCAGATCCTTGATTCCCTTATCATGATTAGACCTAGGATTTCTAGAACTTCAACAAAATATCATGAATTAGTTTGTCATACATTCCAAATCAGATTACCATGTTATTACTTAGATTATCGCATGAATTTCAGAACACTAGCTATGTATTTCTTTAGTTCTTGAATTACAGATGCTAGGTTAGATAATTTAGTTTGTTTAGATATACATGCCTCAGTTATTAATGCATAATTATCAAATTAATTGTTGCATTCTCAATTTGCATGTTCAATTTTGAGCTATCCAGTATTTACAAAAATTCAGTCATAATGTCTTAATCACTTAATTCATTGGGAGTATCTTGATATCGAGTTGGAATAGGATTAGCGTACCAAAATAGTCCCAGAACTACTAGCCACGTAGATTGTAAGTCCCCTCTTTGGGCATCAGTTTAGTGATCACGCCAGCATGCCATTGTGCCTCTGGCAGGGTATAATGGGTCCTCTCAATGGGGCGTATACATCAGACTCCACATTTAGCTCATGTGGTTTTATTATCGGTTATTAGTAGCTCCCAGAGTTCAATCACACTCTATTGCATTGACCATATTTACAGTTCAGTTAAGATTCAGTCCAGCATGTTATAAATTTGGTCATTGCATCTAGTTAGCTTAGAATTAAGTATATCATGTTCAGAATATTATACTTGCTTTTATGCTTGCTCATATATGTATTATTGCAGCTTTACTCTATCCTACATGATCATTACCTTTCAAGTATTAACACATACGTGCGCTACATCTTCTCGTGATGTAGCTTCAGGTTCTCAGCATCCAGATCACGCTTAGATCAATTTCCGATCTCCAGCTCAGCAGAATCAGTAATGAGTCCTCATTCTCCGAGGACAATAGTCATGAGTTCATTTTTAGTATTTTAGTCCCTTAGTTTTAGTTTTGCTAGACTTAGTTGGGGCCTGTCCTAGCATTTCTAGTCAGTAACTGAGGCTATTTTCGGACATAGTTAGTTTCAGCTTGGAATTGAGTTAATATTTTCTTTGTATTAAACTCACAGTTTTCAAATATCTCAGTTATAGTATATGGGTATTTCCCCACCTTTTAATTCTAAATTATGATTTAGCTTCCGCATCCGTTTATTTTCTTTAGGATGCTCATGATCATGCCAGTAAGGTTAGCATAGGATTACTTGTGGTCCTAGGTCCAGTGTCCGCGTCTCGGGGGTAGATCGGGGAGTGACAAAGACCATACCTCAATTGATTCTAGACCACAAATTTGATGAAGATTCACCAGAGAATCTTCAATCCAAGCTATATCTTGAGTTTTGGCTCCAATGGAGTTCTAGAGAGTTTATGAGAGATTTTGGGTATTGATTTGGAATAATGAATTCATCTAGGTGTTTAGGACTTATAAAACCAATTTAAATACAAAAAACACCCCTAGGAAACTGCCCAAACATTTATTTGGACATGGAGTGAATTTACCAATTCACCCCTACATTTTATAGTAACCAGCGAACAGTTGCAGCCACCATCGACGGTTGCCTATCGATGGGGCATTGGTCCCTTCACGGTACATCTTGTCTTACCGTCGATGGGATCGTAGACTCCTCATTTGGGATCTCAATCTCCCTAGCCTAAGTCCCTACCTACACCACCATCGACAGGGCTTAGGGTGTTCTTCGTAGGTTAGACTGCTTTTTAGCAGTTTTGGCTCACACATAGGTCCTTCCTCAAGGACCCTTGGTTAGTCCTTGGGGAATTTTTCCCAGACGTTTTCAACACTAATATGTTAGTATATTAGTTTAGGACCTCTCACATCAATTTCATTGAAAACGAACACATAAAACTTGACGAACATACTAAGACACACAAGGACGTTTCAAGGCAAACCTTCGAACGTAATGGATGCTCTTGGACGTTTGACCTCCAAAGTTCATGAAACTTTAACCACTGCTTCCTAACCTCATAATAACACATTTTAGGACTTCATAATATCTAGACACAAGTGTTAGGCTTTAGTTTCATCTAAGTCATTTTAGAGGTGTTACACCTTCATTTATTCTGTGCGTTTGTATGTGTGCGTGTATGTGTGCTTGCGTTCTATGATGGTATCATTAATCATCTGTGCAATTTTATTTTATGTAATAAATTGGTATGGCATCATTTAAGATTTCAGAAGTCCATCATTAAGGATTGATGATTGACTTATTCAAATAATGGTTGTTCCTCAATATCATGGTAATATATGAATATATTATGTTAGTATTGTTCTCATACCATAGAATGACATAGAAAATCATTTATGATACCATCACGGTGTATACGTATTGTGATGGTATCATTTTGTATTTGTGCATTTTTCCTGAATGTCTAGTTGTTCCTCAATGAAACTATAACAGTATGTCATATAAGTTATGGTATCATTGAGGATTTAGAAGTGTCACATTATTAATTGTGACAAACATTTTCATGGATAATAATCTATGCAACAAAGTTAACCTATAAGATCAGATCAAAGCATTTCAAAAGAGTGAAGACGAAGGTTCAATAAGGATAGAATAATTGCCTTGGAAGTTGTTATCAAATAATGACACCTCGTGAAGCATATATACTATTTGTTCAATGTAAGATTCTTCATTTATTCTAGGTAGAAGAGTCTTGTGGAGGAGTTTTATTGGATAAAGATGAAGAAGATTGTCGACGCCTCTTCATCTTCCTCTGATAAATTGTTTACGGAAGTTTTTATATTTAACAACTTTACACTTACGAATGTTTCTATTTCCATTTAGGTTTACTTTTATTTTATTTGTTCTATTTCTTCTAATGGACCATGTCTCTTTACTAGGTCATTTTGTGTACTAATCATTTTTGTAAAAAAAGAGGCTTTAGGCCTTAAACCTTTTTTTTTTTTAAATGGTAAAATACACTAAGTGTCCACAAGTACAAACTAATTACCTTCCTATAGTCCACCTTAAGTAATTCCCTAAATGTCCATTTGGCCAAAGTTATTACAGAGTATGTCTTCTTCCTAACTAGGCCCAATTCACCTTTCTGATAACATCACTATGCGCGCGCGTAAGCGTGCGTGTGTGTGTCTGTGTGAGGGCATGCGTTCTATGATAGCATTATTCATTTTTTGTGTAATTTTATGTTATGCAATAAATTGTTATGGCATCATAAAAGATTTCAGAAGTCCATCATTTAGGATTGATGATTGACATGTTGAATAATGGTTGTTACCCAATCATATAATTTTAATATCATTGTAATATATGAATAAATGTGGTAGTATTACTCATATATAATTGAATGACATAGAAAAACCTTTATGTTACCGTCTTTGTTTATATATAATGTGATGGTATCATCTAGTATTTGTGCAATTTTCTTGAATGTCTAGTTGTTCCTCAATGATAGTATAACATTATGTTATATAAGTTATGGTATTAGTGAGGGTTTAGATGTTCCATATTATGTATAGTGGAAAACATTTTCATGGATAAGAATCTATTCAAGAAAGTTAACTTATAAGACTAGATCTAAATATTTTAAGAGAGTGAAGACGAAGTTTCAGTAAGGATACAAATACTTTTCTTGGACAATGTTGTTGAACAATGTCACATCATGAAGCATATCTAAAACTTGTTCAATGTAAGATTCTTTATTTATTCAAGGTAGCAGAGTGTTGTGGAGGAGTTTTATGGGATGAAGATGAAGGCGATTGTCGGTGCCTCTTCCTCTTCCTCTGATATTTTTTTAGGGAAGTGATTCTACTCAAAAACTTTACACTTCTAGATATTTACTTTACCATTTAGGTTTTCTTTTGTTTTGATTTTTCTATTTCTTTTGATGTACTAAGTCTCTTTATTGGGTCAGTTGCGCACAAATCATTTTTTAAACAAAAGAGGCTTTAGGCCTTAAACCTTTGTTTTTTTAAAAATGGTAAACTACACTAACTGTCCACAAATACAAATTAATTACCACCCTATAGTCCACCCTTAAATAACTCTCTATGGTGTGTTTGGTAGAGTGTATTAGAAAATATAATGCATGCATTAGGTGTGTGTATTAGTAGAGTATACTTTTTCATGTCATGTATAATTAATGCAAATATTAGTTATACACTCTATTATGTATTAAGTTGTGTATTACTAATACCAAGGAATTCTAGGTATTAGTAATACACAACATTTTAACACTTGCATTAGATTAAATAATTATAAAACTACCCTTTAAGCCTTTTCATTTTCTTTGTTATCATAAGTTTTTATTTATATTTTTATTTGCTATTTGGTGTCTTTTAATTATTTGGTATCTTAGTAGGATTTATGACCTCTTAAGTACTATATTTTTTATATATATAAAAAATCTAATTTCAATATAATTTAATTAAAATTTTTTACTATTGTGATGATAAATTTGATTTAAAAAAATTTATCAATTTTTCACAAAAATATTTTGACGCAATAGTACAACTATTTAATATTATTTTTGAAAAAAAGATTAAGAAGAAAATGGAGAAGAAGAAGAAGAACAAGAAGAAGAAGAAGAGTTAATGATTTTTAGCGAAGAATATTTTTGATGTTTTAGCAAAGAACTTTGTTGCAAAAGAACTGTACAAATAAATAAAGTGTGAAGGGTATATTTGTAAACATAATTATGCAAAATTTGTTATTTCTAATACATCAAACCAAACAATGTATAAGAAATAATGCTTACATAACTAATGCAAGCACTACTAACTCAAACATATGAAATGCACCCTATTTTGCATTATTCTTTACACTCAGCCAAACTACCCCTAAATGTTCATTTGGCCAAAGTTATTACAGAGTATTTCTCCTTCCTATCTAGGCCTGATTAGCCTTTCTAATACCATCACTGTGTGCGTGCGCGTGCATGTGTGCTATGATGACATAATTCATTATTTTTACAATTTTGTGTTATGCAATAAAATTTTATGGCACCGTTAAAGATTTCAGAAGTCCAACATTAAAAATTGATAATTAACATGTTAAAATAGAAATGGTTGTTCCCCAATCATATTATTTTAAAATCATTGTAATATATGAATATATTGTGGTAGTATTATTCATATACCATTGAATGACATAGAAAACACGTTATGATACCATCATAGTGTATATATATATTGATGGCATTATTTAGTATTTGTGCAATTTTCCTGAATGAGTAGTTCTTCCTGAATGAACCTATAAGAATATTGTTGAAGAAGAGGGAAGCTGACGGTTGGATTATGTCAAAGGAACAGGTTCATCGCAGCTGACTGACGAGTCTACAACAAGTGTTATAAACTCGTCTGTCTAATTGTACTATAATTCTAATAGTAATCCTAGTCGTAACATAATACTAATCGACTTCAACTAGTACAATAAGTAGCAGCCTAGTCGATATAATAGTCTAATCCTACAGTAGCTCAAATTCTACACCAGTGTTGTAAGCTCGTTTGTTGGCTCGTTGGACCTGTTCCTTTTACATGTTCCAATTGACATCTTCCTTCTTCTTCAACAAGTATGTCATATAAGTTATGGTATCATTGAGAATTTAGAAGTTTCACATTATGAATTGTGGAAAACATATTTATGAATAAGAATCTATGCAAGAAAGTTAACTTATAAGACTATATCTAAGTATTTCAAGAGAGTGAAGACAAAGGTTCAGTAAAGACATAAATACTTAGCTTGGAAGAAGTTGTTGAACAATGTCCCCTTATAAAACATATTTACAACTTGTTCAATGTAATATTATTTATTTATTCGAGGTAGCAAAGAGTTGTGGAGGAGTTTAATTAGATAAATATGAGGGCGATTGTTGGCACCTCTTCATCTTCCTCCAATAATTTTTTTAGGGAACTGTTTCTACGGAACAACTTTACACTTCTAGATATTTCCTTTTCCATTTAGGTTTTCTTTTGTTTTGTTTATTTTATTTCCTTTAATGGACCAGGTCTCTTTACTGGTCCAGTTTGTGTACAAATTGCTTTGGAAATAAAAGTCGCTTTAAACCTCAAAACTTCATTTTTAAAAAAGGATAAACTACACTAAATAACAACAAATATAAACTAATTATCGCCCTATAGTTCACTCTTAAGTAACTCCCTAAATCTCCATTTTGGCATAGTTATTACATAGTATGTCCCCTTCCTAGCAAGTTCCAATTCACCTTTTTTATACCATCAATGTGAGTGTACGTACACGTGCGTGCGCGTGCGCGTGTGAGCGTGTACACGTGCTATGACGGTATGATACATTGTCTGTGAAATTTTATGTCATGCAATAAATTGTTATGATAAAGATTTAAAAAATCTATTATCAAGAATTGATGATTGACTTGTTGAAATAATGGTTATTCCTCAATTATATCATTTTCATATCATGATAATATATAAATATATTATGGTAGTATTATTCATATACCATTGAATGACATAGAAAACCCTTTATGATACCATCACTGTGTATATATACTGTGATGGTATCATTTCGTATTTGTGTAATTTTCCTGAATGTTTAGTTATTCCTTAGTGACACTATAACAGTATGTCATATAAGTTATGGTATCATTGAGGATTTAGAACTTTCATATTATCGATTGTGACAAACATATTAATGGATAATAATCAATGCAAGAAAGTTATATTAGACTAGATCTAAGTATTTGAAGAGAGTGAAGATGAAGGTTCACTAAGGATAGAAATACTTAGCTTGGAAGATGTTGTTTAAATAATGTAACCTCATGAAGCCTATCTGCAACTTTTTCAATGTAAAATTCTTTATTTATTCTAGGTAGCAGAGTATTGTGGAGGAATTTAATTGGCCAAAGATGAAGCCATTTGTCAGCGACACTTCATCTTCCTTCGATTGATTTATTTAGGGAAGTTATTCAACTCAGCGACTTTATACTTTTAGATATTTCCTTTTCTCTTTAGATTTACTTTTCTTGGTTTTTTATATTTTCTTTAATGGACATGGTCTCCTTATTGGCCAAAGTTATGTACAAATTATTTTAGAAATTGAAAAGGCATTAAGAGACAAACCTTATTTGGAAAAAAAAGATAAACTACAGTAACTGCCCATAAATACAAACTAATTACCGTCCTATAGTTCGCTCTTAAGTAACTCACTTAATGATCATTTGTCCAAAGTTATCACAGATTATGTCGCCTTCCTAGATCTGCCCAATTCACCATTCTAATACAAATATTGTGTGAGCGCATGTGAGTGTTCGTGTGTGTGCGTGCATGCGTGCTATGATGGTATCATTCATTATTTGTGCAATTTTATGTAATGTAATAAATTGTTATGGCATCATTAAAGATATCAGTCCATCATTAAGGAATGATGATTGACTTGTATAAATAATGGTTGTTCCTCAATCATATCATTTTGATATCATTGTAATATGTGAATATATTGTGATAGTATTATATAGAAATCCCTTTATGATACTATCACAGTGTATATATACTATGATGGTATCATTTAGTATTTGTGTAATTTTCTTGAATATCTAGTTTTTCTTCAATGATACTATAATCGTATGTTATATACGTTATATTATCATTAAGGATTTTGAAGTTTCACATTTTGAATTGCGGCAAACATATCCATGGATAAGAATCTATGCAAGAAAGTTAACTTATAAGACTAGATCTAAGTATTTAAAGAGAGTGAAGACGAACGTTCATTGACGATAGAAATACTTAGCTTGGAAGATGTTGTTGAAATAATGTCATCTCATGAAGCATATCTACAATTTTTTCAATGTAAGACTCTTTATTTACTTCAGGTAGCGAAGTGTTGTGGAGGAATTTAATTGTCCATAGATTAAGAAGTTTGTCGACGACACTTCATCTTCGTCCAATGATTTTCTAGGGAAGTGTTTCTAATAAAAAACATTATACTTCTAGATATTTCCTTTTCTCTTTATGTTTACTTTTCTTCTGTTTTTTTTTATATTTTCTTTAATAGACCAAGTATCTTTATTGACCCAGGTTATGTACAAATTATTTTAGAAATAGAAAAGGCTTTAAGCCACAAACCTTTATATTTTTAAAATGATAAACTACACTAACTGGCCATAAATACAAACTAATTACCGTCCTATAGTCACCCCTTATGTAACTCCCTAAATGTCCATTTGTCTAAAGTTATTACTGAGTATGTCCCTTTCCTAGCTATGCCCAATTCGCCTTTCAGATATTATTTTATGCACGCACGCGTGTGTGCGTGCATGTGTGTCTATGTGCGTGTGTGTGTGCGTGCGTGAGTACTATGACAATATCATTCATTATTTGTGAAATTTTATGTTATGCAATAAATTATTATGGCATTAATAAAGATTTCAGAAGTCCATAATTCAGGATTGATGATTGACATAATGAAATAATGGTTGTTCTCAATCATATTATTTTAGTATCATTGTAATATATGAATATATTGTGATAGTATTATTCATATACTATTAAATGACATAGAAAACCTTTTATGATACCATCACAATGTATATATACTGTGATTGTATCATTTAATATTTGTGCAATTTTCCTGAATAGTTGTTCCTCAATTTTACTATAACAGTATGTCATATAAGTTATGGTATAAGTGAGGATTTAGAAGTTTCATAATATAGATTGTGGAAAACATATTCATCAATAATAATCTATGCAATAAAGTTAACTTATAAGACTAGATCTAAGTATTTCAAGAGAGTAAAGATGAATGTCCAGAAAGGATATAAAATCTTAGCTTAGAAGATGTTGTTGAAATAATGTCACCTCATGAAGCCTATCTAAGAGTTGTTCAATGCAAGATTCTTTATTTATTCGAGATAGTGGAATGTTGTGGAAGAGTTTGATTGGCTAAAGATGAAGGCGATCGTCGGCGCCTCTTCATCTTCCTCTAATAGTTTTTTTAGGAAAGTGTTTCAGCTCATCCACTTTATACTTCTAGATATTTCGATTTCTCTTTAGGTTTTCTTTTCTTTTCTTTTTTATATTTCCTATAATGGACAAGGTCCCTTTATTCGACCAGATTGTGTACAAATTATTTTGAAAATAAAAGAGGTTTTAAGTCTCAAACCTTTGTTTCTTAAAAAGGATAAACTACACTAACTGGCCACAATACAAAATAATAACCGTCCTATAGTCCACCCTGAAGTAACTCCCTAAATATCCTTTTGCCCAAAGTTATTACAGAGTATTTCCCCTTTCTAGCTATGCCAATTCAACCTTTTTGATACCATCACTATGTGCGTGCTATGACAGTATCATTCATAATTTTTTTCATTTTATGCTATGCAATAAATTTTTATGACATCATTAAAGATTTCAGAAGTCCTTCATTAAGAATTGATTATTGACATGTTGAAATAATGGTTGTTCCCCAATCATATAATTTTAATATCATTGTAATATATGAATATATTGTGGTTTTATTATTCATATACCATTGAATGACATTGAAAACCCATTATGATGTCATCACAGTGTATACATATACTGTGGTGGTATCATTTATTATTTGTGCAATTTTCCTGATGTCTAGTTGTTCCTTAATGATATTATAAAAGTATGTCATATAAGGTATGATATCAGTGAGGAATTAGAAGTTTTATAATATGGATTGTGAAAAACATATTCATGGATAAGAAACTATGCAAGAAAGTTAACTAATAAGACCAGATCTATGTATTTCAACAGAGTGAAGATGAAGGTTCAGTATGGATAGAAATACTTAGCTTGAAAGATGTTGTTGAAGCAATGTTATCTCATGAAGGCTATCTACAACTTGTTCAATGTAACATTGTTTATTTATTAGAGGTAGCATATTGGAATGGAGGAGTTTAATTGGCTAAAAAAGAAGGTGATTGTTAGCGCCTCTTCATCTTCCTCCGATGATTTTTTTATGGAAGTGTTTCTACTCAATAACTTTACACTTCTAGATATTTCCTTTTCTCTGTAGGTTTTCTTGTCATTTGTTTTTCCTATTTCCTTGAATGGACCAGGTCTCTTTATCCAGATTGTGTACAAATTGATTTTGAAATAAAAGAGGTTTTAAGCCTCAAACCTTTGTTTTTTTAAAAAGGACAAACTACACTAACTGGACACAATTACAAACTAATTACCATCATATAGTCCACCCTTACAAAAACTCTCTAAAGTCCATTTGGCCAAAGTTATTGCAGAATATTTCCCCTTCCTAGCTAGGCCCAATTCACCTTTTCTGATATCAAAACTATGTGCGCGTATGTATGTGTGTGCGTGCGTGCTAAGACAGTATCATTCATTATTTGTACAATTTTATGTTATGCAATAAATTGTTATGACATCATTAAAGATTTAAAAGTCCATCATTAAGTATTGATGATTGACTTGTTGAAATAATGGTTGTTCCTTAATCATATCATTTTAATGTCATAGTAATATATGCATATTGTGGTAGTATTATTCATATACCATTGAATGACATAGAAACCCTTTATGATATCATCATTGTGTATAGATACTGTGATGGTATCATTTAGTCTCTGCAACAAAATCGATTATCATGGACAACTAATTTTGTCATTTATAAATCATATTTCGGCACTAAAAATCTTATGAGACGAAAAATAATTCGCCAATTAGTAATCACCAGGGGCGGACCCATGTTGTGTTCAGGGTGTTCACCCGAATACCATCGGCAAAAAAATACACGATATATATAAGGTAAATTTTCTGTATTTTTGGTTATGCATATATTTTGAACCCCCTCAATAACAAATAAAAATAAATGGCTCAATGGTAAGACCCCTGAATATAATGTGTATGCCCCAGGTTCAAATCCCTACAACAACATATAGTTATTTTCCTTTATAGTTTCAATTATTTTTGTTTGAAATCATTAGTTCTGTTTTTCAAGCATTTTTTATTTTAAAAACGTGCCAAAAGTGTGGTTTTAAACCCAAAAAAAAATCAAATGGCCCATTTCAAAAGACTTATTTACACGTTTATATTTTTATTTTGCGAACCTCCTGAACGAAAATCCTGGGTCCGCCACTGGTAATCACTAAATATGTGTCGCTAAGACTATACAAAAATAATTTAGTGCTTCGTCGGTAAAAGTATAATATTAACTACAACAAGAAAAAAGGTCCTCAAAATCTTAAAATTTGTGACAAATTTATTTGTCATAAAAAGTATATTTTTTCGTAGTTAATAGTATGCTTTGTCACTAAAAAGGTTATTACAACCAATAAAATTATATCGTCGCTAATTATTTTGCTTCAATTAGTGACGACATCAATTGTCTCCTAAATATATTAATTAGGGATAAACTGATTATTATAAAAAAAAAACTTAATTTTCCTATTACACACGAAAGCCACCACATTATGCATTTTAAGGGACTTGAACTCACAACCTTAAGTTTTAAAGTGACGTGTGCTTACCATTCAATCATCTCTCTCTTGTCTCTCATTTTTATTTTATTTTTAACTTCATTGACTTCATTCAAATTTCATTCTGTAGAAATAATATATTATATGATTATTTATACACAGACACAAATGCATGAAATTTACCACCCACAGTCATTCAAATGTAGATTATATTTTAATTTAACTATATATTTTTTAAAATATCTTTAAATATATTAAGTACGATTTTGTCATTTTATTTATTTATTTTTGTAATTTTAAAAAATATTCAGTACAATTTTAAAATTATATAAAAGTTTACTTACGATTTTATTAAAAAAATTATTGAACAATCGGTTAAATTCGATCAGTAAATCAATTGTTTTAAAAAAAAACATCGATACCCATAACTATAGTACTTCATCAGGATATATTTTAAATCCTAGTTGGTTAATTTCTTTCGTTTGTGTTTCATTTTTTAGTTTATTTCAATTTTCACATTGATGGAAAAAGTTAATAGATATTCATGAAATATTTCGCACAGCTTTGCAAAGTCTAAGTTTGTAAGTCGATGTTATCTCTGTATAGTTGATCTACGTAAATATGTGAATTACTATTGAATATCTACATATTTTTAGACAGAAGCAAATAGATCAACTTAGTCTATGCAGTTTATCTATCACAAATTAATAGGTATACACAAAAATTAGCACGAAGACTTGAGAAATTAATTTTATCGTCTTTATCAATGACAATGTATCAAATAAAAAACAAAAGTATTAATCAAATAAATATTAGCGATCTAGTGATAGAACTGTACCCCACTCACGGTGCTTATAACCTGGATTGTATTTTTCAAATGATGTCTTTTATAATTGCGTAATTTAAGAAAATTGATGAATTGAACTTTTTCATATTTATAAAATCGACTGAATTTGTTGGTATTAAAAATAAAGTCTTTTGAATCATTTTAAAAATAAAGATGTCTTGAAATAATTTGACCAATATAGCAACAATTTGAGCAAAGATTTAATTGAACTAAAGACAAGAATTGATAAAATCAAATAAATCAACACAAAAGAAATTAGTTCATCTTTTAGGGGATTCAAGTAAGTGATTTCAAGTTAGGGTTAACACAACGATCAAGACAAACAATTTTTAAGCGAAAATAATCGGACAATTATAGGAAGTAATAAATTTAGGCTATTCATTGGTCGCTGCCACGCTTTGGGCCTTTTAGCCCATTTTCAAAGCGTATGCATCTTGCATATATCAGATGTATGTGGATGTATATCAGACCCTTTCCACCTGTATATTCAGCACTTATATACATGTATGTCATCCTCCTGTTCTGTATGTTAGTCCCTCCCGACTTGGATTTGGGAATGACTCGAGGCGATCAGGTCTCATCCAACTCGTAATGCAAAAATTCAAACCGTGATTAGAACAACTAAGCTAAAACTAATCAATCAGTTTTTGATATTAAAAAAATTAGAAACAGGTGAACTCAAAATGTACAATAAATTCATGAGATATTAGACGAAAATAACAAAACTAAGAAACAAAATAAGATATAGACGATAATAGAGAAACTTTAGGGAGAAAAGCTAATTCCACAAATTCACAAAAGTCTACATTATTAGTTCAATCCTTAACTGGACAAATTTTAAGCAAGAAGTCAAACATAATCAGTGAAGACGAATTTAACCAACCCAATGAGCATTATCTTAATTCCAATAGTCAATTGGAAGTTGAGTTTAGTTCGTGATTCGGCTAAAAATTAAATAAGACAAATTAATATAAATTGATTAAATTAATTATGAACTAATTAACACAAAAATATAACTATTACAAAACTAACATAATTAATAAAATGCTTAAGCAAAACAAAATCCTATCAAGACAATATTTGAATATTCATAAAAGGTACTAAATATATAAATATATATATATATATATATATATATATATATATATATATATATATATATATATATATATATATATTATTTAAATATATATAAATGAAAAAAATAACTTTAAGAAACCTGAAAAAATAATGAAATTTAAAAAAATTAATTATTTCAAATCATTGAAATTAAATAAGCTGGATGATTAATCTATAATGTGGAGGACCGAAATTGGGTATCAACAATATTCAGAAACCAAACGCTTCTCCTCTTTCCTATAATAAAAAGTTATAATAGGAAGCAAGTTCTTATGGTTCGGTCAGCCTAAACTCATGGAAATATTATTCAAATTAAACTGCAAACAATACAGTTGTATATCCGCTCTCTTAATTAGACATTGATTCAAAGTCCACTTAGCTAAACATAATCTTACGAAATAACCTTGAAGGTGGGTGATCTATTATATTTTGGAATTTAATTTTACTCAAATGAAATGGCAAACAATATATTTGTATATATTCAATGTAGTCATTCGACCTGCATCTTTTAATGATGCAAATACAGTTTCTTGGGATCTTTAACAAAAGTTTGTTGAGATCACTTCATCCGCTCGTCTGCTTATGAAGGAGACCTCTTTGCTTTCGAGGAATCTAGTTTTATGAGATATTAGTAGTAGTCTGTAACATCTCGCAAAATGAAATAGCTAGGAAGAAGTCTAGAAGTTGAAATAGACAGTTTTGGAAAGAATTAAAATCTAGAAATTTTCTTAAGTTAGGAAAAAATGAGTTTTTTGTCAACTTAAAAGGATCATAACTCCTAAATTAGGATGAGTTAGATGTAGTTCCAGATATGGTTGGAATGATCTTAGAACAATCTTTCCAATGCCGCCGAGTTTGCGCAATTTGTATATCATATGAGTGAGATATGCCCTCTAGATGTTGGGCTGTCGGATTAAGAAAATGTCCAAATCTGGGATTTTAAAGGGTGTTTTGGTCTTTTCATTACCCGACCTAATTAATTCCTTTTCGTTAATATTCTTAGGGTCTAAACTGATAGGATTCAATTTACACTTGTACCAAAAAGAGTTAGGGTTTTGAGAGAAGAGAAAAGATGAGGAGAAAAGAGGAGAAATGAGAAGAGGAAGCAAGAACTTTCAAAATCGTTGAAGCTCGGCTATTGGAATTCTTCGAGAGTGATCTCTATAAGGTATGTGAGATATTTTTGTGTTGGGTCAGTTCACCCACATACCAACTTGTTTAAATTCAGCGATTTTGAGTTGGTTGAATGATAAAAAGTAAGTTCTTGAAGAATATTGTTGAATTCTTGTTGGTTGAATTGTTGGATGCCTAGTATTGATTTGATTCGTGTTTCCAAGATTTTTTTCGAGTTAAATATATTGTGTATTGAGAGTAATAATAATCCTAAGTGTTTGGGGAAAGAACCATGGAAGTTTACAGGGTTTAGAGATGAAACCAGAGGACAAATGTCGTGAACGTCTGTCTGTAGGGACTTGGGGCGCCGCGCTTCCCATAGCCACACAGGAAAATCTCTGTCCGTAGGGCCTTGGGGCGCCGCACCAGCCAGATCACCCCAACTTTGCTTCTGAAGTTTGGGGCCTGGAGCCCCACGCCTCTCAAAGCGTCAAGGACGCAAGTTCACCCCATTCTTCCCCCATCTTTTCGAGCTAGTTTCTAATTGATGTACCTACATTACCTAGTTGATTGTAACACTCTAAGGTACGTATAAACATCATGAAATTATCTATAAACATGAGATCATGAACCTTGAATACATAATCCAATTCAAGGAAAGTTATGATCAAAGTCAAAGAAGTTAAGAGTCAAGTCCAAAAGTTAAGAAGTAAGTCAAAGTAAGTTCTTAAAGTTTTCAAGAGTCTTTAACAAACGTCTTAACTTTGTTTTAATGCTCAAGTACCAAGATAATCAAAGAATAAAGAGTTGAGTTCATTTCTCAAAAGTTATAAGGGAACTAATTATTCCCTAAGAGTTTAGAAATGTTTTTCATATTTAAGATAAGAGGGAACTAAAATTTCCCAAAATAGTTTTGAGTAAGAAAAGGGAACTTTGATTCCAAGAGAGCTTTTAAAGATAAATGTTGAGAAATTATCTCAATCCAAAGAAAGAAGTTGTTTTATAACACATGAGCTAAGCATATTTTTGGGAGTAGTATTGAACACCGATATGGGGATGCGAGTTCATAGTAACTCAAGATTCCATAAACCATGTAGCCATCATGGGTATTAATGGGTCATACTTTTTAGATGATCACATAAGTTAAGCTAGTGGATCCACTGTCACGACCGGGGACCACCCCTTAGACGTAACCGACTCATCGTCCTCGGAGAGGACTTGGACAAGCCCTTAGCATTCGTCATAGCATATCATAGGTCAAAAATGCGAAAAATTAAAAACTTTTACATAGTGAGGTATACATAGACCTCTCACATATCATATATGGAGTTTACATAGACTCCACGCTTATTGAAGCTTACATAGGCTTCTCATTTAGACAACATAACCAATACATAAGGTATATTCTAATAACATCGTCTCACATTAGACCATCCAAAGAGTATTACAACATTTGGGCATAGCCCATACTTTATTACAAAGAGCCACATATAGGCATACAACAATAGTATCAAATATAAATGAATGAAATAATGTCTTTAGACATAACAACATCAAAGCTAGAATACTGAAATGGTAACATCCCCGAACATTGAGGATCTACCAATAACTTGGGGAATTAGTTCCTAGTTTTCTTGCAAAGTGGCCTCCTATACTTCAAATAGCCCGAACCTACATTGTTTGGGAAAAGGGAAATAATATGGGTTAGTACAAACCACGTATACTAAGTATGGAAACATATGCAAGCAAAACCATTGAAATCATGCTTACAAGGAAATTTTGTTCAAAACCATGCTAAGTCACTTTTAAAAGCCTTTATGCACATATAAGAGCACATACAATTCAATGAGTCATAATATCACTTATTAGACTATTTCATACTCAACACAAGGCCAACATTAGCATAAGGCCATATCAACATGAATAGCAGCAAAACAACAATTCATGTACAAGAGTTCATAACATCACAACATATAAGACCCTTACTCATAACACCTTCCCAAGCCTACAAGTGCAATGCTTATGTGAAGCCCCATAACCCCACATAATCAAGTAAACCAAGCAAAAGATCATAATTAATTCCTACATTTCATATATCTTCATATCATGCATGTTGATAATCATTTGCATCAACTTAGACCAATAATATGTTCATCAATGAAACTAACATCATATAAGATCATCAACATGTAAAGTCATCATATACACTTCATTCATATCATAAGTACATAACAACTACCTCCTAGGACTTCCCTCAAGGCTAACTTGTGCAATGCTTAAGTAGAGTCTCATACCCCTACGTACACTAAGTAGAACCCCTTAAGTCACCCTAGATAGTGTTCGTTTCATTTCTTTCATTTTACTTTCGGGAACAATCGCCTTAACCAACAATAGACCATGTGAGATAAACATGGAATCCAGTGTCATGAAACCCTACACCGAAAGAAGGTGTTTTACTTGCCTAGATTGAACAAAAACATGAACATAGTATTCTAGGTGGATCCACTAGCTAGTATACCTATGGAGGCAACATAGTTAAGGAACTAATATATACTTGAAACCCTCTTTATGCACAATTGCATTGTAGTCTCCATCTCATGAGAACCATTGTGAACCTACCTTTCCACATTGGGAAGGGACACCTCTCATAACTAGTTCGGTCGGTGCTAACCTAAAATCCCTTTTTGAAATGTCTTTAAGTCATTCTAAATCATCATAGATTAATATAGGGCATAGGATACTAACCCCTTGTATATCATGTAATTAGCTCATTAGGTATTGTATGAGAATTTCCTTTCATATTCATATCATAGTAAGGCACACAAGTGATTTATATTCAACCTTGTATCATCATACCCTTAACATGATCTAACAATTCACATAGTCAACACATTTCATCACATTAATCATATAATCATCTTCTTAATCTAATCATGTATACCATTATCAAGTATAAGCCATCATCATTGAAGTAAAGAACTCAAGATCATAAAGTCTTACCACATAGCCTTCATAAGCCTCCTTTAAGATCTTACCATAAATCCAACCATATTCATCCACCAATTCACTTAATAACATCATATAATAGTAATCTATACAAGAACTAAGTCAATTGTATCATCACTAATCAATTCAACCTTAATTCATAACCTAGGGTTAGGGGGAAATGGTTCAATCATGAATTCTTCCACAGAACTAGGTCAAGACTAAGAGCTACAAAATTGACCCATAAACAATCATAATATATCAATAATAATCAAAGGAAATAAACATAAAATCAATTTGAAAGATCAGTTACGAAATTGGAAGAAAAAACCCAACTTTTAGACATTATTGGAAACCAATTTTGAAGAACCTCTTGGGGAAAGAGATCCCAAGAGTGAATAGCTTCCAACCTTAAGATTCCTTAGAGTTTTATGGAGAAAAGACGAATTCTTGAATCACTAATGATCCTTGAAGCTTGGTCTTCAATGGGGTCTTTGAATAGAGAGAGAAAGTAGAGAGAAGTTGGAGAGAATTGGATTTGGGAATTATGGGGTGTTAGGTTAGTTTAATGAGGGTTAGTCCTTATATAGTCCCCCAACTAATTTAATTAACCATCCCTTAACCCTTAACTAATTAAATAACCAACTAACTAATTAATCCAACT
Source organism: Solanum sitiens (assembly GCA_016801875.1). Classification (NCBI taxonomy): domain Eukaryota; kingdom Viridiplantae; phylum Streptophyta; class Magnoliopsida; order Solanales; family Solanaceae; genus Solanum; species Solanum sitiens. Next base: position 2,120,787 of record JABWTJ010000070.1, on the reverse strand, counting down.
TAACTTAAAACTTACAGTGAAGTCGATCCCCAAACCACGAGACCCCGACCTATGCCCTGTTGAATTGACCACGGACCGTTTGGCTGGTCCGTGGTTTGAGTAAGAGAGTGTGATTTTATCCATTTTTGAAATGTGTCCAAGTCCTAACAAAGGAACACCTTCAACGATTCATCGATTAGTTCGTGGACTGCACTGCCAATTTTGACTGTTTTGGGTCAAACAGAAAGGTCCTCTCCAAGGACCGTTAGGGTGGTCCTTAGGGAGTCGTACCCAAAAGTTTCGACCCTAAACACACTTTAACACATGGTTAACACATTTTTACCAATTTTTATTAAATGCTGACTCTTAAAACCCCATGAAACTTGCAAAGGCGCACTAGCACACATTTCCTAATTCTCCGGACATCATGGTCGTTTCTTAACATTTTGACTCTAACACTTCCTACTTAGTTTAAATACATTATTTTAGGCTTAGAAACAGTATTTCAAGTCTTAGTTCATCATGTGAGGCTCTAGACTAAGTCATGAGCTTTCGAAGTGTTACATTATCTCCCCCTTAGGAACATTCGTCCCCGAATGAGACAAAAGTATTTTATAGGGGAATTAGAAGACTCAATACTAGCAGCCTAACCAACAATAACAACGACATATAATCATCATGAGTCACAACTCATAGGAGTAATTCACAAATCCACTTAACACATAGTGACAACCGGGGAGCACCCCTTAGAAGTAACATGGCGTACTTGACCTCTCGGAGGTCTTATACAAGCCCATAGTCATCATTCATCGCATTGTCATAGGTAAATTTAATGGAAAATATAAAACTTTCATAGCACATCATATGCTTGAACATCACTCCCATTATATATAAAAATCTCATAGTACACAGTGAGACTCTAAGTCTCTTTAGCCATCTTAGATTCAACATCACTAGAGTATAATAGGGACACGACTCTTACAACATAAAACATTAACTAAGCTATTACATAACTTGAACAAAACAAGACTTAGGAAATCCTTGAAACATAAGGACTCCTTGTTTTGAGCTTAGGGAACACATATGAAGCCCTTCACTTTAGAGACATCATTTAAGCATCCACAACCTACACTTTGTGTAATAAGGTGAAGAAGAATTGTGTTAGTAAAAGAATGCAATAAGTATGACAACCATGCAAATACATGCAATTAAAAAGGACACTTTACTTTGAAATCATGCAACATTCCTTTTGAAAGAACCTTCATAAACATTGGCATAAGTACACAATATGGTTCACATACTTCATATAGGAAGTGATGCTATTCATGTAAACACACCAAATTACATGTATTGCATTTAAAGCATATCAACCATGTTCATAACGTTTGCTTCTTTTACCTAAATTCATTAACCCCAAAGTAACCCTGTAGTAACACTTGGTGCAATGCATGAATAGAGTCCCATTCCACCATCCACACTCAAGCATCACCTTAAGGCCACCAAGGTAAACATACATACAATCTTCTTTAACCCAACACATGTATTCATAGAAGCATACCATCTCATAAGACACATACTTCACATTAGACCCAACATACTTTATGGACCACATAGAATAACTCATTACAAGACCACATACAAGTCAAGACTTCCAATATCATCATAGTAAGACAATAGTCAACATTAACATACTTTAACTTCACTTCACATAAAACATCATAGAACTCTACTCATAATCCCTATCTAAGCCTACTAGTGCAATGTATATGTGAAGTCCCATAACCTCACACATATAAGTAAACTCATAATGAGACCACAAGCATATCACTTACATCATACATCAACATTACAAGTGTAGTCAACTACATGCATATCAAGTAAGACCTTATCATATAGTCAACAAGGCCAACATTATGCAAATAAAGTGAGACCTCATCATATAGACCCTATAGTACTCATACCATGCACATCATCATACACTTAGGTCAATACCATAATGTCATGCATAAGAGACATATACATAGTCATATACATATAGAAAACCTTCCTAGAACTCCTTTCAAGAGCTACTTGTGCAATGCATAGGTAAAGTCCCATACCCTCTCCTACACTAAGCAACTTCCCTTAGGTTATCGTAGTTAGAGTCCATTACTTTACTTCCATTGTCCATTTTACTTTAGAGAAACCATAGCCTTAACCGATAATAAGACCGAGTAATCCACACATGGAATTTGGTGTCATCCCCTCACACCAAGAGAGGGTATCTTACTTCCTAGGTAAGACATGAATATCATTCTAGCATTCTATATGGATCCACTAGCTAGGTCATATGGGGCAACATAGTTATGGAACTAGGAGATGTATATTGAAACCCTCTTTAGGGCAACGTAGTTATGGAACTAGGAGATATATATTGAAACTCTCTTTATGCCCTTAGGCATTATAGTTTGAACCTTATGAGGACATTTAGTGAACAAGACTTCCTCATTAGGAAGGGGCACCTCTCAGTTGTCAAGTTCACTCGGTGCTAATCTAAGTTTCCTTTATTGAAAAGTCTTTATTAACTTTACTTCATAAAATGGTGTTAGGAGAATTAACACCTCATATTTACTTCATAAAATGGTTTTAGGAGAATTAACACCTCATATGCTTAGCTCATACGTTATAGATGAGAATGTCCTTTCATCAACCTAATTCATGTGAGAAAACCTTTCACAGGGACATAGCATATTCAAGTACAATCTAGTTTAGAGTACAATTGAGAATACCTTTCAAGAGACTCTCTCTTTACTAGATTATCATACATTCTTCATCATATACATTCATGTGTGTGTATGTGTACTTACATGAGAAGACCTTTCACATAAACATATTTAAACACTACACATATTCATACTTCATCATATCATATACTTTCATGTTCATAGCACTACAAGAAATATGACTTTTAACGACTATTATTTAATGAAGGGACATGCATCCTGTCGTTAAATGTATATTTATAGCGACCAAGTATTTTTTTGCTCGCTAAAAGTAAATATTAAGTTCAACAACAACAGGGGATAATACTTGGTGGTTAAAAGTAATAAATATGCGGTCATAAAAACTATTAAAAAGGATCCATCATCTTTCCCCTACCCCCACGAACCCACCACTTCTTTTAATCCAACGACTCTATTCTATCCTCCAAAAGAAAACAGCAAAAAAATCTAAAGTTACAAACACAAATTGATCAACTTGGTTTCTGCATTTTTTTTGTTAATTGATCTAAAGATTTAAATTTTTATTCTCCATCTCACCAAGGTATGATTTATCAAATTATTTGAACTTTTGTTCTAAATATTTTTTAATGTCTACAAATTTGTATTTAATAGGTTTATTTGTGAACTCAGGGTTTAGAAAATTACGATAGAGAATAATGTCATCTGCTTGTGTTGTTGTAATTAGTCTACTATGTGTGGAAAATGTTGAATTTTTCACCTGTATAACAACAATTTTCTTTGGCTAATCGGATCTTATATTAAAACTACCTAGCATATTTTTATTTTATTAACATTATTTATGCAGTGTTCATAATATTTTAACTTTTATGAAGATTGATTTTATCTCTTCTCAAATTATGTCTTATAACATCTAATAATTAGTTAGATCTTTCTAATTATATATAATAAATATTAATTTAGCTAAGTTTTGTTTTACTGTAAAAAACAAATATTGATTATCTTATAAAACAATGAAACAAAGTAATGTTTTATGTCTCAGATGATACACTAGTTTTCTTTGTAATCAAAGCTTCGTATGAAAAATATATTATGCTATATAGAAAACTATTTCTTATTTATTTGATCTCCTTTTTGTCTTCTTCTTTATTTAATTTATTCTTACTGACTTTTTATACTGTCAAATGAAAAATTCGATTGAATAATAATAGATAATTTAAAAGAAATATGGTTTGGAGCTTTTATAAGTGGTCCATGTGGCAAATGGATCAATCGGCACAGTTGTTGCTAATTTGTTGATTACTCATTAGTTTCTTTCTACAGTTACTCTATATTAACACAAAATCATGATAAATTCAAAAAGTTTGATTGAATAATATTGGATTGAATGAGTCAACACATGTATAATGGAGAAACGCAAAAGGTACTTTCTACTGTTACTGTTTTTTTTCTCTTCTATTTAGATTACATAGCTAACAATCTATTTCCTTCGATTGTTTTAATTGATTACTTATGTTTTGACATGCCCATTACAAAATAATTATTGATATAGGTAAAATATGAAAAAAAAAGAACTTTTTCTTATTATCAAAATAGACAAGTAAAAATCAAAAACTATTTTTAGAAATAAGTGACAAGTATAAGAGAATGGAGATAATATTTTTTTCTGGTATAAGTGACGATAAAATATATTTTTTCTTGGCTGAAGTTGAGTACTATTATATAATTCGCCTGATTTTCACATTTTGTTTGATAGGTCTTGTAAAATAAACTAAAAAATTATATCATTTCTAGTAGCAACACTGGTCCTTTATTAATGACCTTAACTTGTAGATTTTTTTGGTCCAAATATAATTTGTAGGAAAAGCTAGTCCTAGTAAAATAATAGTTATCTCGAAACTTCTTGTAAAATTGTAATTTTCCAGCATTTCAAAATGTCCTTAGTTGGGTTTTTTCTATAAAAAAATAATCACATGTTTTCGATTGTATACGTATGTGTGCTCGTATACAATAGTTTTAGAATGAAACATGATCAAATGGAGTACTAAAATGAATTTAGAGAATGCATATAATTTAATGTAACTAATCTAGAATTGGAACATAATTATTGTTGTCATAGTGTTCACATATTATAAACTGAATACACATTACATGTAAGCAAGTAATTGTGGACTGCTAATGAAATTCATTTAGAGACTTATTGTTCTTATTAATTAATTCTTTAATGTTACTATTTTTACAGATCTAATTTTCTCAAGAAGAATTTGTGGAGCAGTTATAGGCACGTGAAAGTGTTATATTAAGTTGAACGACTGTAGTACCAGAGACATATTTCCAGTTTTTATTATGACTTGTTTAAAACTTCTTATTGTATATATTGATATAATTAAATTTTATTCTTGTAAGAAGTTGATAGATAGTTTTACATATTAAGAAATTGTCAAAAAAACGTTCATTGTAATTAAGATGATTACATTTATACAATTGTTATATACATATTCATGTGTATTTATGTTAATGAATATGAGAGAATTATCATTGTTTAATTTTTATTTATCATTGAAAGTTAAGAGATATAAAAATCACGTTTCACGACTTAATTTGTTGTAATAGTTAAGGCTTTAACAACCGTGATAACAATTAGCGAAAGAAACATTTTTTCGCGGAAAGAGTTATAGAGAGAGGATTTTAGTTGTCACTAAAAGTTTTTAATGATTGGATTGATGCGGACGCTAACTTTTAACGACAGAGCTTTAGCGACCGGTGATGACCAAATTTTGTTCGGTCAATATTGACTTTTAGCGACCGAATTGAGGCTTTTAACGACCATATTTTCCTTCGCTAAAGACCTTTTTTCTTGTAGTGTAGCTTAATCATGCATTCATATTCATGGTCATATATAATCAACCTAGGAACTATCCTATCAAGGCACACATGTGCAATGTATAGGCAAAGGCCCATACCATTGCCTACACTAGTACACCTATCAAGTCATCCTAGTTAAGATACATAACATATTTCCTGGACACATACTTTACATGCATAGTAGTAGACATGAGTGCATATGAGAATTATCCTTTCATTGGACACCATGAACCTATACTACTTATAAGCATGCATGAGGTGTGAGTGTGTGTACATTGGTCAACATGATCACATAATGGCTATCAACATCACAATGAGGCATCCACCCTCTTAAGACCACAATGCACATTCAAACATAGACCACACACAACATAATAGCATAGGAGACGAGCCAACTTCAACATTTGCATTCTAATCTACTAACATTGGCTAAGATCACACATTCATATAGGGGCACATTCACCTAACCCTAACCCTAACAACTTCATTCAATTAGAGTAGACATCATCAATACCTAGAACATGATACAAAAGTAAAAGACTAGGCATGCTACTCCACATTGTGATCATCATACCCACACTCATAGTTCACACACTTTATTTCAAGGTCATGATCAACACATATAAGGATTGACAAGAAAGTAAACACCGCCACCATTAGTGGACCATACCACACAATGCCATACAAGGCCAATTCAACTAGCAATTCTATAGAGAAGTAGAGGCAGTAGGAAATCTTACCAATTCACCAACCTTTGATCATCATTGATTAATACTCATATTTTATCAATAATTCATAGATAGGTCAGTATCTAAAAGTACAAAGACATAATTGAAATCATGCTTCAACCATCACAGGATCAAGATCACATTATGTACACTACATCATCAATCTATAGAAGGTGGAGGAATATAGGTCAAACTTACCAAACTCCCAAGCCTTGATCCACGTTGATCAATTACCGATAATTCACCATCAATTTGAATATATAACAGTAGCTATAAGAAATTCAACATACTAGAATCATAATTCATCTATATAGAATCAAGATCACAATGCCCACATTATAGGCTAATTTGAGAATTGAGAAGGATCATGGGTTCATTATGAAATTGGATTGAAAATCAACATAAAAACGGTAGCTAATCACCAATTCATCATAATCATGCTTCCCAAATTAATTTGAGAAAGAACCCATTGCTAGATTGAAAGATGGACAATTTGATCATGGAACTTCTTTGAAAACATTGGAAGGAGCTCCGTAGATGAACGGATAACTGAGGATAAAGGATTACCATACGTCATTACATGAAGAAGCCACGAAAACATGATGAAGAATCCATGAAAATTCAATATACAAGATGACCTTGAGCTTCATCTCCAATGGAGGTTTCTAGAGAGGTTTTTGTTTTGAGAGGGAAGTCTAATTTTTGAAGAATGAATTGGGAATGGGGTTTTAATGATATTAACTAACTTAATATACCAAAATACCCCATAATAACCGTCCATAGTAATTTAGGAATGTGGGGTGAATTTCTCATTCACACATTTAATTAAATAGTGTGTTGCAACAGAGTGCAGGCACCATCGACGGCCATCAACCTACGCCTCATAGACCCATCGACTGGCCGTACTGGCAACCGTCGTTTGGGTATGAGTCTCAACACTTGCGCGATTAAGATTCTAGGTTAATTATTTGGCTACTCCCCCCAGACGACGGAACATCAACTCATGCATGGGGCGTCATTCTTGGCGTAGATAGACACTACCATGGCAGTGTCTAGGCAGCTTTTAGGTCCTCCTTAAGAACCCTTTTGTGGGGCACTTGGGGACTCGTGCCTGAATGTTTCCAATATAAATACACTCTTATACATGTTAAGGACCTCTCACATCAATTTCAACCAAAACGAATGCGTAAAACATGTCAAGGCACACCATGACACACATGCACGTCTCAAGGTTAACTTTCAAACGTCATCGGACGTTCTTGGACGTTTGACCTCCAAATTACTTCAAATAGAGTATTCATTTTGTAAAGCACTTAATTAACATATTTTAAACATTTTTAGGCACATGTGAGTCTCTAAGCACCTTACTTTATTTTGAGAGACTTTACAATATCCACCACTTGGGAACATTCGTCCTCGAATGACACTTGGGACATTTTTTTAAAAAAAACTTTCAAGGACTCAATGAACCATAGAGATGCTCACAACATTCAAAACATCATCACATAAAAGTCAATACCAACTTACAAGGAACATCAACTTCAAACCATTTTGCACTCAATGCAACACAAGCAAGCAAAACCTTTATTCACTCACTTTTTCATGCATCAAACACATAGGCTCTTGTCATGTTTATAAGAGGAACATCCTTCTCCCGATCATAACATGGTCTTTCCATTCCATTTCATTTAGAGCTCATTATGCAAAAACCTTTAAGTCATACAAAGGCAAGTTCAACATTACTCAAGAAGCAAATAAGCTCTCATACTTTAATGCACATAGACTTGAGTCAAGTTGATCAACAAGGATCCTTAGCATTTATACATACTACCATGAAGGTCATACTCAATCCTACCATTCTTAGTTATTTTTAAGGAGGAATGTCCTTCTCCTCAACACACCTACATGTCTTCATGAGTTCATACACAAGCAATGCACAAAGGTCAATTCATTTTTTTAATGAGAACTTCTCCACTTTTAAATCAAAGAATGCTCATACTCCCTTCCTAATGAAGTCAAATGGTAAACCACACCACACACATAACAACAATAGAAAGTCATTTCACAAAATTTGAGTTTCTAGCATATCACAAGTCTTCATAAACAAGCATCAATTTGGGAAAATCTTACAACTTGTAGGCACACACAAGGACACTAGCTAGACATACCTTCACTTTTCAAGAATGAGCCTACATTTAACACTTCCCAAGTCATAAAAGTCACACATTTTTAAGAGACTCATCCTTTTTCATTTAAAGAAGACTCAAATTTTCATTAAGGGTTTAAAACACCACACATTATAAGTGACATTAAACATGTTCCTTACATTATTTCATGAAGTTTAATGCACTATTAACATATCAAGATGCACAATCAACATGAGAAAACATGAATTTGATCAAAAGTTAGTTTTCATGCAATTTAAAATCTTCAAAATATGCTTAACATAGTGTAAATTAAGACATACATAACATATGGAGAACATGCAACTTATACTTTTATGCAAGACTCCTATCAAGAACAAGCTATTAGGAACTCTTTGGTTTCAAGCTCAAGTAAGAATAGAAGGAAAAGATAGGAATATCAACAACCTTACTACTCACATAATCATCCCCCACTTAGGGTAAACCCAATTAAGAGCAACTTAACTCCACCTTGGAGAACTTTAGCTCACCAACTTTAATAGCTAAGCACATCATCCCTCCCTTGGGATCTAAGCTTAAGCATACCCTTCATCACCATCACCTAAAAGTGATTCTCAACTTAGAGAAGTTCAAGGAACTCAACATAGGAACATCAAGGGCACTTAAAATCTCACCATCTAGGCACATTATCCCCCACTTGGTGTAAGCCTAATCACATTATGCCCTTAAACACCAAAGTCAAGGCAAGTCAAAACCAACCTATTTACTCCTCACACAAGAAAGTTTAGAACTATTGAGGGTTCTCACTCCTAATCTCACATCAAGGAGCTTACTAACTCCACCACAATCATTAATCTAAGCCTAACACCCAAAGGAAACTCATAACCATCAAGTTAGGTCATACTACGTACCCAACCACCTATGGTCTCAAATAAACCATGAATACCAAGGGTCATGAAAACTATAGGGGAGACATAGAAGAGACTTGGCCATAAAGGCCACTTTCTTTTCCTTTCAACACTAGGGCAAGGTAACTTCTAGGTCATTTGAACCCACATTATCACCTTAGGAGGAAACTTAAAACCAGAAACACCTAGGTACAACCTAAGCACTCTTTTCAAATGACCAACCATAAGATCAACCTTAAAAGACAACTAACTACTTTCAACATAGGTCACCTTTAATTCTTACCTCCTCTTTAAAGTTCAAGAGATACATACTAACCTCTAGATCAACCTTAGGGCAAGACATCATACCAACTTATAGTATAAAACCCTTTCTTCCCTCTTTCCCCACTCTTATAATAGGTACATATGGGAACTAATCAACTATCATAAGGGTTCTCCCATTGCTAGCACACTCCGCAATCACCTTACAAGATAAGCATACTACCTTCACTTTTAGGATCAAGCCTATACAAAAGAACTCCAATCTATACAAGGCAACTATGAAGCAATTCTCAAATACCAAAGTACCAAAGAAACATTTACACATATACTAGGGAGACATTTGAATTATTACACCTATATAAAGGCAACACGCATTCTTTAGTTATATCATACTTCTTAAAAGTATTTCCAACTTAAACCATATCATGACATAAATTCTCACATAACATATCATTTCACATAAATCACTTATATAATCATAAATGACATCACACCAAACATGTCAAAATTCACCTTCACACATACTCATCAAGTCATAAACAAAAGTAAGCATCAAAACTCACCTTTTTCTCCCTCAAGCATAGAGATATCATCTAATCCAAGCAATCACATCTAAAATCCCACCGGACAAGAAAACACAAGAGAGAGATCTTATAGAGTTAAGTTATATGGCACAACAAGAGAATAATGAAGAAGGTAAACTCTATCGTCCTATAGCCTCTCGCCCATAGATGTGTTGCGACTCACCACCGATGAACGAGACTCTACTATACGTGGCAATATGAAACTTTGAACCCTAAACCACTTTTATAACCTCATGATCTAATACCACATTTGTCACGAGCGGGGAGCACCCCCTAGAAGTAACATGACGTACTTTACCTCTCAGAGGTCTTATACAAGCCCATAGTCATCATTCATCGCATTGTCATAGGTAAATTTAGCGGAATATTTAAAATTCTCATAGCACATCATATGCTAGAACATCAATTCCATTACATATAAAAATTTCATAGTACATAGTTAGACTCTAAGTCTTTTTTGCCATCTAAGACTCAACATCACTAGAGTATAATAGGGACACGACTCTTACAACATAAAACATTAACTAAGATATTACATAACTTAAACAAAACATGACTTAGGAAATCCTTCAAACATAAGGACTCCTTGTTTTGAGCTTGGGGAACACATATCAAGCCCTTCACTTTAGAGACATCATTTAAGCATCCACAACCTACACTTTGTGTAATAAGGTGAAGAAGAATTGTGTTAGTAAAAGAATGCAATAAGTATGACAACCATGCAAATACATGCAATTAAAAGGGACACTTTACTTTGAAATCATGCAACATTCATTTTGAAAGAAACTTCATAAACATTGGCACAAGTACACAATATGGTTCACATACTTCATATAGGCATAGACGTTATTCATGTAAACACACCAAGTTACATGTTTTGCATTTAAAGCATATCAACCATGTTCATAACGTTTGCTTCTTTGACCTTAACTCATTAACCCCTAAGTAACCCACTAGTAACACTTAGTGCAATGCATGAATAGAGTCCCATTCCACCATCCACACTCAAGCATCACCTTAAGTCCACCAAGGTAAACATATATACAACCTTCATTAACGCAACACATGTATTCATAGAAGCATACCATCTCATAAGACACATACTTCACATTGGACCCAACATACTTTATGGACCACATAGAAGAACTCATTACAAGACCACATGCCAGTCAAGACTTCAAATATCATCATGGTAGGAAAATAGTCAACATTAACATACTTTTACTTCACTTCACATAAAACATCATAGAACTCTACTCATAATCCCAATCTAAGCGTATTAGTGCAATGTACATGTGATGTCCCATAACCTCAGACATACAAAGTAAACTCATAAAGAGACCTCAAACATATACTTACATCATATATCAACATTACAAGTATAGTCAACTACATGCATATCAAGTAAGACCTTATCATATAGTGAACAAGACCAAAATTATGCATATAAAGTGAGACCTCATCATATAGAACCTATAGGTCTCATGACATGCACATCATCACACACTTATGTCAATACCATAATGTCATGCATAAGAGACATATACATATTCATATACCTTTAGAACACCTTTCTAGAACACCCTTCAAGAGCTACTTGTGCAATGAATAGGTTAAGTCCTATACCCTCACCAACACTAAATAACTTCCCTTAGGTTATCTTAGTTAGGGTCCACTACTTTACTTCCATTGTCAATTTTAATTTAGGGAAACTACATCCTTAACCGACAATAAGACCATGTAAGCCACACATGGAATTTGGTGTCATCCCCTCACACTAAGAGAGGGTATCTTACTTGCCAAGGTAAGACATAAATATCATAGTTATGGAAATAGGAGATGTATATTAAAACCCTCTTTATGCCCTTAGGCATTATAGTTTCCACCTCATGAGTACATTTGGTGAACAGGCCTTCATCATTAGGAAGGGGAACCTCTCATTTGTTAAGTTCACTTAGTGCTAAGCTAAGTTCCTTTTATTGAAAAGTGTCTATTAACTTTACTGCATAAAAATGTCTTTAGGAGAATTAACCCCTCATATGCTTTGCTCATACGTTATAGATGAGAATGTCCTTTCATCAACCTAATTCATGTGAGAAAACCTTTCACATGGACATAGCATATTCAAGCACAATCTAGTTTAGAGTACAATTGAGAATACCTTTCAATAGATTATCTCTATACTAGATTATCATACATGCTTCATCATATATATCCATGTGTGTGTATGTGTACTTACATGATGAGACCTTTCATGTAAACACATTTAGACACTGCACATATTCATACTTCATCATATCATGTACTTTCATGTTCATAGCTTAATCATGTATTCATATTCATGTTCATATAGAATCAACCTAGGAACTATCCTATCAAGGCACACATGTGCAATGTATAGGCAAAGGCCCATATCAAGTCCTACACTAGTACACCTATCCAGTCATCCTAGTTAAGATACATAACAAATTTCATGGACATAAATTTTACATGCATCGTTGTAGACATGAGTGCATATGAGAATCATCCTTTCATTGGACTCCATGAACCTATACTACTTATAAGCATGCATAATGTGTGAGTGTGTGTACATTGGTCATCATGATCACATAATGGCTATCAGCATCATGTTGAGGCAGCCACCCTCTTAAGACCACAATGCACATTTAAGAATAGACCACACATTACATAATAGAATAAGATACAAGCCAACTTCAATATTTGCATTCTAATCTCGTAACATTGGCTAAGATCACACATTCATATAGGGGAACATAGGTAGGGGTCATTAACCATTATTACTTCATCAATGGAACCACCTAAACCTAACCCTAAAAACTTCATTCAATTAGAGTAGACATCATCAATACCTAGAACATGAGACTAAAGTAAAAGACTAGGCATGCTACTCCACATTGTAATCATCATACCATACTCATAGTTCACACACTTGCCTTCAAGGACATGATAAACACATATAAGTACTGACAAGAAAGTAAACACCGCCATCATAAATGGGTCATACCACGCAATGCCATACAAGGCCAATTCAACTAGCAATTTTATAGAGAAGTAAAGGAAGTAGGCAATCTTACCAATTCACCAGCCTTTGATAATCATTGATCAATACTCATGTTTTTTCAATAATTCATAGATACGGAAGTATCTAAAAGTAGAAATACATAATCGAAATCATGCTTCAACCATCATAGGATCAAGATCACATTATGTACACTACATCATCAATCTATAGAAGGTGGAGGAATATAGGTCAAAATTACCAAACTCCCAAGCCTTGATACACATTGATCAATTACAAATAATCAACCATCAATTTGAATATATAGCAGTAGCTTTAAGCAATTCAATATACTAGAATCATAATTCAATCTTCATAGAATCAAGATCACAATGCCCACATTATAGGATAATTTGAGAATTGACAAGGATCATGGGTTCATCAAGAAATTGGATTGAAAATCATCATAAAAACAATAGCTTAACACCAATTCATCATAATCATGATTTTGAAATCAATTTGAGAAAGAACCCATGGCTAGATTCAAAGATGGACAATTTGATCATGGAACTTCTTTGAAAACATTGGAAGGAACTCCTTAGATGAATGGATAACTAATGATGAAGGATTACCATACGTCATTACATGAAGAAGCCACGAATTCATGATGAAGAATCACTAGAAATCCAATCTACAAACTGACCTTGAACTTCATCTCAATTGGAGGTTTTTAGAGAGGTTTTGTTTTGAGAGGGAAGTCTAATATTTGAAGAATGAATTAGGAATGGGGTTTTCATGATATTAACTAACTTAATGTACCTAAAATACCCCATAATAACTATCCATGGTAATTTAGGAACGTGGGGTGAATTTCTCATTCACCCATTTAATGAAACAGTGTGCTGCAGCCGAATGCAGGCACCATCAACGGCCATCAACTTACCCCTCGTAGACCCATCGATGGGTCGTACTAGTAATCATTGTTTGGGTCTGAGGCTCAAAACTTGGGGGCTTAAGCTCCTAGGCTAAGTATGGGGTTACGCCCCCCAGATGAAGGAACATCAACTCATGTACAGGGCGTCGTTCTCGGCGTAGGAAGTGTCTAAGCAGCCTTTGGGTCCTCCTCTTGTACCCTTTTGCGCGGCCCTTGGGGAGTCGTTCCCAGACGTTTACAACATAAATACACTCGTATACATGTTAAGGACCTCTCACATCAATTTCAACCAAAACGAACACGTAAAACATGCCAAGGCACACCAAGACACACATGCACGTCTCAATGCTAACTTTCGAATGTCATCGGACGTTCTTGGACGTTTGACTTCTAAAATCACTTCAAATCAAGTATTCATACTGTAAAACACTTAACTAACATATTTTAAATATTTTTAGGCATATGTGAGGCTCTAAGCACCTTACTTCATTTTGAGATACCTTACACACATGAACATGACATATACACATAGCAACTCAAATCACAATTTACCACGTATAAGAGCTCAACATCACAACATGAGATACTAACTTATCAATATCAACATGAGCTCAACATGATCATCAAGAGTCACTTATGTCAACCTTCTTTCAAAACACATTAACATGCTCAATACCATTTTATAAAGGCAACTATATACATAATCACAAATAAGTGCAAGTTAAGCAAAACAACATTTTTCGAGGAAAACTCATTTTAGCATGAACCTTTACCATAAATATGCACATTTTAGGAAAACAAGCCAAATTCAACATTATTAATTATCTTTAAGAGGTTATTACTAACCTCAACTTTGGCAAGAATTTTGAGGAAAAATATGAGGATAACGGGACTTCATGTCAGCTTCAACCTCCCATATTGCTCCCTCAACTAGGTTGTTTCTTCATAGGACTTTTATGGAGGGCACCTATTGTTCCTCAACTTCTTGACTTGGCGATCTAGAATTTCAACCGGAACCTTTTCATAGTAAATGTTCTCATCCACACCTAACCCTTCAATATGGAGAATGGATATGGAGTTGGCAATATATTTCTTAAGCACGGAGACATGAAATAACGATGAACCAAAGCTAGTTCACTAGGTAATTTCAACTCACATGAAATTTTTCCAACCCGTTGCAATACCTCATAGGGACCCACATACCGGGGACTGATTTCCTCTTTTTGCCGAATCTCATCACCACTTTCATAGGTGAAATCTTTGAATACACCATATCACCTACTTCAAATTCGAGGTCTCTTCTTTTATTGTCGGCATAGGAGTTTTGCTGACTCTAGGATATTTTTAACCTATCTCTTATCACCCAAACTTTTTCTAAAGCTTCATAGATTATTTTGGGACCAAGGAGTGAAGACGCACCAACCTCAAACCACCCAACCGGAGACCTACGTCGCCTACCATAGAGTGCTTCAAAAGGTGTCATGGAAATACTCGAATGGTAGCTATTATTATAGAAGAACAAAATGAACGGTAGGTGATTGTCCCAATTTCCTTTAAATCTATTACACAAGATCTTAACATATCTTCTAGGGTTTGAATTGTACGCTCCTCTTGACGATCTGTTTGAGGATGAAAATGGTCTTAAGCTTCACTTGAGTACCCAACCCTTTTTTAAAAGACCTCCAAAAAACAATAAGTGAATTGCGCACCTCTATCCGATATGATGGAGAAAGGGATCCCATGTAAGCTCGCAATCTCATTAATGTATATTCTTGCATAATCTTCTGCCAAATTAGTAGACTTGATGGGGATAAAGTGAGCAGATTTTGTCAATCTATCCACAATAACCCAAATTGAGTCATTTTTCCTCCGGGTTCGAGGCAACCGAACAAAAAACTCCATATCAATTTCTTCCCACTTCCAAGTAGAAACATCCATTACTTGAGGTAGACCAGCCAATCTTTGATTCTCGTCTTTAACTTGTTAGGAATTTTGACACTTAGCTACAAACTCCGCTATGTCCCTTTTCAAATTATCCCACCAATATACATTTCTAAGATCATGATACATTTTGGTGGCACCCGAAGGAATAGAATATCAGGAACTATGAGCTTCTTCCAAAATTTGCCTCCTCAAATTATCAACATCTGGCACACACAATCTACCTTGATACCTAAGCACACCATCCACCCCTTTGGAGAAGGACTCATTGAACTTACTAAGTACCGATTCCTTAAACTCCATCATAGCGGAACAAAATGTTGCTTAGGCTTCACCTCAACCACTAAAGATGACTCGGAGTTATGATGAACCATAAAACCACCTTTTGGAGAATCTTCCATCCGAACACCCAACCGAGATAATCTATGAACATCTTTCACTAGGTCTTTATTACCTTCTTCTACATGAGACACACTATTCATGGTCATACGACTTAAAACATCCGCAACCACGTTGGCCTTGCTTGAATGGTAGAGTACACTCATGTCATAATTCTTCAAGAGTTCCAACCATCTTCTTTGTAGAAGATTCAACTCCTTTTGAGTGAACACATATTAAAGACTTTTATGGTCGGTAAATACATCCACATGAAAACCATGTAGGTAATGTCTCCATAGTATCAAAGAAAACACTACGGCCGCTAATTCAAGATCATGAGTTGGATAGTTCTTCTCATGCACCTTGAGTTGTCTAGAGGCATAGGCTACTACCTTACCATATTGCATAAGAACACAACCCAAACCTACTCGGGAAGCATCACTACACCACAAAACCCTTGTTACCCTCCGATAAATTCAACACCACGGCGGAGGTAAGCCTATATTTCAACACTTGGAAACTTCTTTCACAAGCTTCCAACCACTAAAACTTAACACTCTTTTGGGTCAAGGTCGTCAAAGGAGAAGCAATAGATGCATATACATCCACAAACCTCCTATAATACCCGGCTAAATCCAAGAAACTTCTAATATCAGTTGGAGTCAAAGGTTTAGGCCAATTCTTAACTGTTTCAGTTTTCTTCGGATCGGCCTTTATACCCTCACTTGAGATAATATGACCAAGAAACGCCACCGATCTCAACCAAAATTCACACTTTCTATACATGGCAAAGGGTTGATGTTCTTTGAGGACTAGAAATACGACCCTCAAATGGTCCATATGCTCACCCTCATTTCTTGAATATACCAAGATATCATCAATGAAGCAATCACAAAGGCATCAAGTTAATTCTGGAACACTCTATTCATAAGGTCTATAAGAGACGCCGGGACATTAGTGAGACCAAAAGACATCACTAGAAACTCATAATGACCATATCTAGCTTGAAATGTCGTTTTTGGTACATCCTCACCTCTCACCCTAAGTTGGTGATACCCCGACCTCAAATAAATTTTAGAAAAGTAGCTTGCCTCTTTGAGTTGATCAAATAAATCGTCAATCATAGATAAGAGGATACTTATTCTTTATGGTGACCTTATTGAGTTGACCATAATCAGTGCACATCCTAAGGGACTCATCCTTCTTCTCAACAAACAACACCAAAGCTCCCCAATGGCGAAATACTAGGTTGTATGAAACCTTTGTCCAATAAGTCTTTGAGTTGAAGCTTTATCTCTTTCAACTCGGCTGGAGCCATCTGGTAAAGAGGATTTGAAATGGGATTCTTATCCGGTAATAAGTCAATACCAAAGTTTATTTCCCGTTAGGGGGAAATTCCGGGCAAGTTATTGGGAAAGACTTTTGGAAAATTGTTCACTACGGTGACCGACTCTAAAGGAGGAGCTTCGGAATCAAGATCCTTGACCCTCACAATATGGTAAAGACATCCGTTAGATATCATTTTACAATCCTTTAGACAAGAAATAATACAAGCTCTAGGAATTGAGTTACCCCCCTTCCACTCCAAGACGGGTTCATTAGGAAAATTAAACTTAACTACCCTCGTTCTACAATAAATGGAAGCAAAACAAACATGCAACCAATCCATTCCCAAGATGACATCAAAATCAACCATGTAAAGTTCTACCAAATCCACCCATGTAACTCTATTGGGCAAAGATATAGGACAACTCTTAAAGACTCTTCTATCCACAACGGAGTCACCCACCGGGGTAGTCACCAAAAAAGGTTCAATCAACACATCGGGTAGAACATCAAACGTTTTAGCTACTAGAGTAATTACAAATGATAAAGTAGCACCGAGATCTAGTAAAGCATAAACATCAATAGAGAAGACTTGTAACATAAAGGTGATGACATCGGGAGATTCCTCTTGCTCACCCCTAGAGCGAAGAGCATAGAAGCAGTTCCTCTTTAGAGCATCGGAACTATGAACCCTTTATTGAGCTTGGATACTCCCTTTCTCTTGAATCCTCACATTAGGACAATCCTTAGCCTTATGTCCACTCTTACCACACCCAAAGCAATTATCCGTCCCAACTAAGCACTCACCCATATGTTTCCTACCACACTTTGTACAAGTAGGTTTCTTGATAGGGGAATTTCCACTTCTTCCACTTTGGGACCTAGGTTTAGAAATCCTATCCTTGTTATCCTTAGGGAAATTGGAAGAACCTTAGTTGGAGAACCTTTTCTTAAACCTAGGCTTTTCTTGAACTTCAAGCCTACCCTTGGAAGTACCTCCCTAATAAGACTTGGCCCTCTTACACTCCATATTCTTCCTCTTGAGTCTAGTATCCTCAACTTGTTGAGCATGCACCATCAACCGAGAAATATCCATATTGTTATGAAACATCACCGTACGACACTCTTCAACTAGATCATCGGACACTCTCGTCACAAAGCGGCTCATCTCATCCCTAGGATTGGATACCAAAGAACGAGCATACTTGGACAACTTAGTGAACTTCAAGGAGTACTCTTGCACACTCATAGCTCCTTGACGAAGTTTGATGAAATCTTCCACTTTTGCCTTCCTTTTCTTCCTTGGAAAGAACCTATCAATAAAAGGCCTTCTAAACACCTCCCAAGTTATAGTACCCGCTCAAAAAGCCCTATTATCTCTCCATTGGGTATACCAAGTTTGAGCCACATGCTTGAGTTTATATGAGGCTAGCTCAACCTTCTCATTAGAACTCACTCCCATAGCATATAGGATCATGTAGACCTTATAAAGAAAATGTTGGGGATCTTCATTCACCTTAGACCAAAGAACATTGGAGGGTTCATCATGTGTGAAATCCTTCAAGCGAGAAGCCATGGTACTAGCATTTTTTTGAACACGAGGTCCAAACTCCCGGTTTACTTGAGCCGTCATGGATTGAGCTTGAGTAGCTACCACTTGGTCTTGGGTATTCATAGCTTGAGCAAAACTTAGAAATTCTAACCTTATCTCTCCATCCGTCATAGGTGGAGGAATGACTGGAGCTTGGTGTTGCGAAGTAACTTGATTTCCTTGTGGAGGAGCTTGGTTCGCTTGGGGAGGAACTCCCGCATTAGCCAAATCTTCCTCCACTCTCCTTGCGGCTTCCCTTCTCGTAGTTATCACCTATAACTACAAGAAAAAGATTAAAAGAAAAAGGGACACGTAGAGTTACCACTCTTGAGGCACGACTTTCAAGATTACCAAAAAGTGAGAATTCCTAAGAATCACATAGCCTCTCATTCATAAGTGTGATGCGCTTCACACCCATGAACAAGACTATACGTAGACGTGGTTTACTGAGATATCAATCCAAATATTACTTCAACCTCATTCTCTGATAGGAGCACCCCCTAGACGTAACCGGCGTCGTCGTCCTCGGAGAAGACTTGGACAAGCCCTTAGCATTCGTTATAACATATTATAGGTCAAAAATGAGGAAAATTAAATACTCTTACATAGTGAGGTATACATAGAACTCTCATATATCATATATGGAGTTTACATAGACTCCTCGCTTATTGAAGATTACATAGGCTTTTCGTTTAGACAACATAACCAATACATAAGATATAGTATAATAACATCGTCTAACATTAAACCATCTAAAGAGTATCATAACATTTGGACATAGCCCATACTTTATTACAAAGAGACACATATAGGCTTATAACAAGAGTCTCAAAGATAAAAGAATGAAATAGTGTCTTTAGACATAACAACATCATAGATAGAATATTGAAATGGTGACATCCCAAAAATTGAGGACCTACCAATAACTTGGGGAATCAGGTCAAACTCTTCTTGCATAGTGGCCTCCTATATTTCAATAGCACGAACCTACATTGTTTGGGCAAAGGGAAATAATAAGGGTTAGTACCAACCACATGTACTAAGTATGGTGTAAGACCCCCCCAAAATGAGTTA
Source organism: Solanum sitiens (assembly GCA_016801875.1). Lineage (NCBI taxonomy): Eukaryota > Viridiplantae > Streptophyta > Magnoliopsida > Solanales > Solanaceae > Solanum > Solanum sitiens. The sequence goes on along the minus strand of JABWTJ010000070.1, from coordinate 2,100,335 downwards.
AGGTGTCTAGAGTCTCACATGAGTCTAAAAAGGATTAAAATGTGTTAATGAAGTGTTTTACAGTATGCATGATTGATTTGAAGTCATTTGGAAGTCAAACGTCCAAGACGTTCGAAAGTTAGCCCTTGAGACGTACATACGTGTCTTGGTGTGTCTTGACATGTTTTACGTGTTCGCTTTGGTTGAAACTGATATGGAAGGTCTTTAACTTATATATGAATGTATTTACATTGAAAATGTCTGGGCACGACACCCCAAGGGCCCTGCAAGAGGCCCTCAATTCACGCCCAATAGGTGTGGTGACGCCCCGTCGATGGGTGGGCGTCGTCCCACACTTAGACTGGAGGAGGTTCAGCTCAAAGACATCCCTCAAACACAAATGACGGTGGACACTTACGTACTGTCATTGGGACTAAAGGGCGTCGATGCACTCATAGATGCAACCTGCAATTCACTGCCAGGCGTGTTATCTCATTAAGGGGTGAATGAGAAATTTACCCCACGTCCCTAAATTACTATAGGCGGTTTATTTATGTGTTTTTGGGTATATTTAGTTGGTTATTAAGATCAAATACCCATTCCCAATTAAATTATCAAAATTAGACTTCCCTCCAAACCAAATATCCTCTCTAGAAACCTCCATTGGAGATGAAGCTCAAGAACAACTTGTAGATTGGATTGTGATTGTTTCTTCACCAAGTTTTCGTGGTTTCTACATCTAATAAAGGTATGGTGATCCTTCATCTCTATATAACCTTTAATCTAGAGAGTTCCTCCTAATGTTTTCAAAGAGAATTCGTGATCAAACTCTAGATCTTTCAATCTAGTCATGGGTTCTTTCTCAAATTTATTTCAAAATCATGCTTATGATGAATTGATGTTTATGTACTGATTTCAATGTGAATTTCAATCCAATTTAATGATGAACCCATGTTCATATCATGGGCATTGTGATCTCGATTATGTGATTATTGAATTGTGATCCAAGCATATTAAATTGATTATAGCTACTGTTTTACATTCATATTTATGGTGAATTGTTGATGAATGATCCATGTGGATCAAGGTTTTGTAGTTTGGTAAGGATGACCTACATTCCTTCACATTATATAGATTGATGATGTAGTGTACTTGATATGATCTTGATCTTGTTATGATTAATGCATGATTTCGATTATCTTAGTGTACCTTTAGCTACTGCCCTAGATATGGATTGTTGATGAATGATGATCAAGGCCTTGGTGATTTGGTAATATTGCCTACTTTCTCTACTTTTCTTATACAATTGCTAGATGATTGGCCTTGTCCATTGTGTGGTATGATCCACTTATATTGGTGGTGCTTACTTTATTGTAAATATATATGTGATGTGATAATTACCTTGAATGCAATTGTATTATGAAGGTGTTGTGATGATGATCACCAATTATGAAGCATGCCTAGTCTTCTATTCTAGTGTTGATCTAGGTTGTGTTGTGTATAATCATGTAAATAACTATGTTAGGATTATGTTTAGGTGTTGCCATTGATGAAGTATTGATGATCAATTAACCCCTACCTATGTACCCCTATGTGAATGTGTTATTAGCTAATGTTAGGAGTCTTAAGTGTAATGTGAAGTTAGCTTGTCTCCTATGCTAAATTGTGTTGTGTGGTCTATGCTTGGGTGTGCATTGTGGTCCTAAGAGGGTGGATGCCTCAATGTGTTGTTTATATCCATTACGTGATCATCTTAACCAATGTACACACACTTACACATTATGCATGCTTACAAGTAGTATAGGTTCGTGGTGTCTAATAAAAGGGTATTCTCATATGCATTTGTGTCTACTACTATGCATGTAATGTATTTGTCCGTGAAGTATGTTATGTATCCCTTAACTAGGATGACTTGATAGGTGTACTAGTATGGACAAGGGTATGGGACCTTGTCTATGCATTGCACATGTGTGCCTTGATAGTGTAGTTCCTAGGTCTGTTATCTATGTACATGATTATGAATGCATGATTAAGCTATGAATATGTCTTATATGGTATGATTAAGTATGAATGTGCATGATGTCTAAATGTGTTTATATGAAAGAATTGCTCATATAGTTACACTTATACTCTTCTGCATGAATGAAGTACAAGTATGAATATGTGTGGTCTAAGGGTGTTTATGTGAAATGTTTGCTCACATATATGCATACACACACATGAAAACATTTCTATGTTGCTTGTATGATGATCTAGTCAATAGAGGGGCTATTGGAAGGTGTTCCCAAGAGTACCCTAAACTAGATGGTGCTTTACATATTCTATGTCCATATGAAAGGACTTCTCACATGATTTAGGTTGATGAACTCTCATCTATGAACTATGACTTCTCTACCTTTTTACAAAAAGTGTAGGTTGTGGATTCTTAAAGGATGTATCTATGGTGAAGAGATTGATATGTGATTTCCAAGCTCAAGGAAAGGAATCCTTAAGTTCAAGGATTTCCTAAGTCTTATCTTACTGTAAAGCTTAGTAATAATGTACTTATGATTTGTGTTGTAAGTGTTGTGTCCCTAATGTACTCTAATGATGTTGAGTCTAAGATGGCAAAGACACTTAGAGTCTTTAACTATGTACTAGGATATTTTATACCTATAATGGAATTGATGTTCTAGTGCTATGAAAGTTTTAAATTTTCTGCTAAATTTACCTATGATAATGCGATGAATGATAACTATGGTCTTGTATAAGACCTCCGAGAGGTCAAGTACGCCATGTTGCACTCCCAGAGTGCCATATATTCTAGGGTGTACTCTCGGGATGTGACATATGGAAACATATTCAAGTAAAACCATTGAAACCATGCTTAAAAGGACATTTTGTTCAAAACCATGCTAAGTCACTTTGAAAAGTCATTATGCACATATAAGAGCACATACAAGTCAATGAGTCATAATATCATTTAAGAAAAGTTCGTACTCAACACAAGGCCAACATTAGCATAAGGTAATATCAACATGGATAGCATCATATCAAGATAATATAAACATGAATAACTCCAACATAATGTCATAACAACAATTCTTGTACAAGAGTTCATAACATCACAACATATAAGACCATTACTCATAACCCCATTCCAAGACTACAAGTGCAATGCTTATGTGAAGCCCCATAACCCCACATAATCTATTAAACCAAGCAAAGAATCAGTAGCAATGCCTATATTTCATATATCTTCATATCATGCATGTTCATAATCATGTACATCAACTTAGACCAATAGCATGTTCATCAATGAAACTAACATCATATAAGAACATCAACATGTAAAGTCATTATATACACTTCATTTATATCATAAGTACATAAGAACAACCTCCTAAAACTTCCCTCAAGGACAACTTGTGCAATGTATAAGTAGAGTCCCATACCCTACCTACACTAAGTAGAACCCCTTAAGTCACCCTAGTTAGTGTTCACTTCATTACTTTCATTTTACTTTCGGGAACAATCGCCTTAGCCGACATAGAACATGTGAACTAAACATGGAATCTGGTGTCATGAAACCCTACACCGAAAGAAGGTGGTCTACTTGACAAGGTAGACCAAAACATGAACATAGCATTCTAGGTGGATCCACTAGCTAGTATCCTATGGCGACAACATAGTTAAGGAACTAGAAGATATACTTGAAACCCTATTTATTAACAATTACATTGTAGTCTCCATATCATGGGAACCATTGTGAACCTACCTTCCCACATTTGGATGGGACACCTCTCATAAATAGTTCGCTTGGTGCTAAGCTAAAGTCCTTTTTAAAATGTTTTTAAGTCATTCTTAATCATCATAGCTAATATAGGCCATAGGAGACTAACCCCTTGGATATCATGTCATTAGCTCATTAGGTATTGCATGAGAATTTCATTCCATAACAACCCTTCATTTGTGAGATCAACACATCATAGTAAGGCACACAAGTGATTTATATTCAACCTTGTATCATCAAACCCTTAACATGATCTCACGATTCACATAGTCAAGACATTTTATCACATTCATCATATAATTATCTTCTTAATCTAATCACATATAATAATTCAATTGAATACCATTATCAAGTATAAGTCATCATCATTGAAGTAAAGAAGTCAAGATCATAAAGTCTTACCACATAGCCTTCATAAGCCTCCTTCACGATATTACCATCAATCAACCATATTCATCTACAAATTCACTTAATAACATCATATAATAGTAATATATACAATAACTAAGCCAATTGTATCATCACTAATCAATTAAACCTCAATTCATAACCTAGGGTGAGGGGAAAATGGTTCAATTATGAATTCTTCCGTAGAATTAGATCAAAGACCAAGAACTACAACAAATAACCCAAAAAAATCATAATCTATCAATAATAATCAACGGAAACCAACATCAAATCAATTTGAAAGATCAATTATAAAATTTGAAGAAAAACCCAAATTCTAGACATTATTGGAAACCAATTTTGAAGAGCCTCTTGGGGAAAGAGATCCCGAGAGTGAATAGCTTTCATACCATAAGATTACTTAGATTTTGATGGATAAAATATGAAGTCTTGAAGCCCTAATGATCCTTGAAGCTTTGTCTCAATGGGGTCTTTGAATAGAGAGAGAAAGTAGAGAGAAGTTGGAGAGAATTGGGTTTGGGAATTATGGGGTGTTAGGTTAGTTTAATGAGGGTTAGTCCTTGTATAGTCCCCTAACTAACTTAATTAACCATCCCTTAACCCATAAATAAACAAATAACCAACTAACTAATTAAGCCAACTTAACTTAAAATTTACGGATAAGTCGACCCCCAAACGACGATACCCTGACCTACGCCCGTCCGCTGGACCAAGGATCATCCTGCTAGTTTGTGGTTTGGGTCCGATAGTGTGATTTTAGCCATTTTTAAAATGTGGATAAGTCCTAACCAACGACAACCATTGATGGGCCGTTGTCCCATCGACGGCTTGTCGATTGGTTCATGGACTGCCACTGCCAATTTTGACAGTTTTGGGTCAAATTGAAGGGTTCTCTCTAAGGCTGGCTATTGGACAGGACCGGGTCAACCGGACCGGTTTTACCGGTACCGGATTTTGTTACCTGTATCGGATCTTACCGGACCGGATTTACCGGAAAATCCAACATGTTCCGCCCGGTCCGTTAGTAACCAGTTAGGAACCAGGTCTTACCGGTTCATCCGGTACCATTTGTTTAAATTTTTTTTAGTTATTTTAATTATTATATAATATTATATATTTATATTATTAATTAATAATATTATATTATTAAAAACTTCAATTGAGAACTTTAAAGTTTATATAAGTTTGAAATTGAATTTAAAGTTTGAAATTGAATTTAATGTTTAAACTTTATATTGAACTTAGGTTTTAAATTGAATTTTAAATTTAAACTTTATATTGAACTTAAAGTTTGAAATTAAATTTAAAGTTTAAAGTTTATAATGAATTTAAGTTTGAAATTGAATTTAAAGTTTAAAATTTATATTGAACTTAAGTTTGAAATTGAATTTATAGTTAAACTTTATATTGAATTTAAAGTTTGAAATTGAATTTAAAGTTTAAAGTTTATATTGAATTTAAAGTTTGAAATTGTATTTAAAGTTTAAAGTTTATATTGAATTTAAAGTTTGAAATTGAATTTAAAGTTTAAAGTTTATATTGAATTTAAAGTTTAAAGTTGAATTTAAAGTTTAAAGTTTAAATTAAATTTAAAGTTTGAAACTGAATTTGAAGTCTAAAGTTTATATTGAATTTAAAGTTTGAAATTGAATTTAAACTTTAAAGTTTATATTGAATTTAAAGTTTGAAATTGAATTTAAAGTTTAAAGTTTATATTGAATTTAAAGTTTAAAATTGATTTTAAAGTTTAAACTTTAAAGTTTATATTGAAAAAGTTTAAACTTAAAAGTTTAAACCTTAAAATTCATTTTTATATTAATGTTTAAACTTTAAACTTATATTAAAATTAAAAAACCGGGTCAACCAGACCTTACCGGATCGGACCGTTCCGGAACCGGTTCTTACCGAACCGGTTCAACCGGATAAAAAATTGGGAATCGATTCGGTAACCAGTCCAGTATACTAGCAGACCGGTTCCTTACCGGTTCAGCTGGTACCGGACGGACCGGTACAGGATCCGGACAGGAACCGGACCGGACTAGGTCAAAACCGGTCTGTTTGCCAGCCTTAGTCCTCTCCAAGGACCCTTAGGGTGGTCCTTGGGGAGTCGTACCCGAACGTTTCGATATTAAACACACTCTAATACATATTTATTACCTTTTTACAATTTTTTAATTAAATTCCAACTCTTGAAACCCCATGAAACATGTCAAGGCACACTAGTACACATTTCACAATTCTCCGGACGTCATGGTCGTTTCTTAATGTGTTGACTCTAACACTTCCTACTTAATTTCAATACATTATTTTAGTCTTAGAAACAGTGTTTCAAGTTTATTTCATCATATGAGGCTCTAGACTAAGTCATGAACATTTAGAGTGTTATCCACTTAGTGAGTTAGCTTCCTATGCTGATGGCAAGATATAGGATGGTCCTTGGCAGCGTGAGGTGAAGTTTTGTATTATAACTATAGCTCTTAAGTGGTGGTTGTCGTTTAGACAAACTTCCATAGTAGTAATTTCATGGTTTCTCGAGGGGTTCTGCTTAGTATGAATAGCGGTATAGGACTTCATTCATGCATTGCACAAGTAGACTTTGAGAGGAAGCATGGTATGTCTTTATGATATTATGATTATGAGTTGACATTATATTTTAAACAGTATCATTTTCTTTATATTGCACCTGTTTTAGAATGCTTTATAATGAAATGAGTTCAGTTAAGTATTTCTTTCATAATCTCTTTCAAGACTATGTTGTTTTACAATCCAACACGCATACTCGTACATTCAATGTATGCATCCCAGTTGGCCTGCATCCTATCATGATGCAGACGCAGTTAACTAGGATCAGCATTCGGCGTACCATTGATCCAGTAAGCAGCTTAGAGTCAATTGGTGAGCCTCCTTTCATTCTAGAGGACATTTTTATCATCAAGTTATTGTTTTTAGTTTTTAGTTGTTAGGATGATTGGGGGTCTGTCCTGACATCCCTCTTTATTTTAGAGGCTTCATAGACAATAGTGTTAATTTCTTTGATCTTTTCATTTCACTTGTAACTTATTAAGACTTGAGTTGTCATTTTGGCTAAGTATTATTTTTAAGTTATTTCTTGAGTTATCTCTTGTGTTTAAGTCTTCCGCTGAGTAAGTAAGCCATGCCAAGGGTCGCTCGAGGCCAACAATGGTCTTCGAGTGCCCGACACATCCAGGGTGTAGGCTAGGGGAGTGACAAACTTGGTATCAAAGAACAGAGTTCAAAAGTCCTAGGGAGTCTATGAAGCCATGTCTATAGAGTCCTAGTTATCCGTATGAAGCCCTCCACTTCTAAAATTAGGAGGCTGCAACATTTAGGAAATTTCTCATTTCTTTCATACTCATTTCGTGCGTTAGAGTTTGACCTCTAAGAAATTTTCTTCAAATTCATTCCTACACGTGTTTTTAGAGAATCATCCCTCTACGAAGAGAAATAAGAGGTCGTCCATCTAGGAGGAATGTTGAGGAACAAGAATTACCAAATGCACCTGAAGTGCAACCACAAGGACATGTTACTAATGCTGAGTTTAGAGAGGCAATTAGGATGCTGAGTCAAGTTGTGACTAACCAGGTTGGTCGACAAAGAGGAGCATGACAAGAAAGGGCTAACACTTTGAGTATTCGTGAGTTCTTAAGGATGAATCCCCCAAGTTATACTGGTTTCAGCACTACTGAGGATCCAGGAAACTTCACTAGGGAACTGAAAAGGTGTTTGAGGTGATGCATGTTGTTGACACCTAGAGAGTTGAGCTAGATGCATATAAATTGAAGGGTGGTTTCTAGGACTTGGTTTGATCAGTGGAAAGAGAGTAGGGATAAAGATGCACCACTTGCGAGTTGGGCTTGTTTTGCTGAGGCCTTCTTGGGGAATTTCTTTCCCCGAGAACTTGAAGAGGCTAAGCTATGAGACTACCTCACACTGAAGCAGGATTCTCTAAGTGTTCATGAATAAGGGTTGAAGTTCACCCAACAATCCCGTTATGTTCCAGTGATGGTTAAAGACACGATGAGTAGAATGAGTTTGTTTGTTGTTGGGTTAGGTTGTCCATCAAGAAAAGAGGGTCGAGTTGTAATGCTTATTGAGGACATGGACATTTCAAGGTTAATGGTCAATGTGCAGCAGGTATAGGAAGAGAAGCTTGGGGATAGGGAGGAGTTCAAGAACAAAAGGACCAAGACGGGGATTGAATCCGGGCAGAAGAAGAGTAATGCCAACCCACCATCTTTCCAACAGCAACAAAAGAGACTTTCTCCATCATCTACTAGTGCACTTTCACCCAGAAATAAAGGTGAGTATACTGGCTAGAAGTCACAGAACTTCAGATCTAGACCTGCACAATCTCAGGGTAGTGTAGCACAAGGACGTGACTGGGCTCCTGCATGTTCTAGGTGTGATAGAACCCACCCAGGAAAGTATTGTCAGGGCAAGACAGGTTTCTTCAAGTGTGGACAAAAGGTAACTTCATGAACGAGTGTCCAAGAACATGCAAAGAAATGGTACCAGTGGCAGAACAAACCGTCTATATGCTATTAACGGTTGCCAAAAGCAAGAGGATTCGCCATATTCTGCAACTGTTATGATTCAAGTCTTTGACTTTACTTTTTATGCTTTGTTAAACCTAGGATCGAGTTTAAAGTTTTGAACTCCATAAGTTGATATGAATTTTGATGTTATTGTTGAGCAACTTAGTGAACCATTCATTTTTTCCACACCTGTTGGTGAGTCCAATCAAGTAGAGAGAGTCTATCATGATTGTCCCTTTTTCGTCAATCACTAGAGTACCATGGCTGATATAATTGAGTTAGACATGGTAAAGTTTGATGTCATTCTTGGTATGGATTGGCTTCATGCCCGTTATGCCTCCGTTGATTGTAGGACTCGAGTAGTTAAGTTTCAGTTTCCAAAACAGCCAGTCTTACCATGGAAAAGCAGTTCAGCAGTGCCTAAGGGTCGTTTCATTTCGTACCTTATGGCAAGGAAGATAGTTTCTAAGGGGTGTGTCTATCACTTAGTCTGAGTTAATGACTCTAGTGTTGAGATACCTCATATTTAGTCAGTTTCAATTTCAGTAGTTATAGAGTTCTAGAAGTCTTTCCTGATAACCTACCCGGGTCTCTCCTGAGAGAGAAATAGACTTCGGCATAGACATCATTCGAGATAATCATCCTATTTTTCTGTCATACATAATGGCACCAGTAGAGTTGAAAGTTCATGATCAAAATTACCCAACCCATGACTTAGAGTTGATTGTTGTAGTATTTGCTTCGAATGATGACGCCATTATTTTTATTGCGTTCATGTGGAAGTGTTCACCGATCACAAGAGTTTTCCGCATGTGTTTAGTTAGAAAGAGCTTAATATCATGCAAAAAAGGTTATTTTTGGGTATTACCACCCATTTTGAGGAAGATAATAAAGAGTTAGCAAAGGAGGTGCCTAGACTTTCCGATTAGCAGTTCGGTTAATGAATTCCACTTAAGGAGGAGCAGTGGTGATGAATGAGTCTAAATTATCATTAGTGTCAGAAGTAAAAGGTTACAAGAACAAAACCCTATTTGGGTTGGATTAAAGGCAATTTTTCATAAGCAAAAAGTGATTGCTTTTGAACAAGGGCGAGATGGTGTATTGAGATCTCAAGGTAGGTTGTGTCTACCAATGGTAGATGATTGAATTACTTTAAAGTTTCATCCAATGAAGGGTGTCATGAGATTTGGTAATAAGGGAAATCAGTTTGTAGAGAATCTACTGAGAAGCTAAAGAGGATAGGAAGAAGAGATACACACATCTCTTCGAATCCGGAGAAGTTCAAAATTGAGGTACTAATCCTTTTCTTGGCATTGATATTAAGTTGGCATGTCGTGTTTATAATTTGTTGTTGGGTGTTTAGGCTGAATCTAAGATGTTACTCTATAAGCCTAATAAGAAGTAATATCATTCGAGGATGAATATTCCAAAGGGGGAGATATTGTAACATCTCGCAAATTGAAATAGCTAAGAAGAAGCTTAGAAGTTGAAATAGTCAGTTTTGGAAAGAATTAAAATCTAGAAATGTTCTTAAGTTAGAAAAAAGTGAGGTTTTTGTCAGCTTCAAACGGTCATAACTCCTAGATCAGGATGAGTTAGGTGTAGTTACAAATATGGTTGCGAATCCCTTGGAACAATCTTTCTAAAGATGACGAGTTTTAACAATTTCGATATTGTATGAGTGAGATATGCCCTTTAGAAGTTTGGTTGTAGGATTAAGGAAATGTCCATATTCGGGATTTTAAAGGGTGTTTTGGTCTTTTCCTTACCCAACCTAATTAATTCATTTTTGGTAATATTCTTAGGGTCTAAACTGATAGGATTCAATTTACACTTTTACTATAAGAGTTAGGGTTTTGAGAATAGAGAAAAGAAGAGGAGAAAAGAGGAGAAAAGAGAAAAGGAAGCAAGAACGTTCAAGATCGTCGAGTTTCAAATTGTGAAATTCATCGGGGGTGATCCCTATAAGGTATGTCAGATCTTTTAGTGTTGGGTCAGTTCACCCGCACACCAAATTTTTTATATTCAGTGATTTTGAGATGGTTGAATGATAAAAAGTGAAGTTCTTGAAGAACATTGTTGAATTCTTGTTGGTTGAGTTGTTAGATGCCTAGTATTGATTTGATTCGTATTTCTGGATTATTTTTCGACTTAAATATATTGGATATTGAGGTTAATAATGATCTTGAGTATTTGGGGAAAGAACCATGGAATTTTAGAGGGTTTAGATATGAAAACGGAGGAGAAAAGTCGAGAACGCTTGTCTGTAGGGCCTTGGGGCGCTGAGCCTCCCATAGCCCCACAGGACAATCTATGCTCATAGGGCCTTGGGGCACTTCACCAGCCAGAGCGCCCCAAATTGGCCTGTGAAGTTTGTGGCCTCGTGCCCCATGCCTCTCAAAGTGCCAAGGACGCCAGTTCACCCCATTCTTCTCCCATCTTTTCGAGCTAGTTTCTAAGTGATGCACCTACGTTACCCAGTTGATTGTAACACTCTATGGTACGTCTAAACATCATGAAATCATCCATAAACATGAATCATGAACCTTGAATCCATAATCCAATTCAAGGAAAGGTAAGATCAAAGTCAAAGTAGTTAAGAGTCAAGTCCAAAAGTTAAGAAGTAAGTCAAAGTAAGCTCTTAAAGTTTTCAAGATTCTTAACAAACGTTTAACTTTGTTTTAAGGCTCAAGTTGCAAGATAGGCAAAGAGTAAAGAGTTGTGTTCATTATAAAAAGTTATGAGGGAACTAAGTATTCTGTAAGAGTTTATAAATGTTTTTCACATTTAAGATAAGACGAAACTAAAATTTCGCAAAAGAGTTCTGAGTAAGAAAATGAGCTTTGATTCCAAGAGAGCTTTTAAATCTAAGTGTTGAGCGATTATCTAAACCCAAAGAAAGAAGTTGGTTTAAAAACACATTACAGAAGCATATTTTTGGGAGAAGTATTGAGCAATGATATGGGGATCTGAGTTCATAATAACTCAAGTTTCCATAAACCATGTAGCCAACATGGGTATTAATGGGTCATACTATTTAGATGATCACGTAAGTGAAGCTATTGGATCCACTTAGTGAGTTAGTTTCCTATACTAATGGCAAGGTATAGGATGGTCCTTGGCAGCATGAGGTAAAGTGTTGTATCATCACTATAGCTCATAAGTGATGTTGTCGATTAGAGAAACTACCACAGTAGTAGTTAGTTACATGGTTCCTCAAGGGATTCTGCTTATTATGAATGGGGGTATGGGACTTCATTCACGGATTGCACAAGTAGACTTTGAGAGGAAGCATGGTATGTCTTTATGATATTATGATTATAAGTTGACATTATATTTTAAACAATTTTTCTTTTCTTTATATTGCACCTATTTTAAACTGCTTTATAACGAAATGAATTCAGTTAAGTATTCATGAGTTGAGAAGAGCCAAGGTAAGTGTTTCTTTCATTATCTCTTTCAAGCTTATATTGTTTTATCAATCAAAATCACATGCTCGTACATTCAATTTATTGATGTTAATTGGCCTGCTTCGTATCATGATGCAGACGTAGGTAACTAGGATCAGCATTCGACGTATCGTTGATCCAGTGAGCTGCTTAGAGTCATTTGGTGAGCCTCCCTTCATTCCAGAGGACATCTTTATCATTCAAGTTATTGTTTTTAGTTTTCAGTTGTTAAGATGATTGGGTGTCCTGTCCCAACATCCCTTTTTATTTTAGAGGCTTCATAGACAGATAGTGTTAGCTTTGATGTTTTCATTTCACTTGTAAACAATTAAGACTTGAGTTGCCATTTTGGCTAAGTATTATTTTTAAGTTACTTCTTGAGTTATCTCTTGTCTTTAAGTCTTTCGTTGAGTAAGTAAGCCAGGACGAGGGTCTGCTTAAGGCCAGCAATAAACTTCGAGTGTCGTCCACGTCCAGTGTGTAGGATCGGGGCTTGACATAGTTCTTTTGAGGAATCGTGTGTCTTGTCCTGACACTCATCTTTGTATAGTAGATGCTTCATAGATAGACAATTTTAGAGAGTCTTTCAGTTTCATATATATAATTTAAAACTTATTTTCATACTCAGTATATTCAACAATGTTTTGAGATTCAATAAATTGTTTTTAAATATTTCTTTAAATTTGATGCTTATGTATGCTCAAGTTAGTGTTTCGCTTGTAGTAAGTTCAGATGAGAGTTCGCTTGGAGGACCAACAAGGGTTCTTGAGTTCTGGCCACACACAGGGTATAGGCTCGGGTCTTTTCAGGACCGAAATTGGGTGTGAACAATATTCAAAGACCAAACGCTTCTCCTCTTTCCTATAGTAAAAAGTTATAATAGTAAGCAAGTTCTTATGGTTTGATCAACCTAAACTCATGGAAATTTTATTCAAATTAAATTGCAAACCATAAATTTGTATATCCGATCTCTTAATTAGACATTGATTCAAAATCCACTTAACTAAACATAATTGTACAAAATAGTCTTGAAGGTGGGTGCTCTAGAAATGTTGAACCACATGCTACAGAGCCAAAAGTTGCACACTAATCAACCGAGGATCAAAATTTCAAAATCACCAATTTTCAAGAAAATTAGGTGTCTCCACAAAATGTTTCAAAAATAATCAAATCATCAATTAAGATAATAATACACACCAATTATAGAGAAATCGAATGCACCGATTCTAAGAAAAATCCAATAATCCAAGTTGGGCACAATGAACCAAAAGTGGAGTATCCACTAATATCATTCTCTTGATGGTGTGTAAACAGTACCTGACCCATTATAATTCGGGTTTGACCCTATAATATTTGTACCCATTTAGTATCATCTCTTGACAACTCCACTTTCTCGTTCCATCTTCAAGTGATAGAAACATAATTGCTTCTTTTTCGGACGAACGATCCAAACCCAATAAATGCCTGATTTCATAAACCGCAACCGATTCAAGATCTACCATCCCTTCTTTAAAATACCCACCGTCAGCCACCCTATTCTCCTCGCCTTCCAAGTGGGAAAACCCTGCGTGTTCTAAATCTTCATGGGTCCATCAAACGGTTTACCATCTCCATGGTCTCTGATAAAAAACCCGATCCGAATATCCGCCAATCTATATGAATTCATCTCTTTGAAAGTTAATAGAGATAATTTCGACCATTTATCAGACGTCGTCTTAAAATCCACCTTATGCATACTTTAATTTACTCTTTCTCGAACGCCAACTTTGCTTGCCTTCGAAAAACGAGAAATGAGTTGCCGGAGTTCATATGAGTAGTTCCATTTCGAGTTTGTGAAAGGAGTAGGAACTAATTTGGTGATGTATTCAATATTCGTTACATGTATCTATGAAATTGTACATATATTTTGTAAAATCACATCTCTATTAAAGATCATATATTTGGCATTTTTTTCTATTGTAAGTTTTGTAGTTTCAATTCTATTTTTTTGGATCTTTATTTGCACTTAGTATTCACTTCTTCATTGATTATTTCAGACTAATGGGATCAAAATTGCTGGAACAAAAAAAAGAAAAACATAGCTAAAATATAAGAAAATATGGACAAATTTTTTCTAAAAAAAAAGTACTAAGTTGTATACTGTAAATTTAAAATCCATCGACAATATTGTATGTCAAACGAAATATCTTAACTTTTTGGAAAATTCGTAAGTGCAATGGAAAAAGGGAGAAAGGGATCAGTAAAGGTAGGAATATACTATTTAATTAGTGAAGGAATGACAGTCATAACATTGCAAAATACCTCACAATTTTGGGCATCCGAATCCACACTCACTAACAAAGTCCGCGGATAGAGTAACTAAATAATTTATCAATCAAAGATTCATATCTTGGTAAGAGCAAACAGAGTACTTCCGAAGTCATATGCTTGATAGAAAGTGATTCATATCTAATTCCAGGATTTTTATCTTAGTACAAGCGTGAAAATCAACTTTCAATGACAATGATGAATTAAACAAGTGAAATTCCAGCTTTTGTTAACTCAACAATTGAAGGATAAGTTTGGAGAGAGTTATGGGATTAATATAAATAGATATCTTTCAAACAAGTAAACCAACTAGCATAGTTCTTATTAATAGTGCAATATTTCAAATGCAGAATGGTTAATAATCTCGATTCAAGATTTACCAAAGAAAAATAAAAAATACCATAATCTGGTACAAGCAAATAAAACTTTCTTAAATTAGCAAATTTGACAACAGGGTAAAATTTTAACAAGTTCCTAGAAGATTTGGCACATCACACATGAATATTTGTTTGCACATTGTAATCATCCAATGATTTACTCATCTCATACCACTTTTTCCAAACAAGACAAGTTGTTGCTCTCTGTTTCAGATTTAGAGAAGAGAAGATTTCATGGATTATAGATTTGTGATAAAATGACGTTTGAGCACTTTCGCGTACATACATATAATCAACTTAGAACTTTTTTCTGTATTCCAGGAGAAGGTCTTCTAAACTCTAACTCTCTTTATCCTATTCTAATAGAAAAACTATTTAAAATACCATGAACTATAAGAAACAATTCAAAAAATATCATGTTTTCACTTATTTGCTAAAAGTATCCCTATTTTTATCTTTTTGATCCATTTATACCTTTTTTAAACTATCACTGGAATTTCAAAGTCACATTCTATCTTAACAAGGTCCTACTACCCTAAAACAAAAATTCAATATTTCTTTGCATTTTATGTGATTAAATGAAGGTAGAATCCAATTCAATTAGTTGTCGTGATATGCGTGTATCTTTTACGTATTTATTTTTTTTGTTTTAATTTTTTTTAAAAATATATTCGTATTTTCTTTGTCTTGTATTTAAAATAAATTTATACACTTACTTTTTTCCTTTGCTTTATATTAGAATTTTTCTCAATACACATAGCTTTTTATAGTTTCATTGTCTTATATAAAAAATTCCTCAAACGCACATTATTATTATTATTATTATTTGCCTTCTTTCATTTTTTTTCAATTTTTTTTTGTTTCTTGTATTCAACTATATAGTTACGTAAATATTTATAATTACTAGCTTATTTATGTGGTAGTGGTTTGTTTGTTGCTATTGTTTAGGAGTTAAGTATGTTATTTCCTGGTCTTTAGGCTAAAAAATAAGTGAAATTGTTTAGGTCAGAATAATTAGGAATAATTTATGTCTTCTGATATTAATAGTTTTTATCTATTTAAGAATTAGTAATTGAGAAATAAATAGCACTTTCACTTGCAGATTATTTCCCTTTAGTTAATGTAACCATAGGGGAGATGAAGTCCTCTCTAATAGATAAGTTATTTTTCGACAAACAATTTCAAGAAACATACCTACCTCAATCACTTGCGAAACCTTATTTAGTTCCACCAAATGATTTCAACAGCAAAATGATAGAAAATCAAATTGACATTTCTCATGGTGGACATCATTCCAATATGTTTAATCATTTCTCGGATAATGGAAATCATTCCAATGTACAGAATTCAAATGAATTCCCTATAAAATTCAATGAACCACTTAAAGAATCATATTTACCTCAATCAATACATTCTTTAGTTGTTTGTTTTTGAGCACTGCTTAGATGTTATCACCTTAGTAGTTGGACTGTCAATCTCCTCAATTTCAACATCCTCACCAAGTTGTTGCACAACTTCCATAAATGTGGGATGAAGATCCATTTGTACAACTTCCATTAATGTGGCATGAAGATCCATCCGTCCGATTTATGTTCTTCGCCTGATAATCTGATTAATATCACTTACTTTGACTTTTTCCTTTGTTAATCTCCTTCATGCTTTTTGTACCTCTCTTCCTCAAAACTTGAGTAGGAGTTTCAAAGATTCACCAAAAACAAAACCTACAAAATCAACCAAATTCATCTAAATTTCAACCATATACATAATCAATATCACATCACATATCCCAACAAATGACTGAAACCCATGGATCCCAAGCACATGCCATAAGCAATAACTGGAATTTTCAGTATCAATCTCAAACTCTCACTATGGTTATACAAAAGATTGAGAGAATATTTTCTCACAATAAGATGCTACCTCATATACTGAACATGGGATTACTAGTCTCGTGTTCAATTTTTTTACGCTTCTATTAGGTGCCTATAAACATATTGCCACACATTCTTGAGTTTCGTTGTTGAATGAAACATCTCAATACATTTCATCACTTTCTAGAAAATATAAATCATTCCAATAAACTAAATTCAAAGAAGTTCCATGTGCACTTCCATAAACTACTTCAAGAATTATATTTACCTCAACCACCTACATTACCTTTTTAGTTCAACCAAATGATATCTTCGCATGGTTGAATTACTAAAGTCAAGATCTAGAACTCAAACATTTCAATGTACTAAATTCGAATGAGTTCCTTGTAAACTTCAAGAAATCACTTCAAGAGGCATACTTACTTCAACCACATGATGTACCTTTTTAGTTCCATCAAATGATTTATTCACAAGGTCGAATGGTTGGATTCAAGATCTAAAACTTAACAATCTTCATGTTCTAAATTCAAATGAGTCCCATATGAGCTTCAACAAATTACTTCAAGTAGCATACTTACCTCAATCCACTATAGCAAAATAGGCATTTAGTGGCAATAGATTTTTCTTGTAGAAAAAAAATATTTATGTTGTAAAAAGAATTAGTGACTATTAAGTTAATGTTATTGAATTTATATATGTTTGATCATAAATATCCTTATTATATTATTGGCACTAAATCTAATAAAGCGGCACATATATAATTCCCGCTAAATAATTATCACCAAAAAAAATTATTTGTTGTAGTGACCACTAGTACCTTATTTTGTTAAATCGAATGATCTTTTCACCAGGTTGAATGGAAGGAACCAACAACCCTAACACAATAATTTCAATGAATTAAATTCAAACGATTCCCCTATGAGATTCAAAAAACCACTTCAAGAAGCATATACTTACCTCAATCACCTCTAGTGCCTTCTTTGGTTCCACAGAATGATTTTCTTCGCAGGGTTCAATGGGTAGAACCAACACCCAGAACTTGATAGTCAACTCAAAGGCTAAATTTCCATAGTTTCATAGTTTAGGTTCTCAAATCCTCAAAACGACTCCGAATATGGAACCAACAACTCTCATAGACAAATTTATGATTTTTGGAACTAATGAAATATATGGAATTCCATTTTGGCACTCAAAACTCCAAAAGACTCCAAAAACCACTTTTAAGCAACTTAAGCTTTCAAACTCAAAACTTACACAAATTATCAAGTTTTAATCAAGGTCCGAAACAAACATCCCAAACTCAAACAAGAATTACTCGAGGTCAAAATTGAGAGGGGGAAATGGTAAATTTCACAAAATACCAAAACTGACCA
Source organism: Solanum sitiens (assembly GCA_016801875.1). Taxonomy (NCBI): domain Eukaryota; kingdom Viridiplantae; phylum Streptophyta; class Magnoliopsida; order Solanales; family Solanaceae; genus Solanum; species Solanum sitiens. The sequence goes on along the minus strand of JABWTJ010000070.1, from coordinate 2,082,243 downwards.
ACCGGGTCATCACATTATCTACCACTAGAAATCACGTTCATTCTCGAACATAATGCAAAAGAAAGTAGAAGAAGCCTTGAAGAGATGAGGATATCCGAAACGCATACCCGAATCTGACTCCCGTGTTGCCTTACCAACTAAACAATGCTTCCACTGCACCTTCACTCAAGCAATCTTCTTAGTGCTAAGCTTTCAGAACTGCCTATCAAGATGACTATAGGATCGTACTCAAAAGGAAATCTGGACCTAACTCAACTTAATGAAAATGAATCACATGGAACTCATCAGTACGTACTTCCTAAGCATAGACACATGAAACACATAATGAACAACTGACAAGCTAGGTGGCAAGTCTAACTTATCGGCCACCTCTCCTACTTAGTTCAAAATCTCAAAAGGTCTAATGAATCTAGGGTTAAGCTTAGCCTTCATTCGAACCTCATTACACCCTTCGTAGGGGACACTTGGATCCAAACATGACCACCCTCCATGAAGAGATGGGCTCAAACTCTCCAGTGTGCATAGCTTCTCCGATGAATCTAGGTTGTTAGTAGCCCATCTTGAAATCTCTAAGAAATTCTGTATCCAAAGACTCCATCTTGGCTAAATCAAACCAACTAGTCGCAGATCTACTCATCTACTATACAATGCCTAAAAAGAGTCGTCTAAATATTGTAATGATAATTGTTGTTGTAGGAAAACTTTGCTAAGGGAAAATGTCAATCCCATATAGCACCAAAATTGATCACCCAAGCACGGAGCATATGCCCCAACACTTGAATCATCCACTTACACAGACCATTTATTTGAGGGTGAAAGGAGTACTCATATCTAACCGAGTACCCAAACCATGCTACAACGTCTTCCATAAATGAGAAGTGAACAAAGAACCTCGATCAGAGAAAATAGAAATTGGGACTCCATGTAGTTGCCCAATCAGACTGATATAAATCTTGGCTAACTTCTCCACTGTATACTTTACCAAAACCGAGATGAAATAGGCAGACTTGGCCAGCCTATAAACAACAACCCAAATTGAGTCATAACCACCCAATGTGGTAGGCAAACCTACTACACAATCCATAGTGATCCGCACCCACTTCCAAGTAGGAATAGACATTTGTTGAGATATACCTCCATGTCGCTGGTGCTCACACTTGACCTGTTGTAAAGTCAACAACTAAAAACAAAGTTTGCAATATCTCTTTTCATACCACACCACCAGTAATGCTGACTTAGATCATAATACATCTTTGTTTCTTCCGGATGAATAGAATATTGAGAACAATGGTCCTCCTCTAGAATAAATCTAATCAACTCGCCTGTTTAGGATCACAAATCCTTCCTCCAATCCTCAAGACACCATCTGAATAAAAGACATCCTCCTTGGATTCCCCTTTCAACATTTTGTGTTGAATGAGATACCATTTCTCATCCTCAAACGGGTGCCACGATTCTTCTCAAACAAGGAAGAATGATCCTAAATGAAAGCAATTAAACCACTCGTCTCCTTAGAAATCTACAATCATAAAAAAAAATTGTTGGATAGCCTTTGAAAAATTCTAGCCAATGGTCTTTCCTCAATACTTAAAGAGACAAGGATTCTCATTCTAGAAGTCTTCCTACTTAAAGAATTGGCCATCACATTGGACTTTCCCGAATGATGTAAGATATTGATGTCATATTCCTTTAGCAGATCAAGCCATCTATGCTTTCTCAAGTTCATATATCTATGACGAAAGATGTATTGAAGACTCCGATAGTCAGTGAAAATCTTACAATGAACCACATATAGATAATTCATCCATGGATTAAGCATAAACACCACAACTGCCAACTCTAGATCATGAGTAGGGTAGTTCCTCTCGTGGGTCTTCAACAGTCTAGAAGAATAGGCAATCAATTTCTCTTTTTGCATTAGAACACTAACCTGACTTTAGAAGCATCATAGTAAATGGAGAATTCTACACCCTTTTCGGGTAAGGTCAACATGGGAGCTGAATTCAACAAGGTCTTGAACTTTTTGAAACTCTCCTCACATTCATCAAACCACTAAAGCTGAAACCTTATCGATTTAAACTTGTCAAAGGAGATGCAATAGTAAAGAAGCTCTGAACAAATTATTTGTAATAACTATAAGTATCACAAAACTCCGAATCTCAGTGACTGAACTATGCTTGGTCCAATCGATAACTTACTCAATCTTAGGTGAATCCACCCTAATACCCTCTTCGGACACCGCCTGCCCTAGAAATACAATTAAATCAAGTCATTACTCATACTTTGAGAACTTGGTATACAACTTATCTTCCCTCAATCTTAGAAGTACGTTTCTCAGTTGTTGATCATGATCATTCTTAGTCTTAGAGTACACCAAGATTTCATCGATGAAGACTATCAAAAGGAATCTAAATAAGGTAGGAACACTCGCTCATCAACTCCATGAACATTGCTGGGGTGTTAGTCAAACTGAAAGACATCACAAGAAACTTATATTGCCCATAATAAGTCGTAAAAGTTGTCTTAGGGATATCCGATGCCTCGATCTTCAGTTGATTGAAAACTAGATTTCAAATCAATCTTAGAAGCAGAGATGCACCTTGTAGCTTCTCAAATAAGTCATCAATACAAGGAAGAGAATACTTTTTTTCATTGTCACCTTGTTCAATTGCCATTAATCAGTACACATTATCATGGATCCATCCTTCTTTCTCACAAACAACACAGTAGCACCCCATAGAAAAACATTTGAGCGAATGAACCCTTTATGAATTTAATTCTTTTAAATCAGATGGAGTCATATGATATGGAGGAATGGAGATGGAATTGGTACTCAGCTCTAAATCAATATAAAAATCGATATCCCTATCCAAAGGAACACCTAGAAGATCAGTAGGGAACACATTTCAAAATTCTCTAACCAAGGGCACAAAATCCATTAGAGGGGCTCAACACTAGTATCCCAAATAAAAGCTCAATAGGACAAATACCCCCTATCAACCAATTGTGATCTCGAATAAAGGAAATAACTTTGCTAGGATAAGAAACACTAGTACCCGTCCACTTAACTCTTGGGCCACCAGGAATAGGTCACAGTCTTAACAAAACAATCCATAATATTATGATATGGGGAGAGCCAATCCATACCCAAAAAAACATTAAATTCTACAATTCCCAAAATGATTAAGTTTACCCAAATGTCATACCTAGCCAAACACTTAATACATGATTGATACAAGCGATCCACCACTAAGGACTCACCCACTGGTGTAGAAATATGAATAGGCACGTGCATGTAGTTAAACATCATATCAAACCCATCAGTAAAATAGGTAGACACATATGAGAAAGTAGACCATGGATTAAATAATACATAAGCAGGTTGATGGCAAATTGGGACTATACATGTGATGACAACACCAGAAGTCTCGGCCTCAGGCCTCCCTCAAAAAACATAACACTAGCCATCATGAATGCTTGCAGTTTGAGTGAAATCCCTTCTTACACCCTACGGAATTGTAGGTTTCATACTTGAAATCCTACCACCTCTGTCAGACTAACATCTGCCTCAACCCCTGGTCGGAGGCGCTGGATACCTAGTTGGAGTAAATAAATAAGTACGGGGTCCTGAGCAAGTTTGTAGGACATTGCAAAATCATGTGACCTATATCCCCACACTGAAAGTGATATCTCGAGATGAATAACTGTTGTTGTGAACCAGATCAGTTACCATGGACACCCCGGTAAGAACCATTAGGTTCTCAGAATAACTGACCATTTTTATCTAATCGCATAGATGCATGAACCGTCCCGTGATGCTAAAATAAACTACAACCTCTATGAGTACCTTTGCCTCTAGATGAGGAACCTAAAAGTTGACCAGGAGATCGAGCCTTCTTACGCCCTCCAAACTCCACAAAAAGCATCAACTACGCTTCTTTGGCGGTGCACATAGTGGACTAGAAGGAAGCCCCATCTCTGGATGATCGGAACATATAAGACCTGGTAGGGAAAGTCAACCCTCTCACAAACCTGCAAACCCTCTCTACCTCATCGGGAACAATTGTCATAGCATGTATAGAAAGATCAGAAAAATGGTCCTAATACTCGGTAACATAAATATTTCCTTGTATCAATTGCTCAAACCTTAGTAGAATCTTCTTCTATACACTCCATAGAAGGAAGAGGTCCTGAAAGGCACTGAAAAGAAATCCCACCTAATCAGAGGAGACCTAACTAGTCTAGACCTCGCAAAATTCCTCCACCACTCTCTGGTGTGTCCACAGAGGTGAAGTGAAATAAAACAAATACCATGAGTATCAACCATACCCAGTGCCTCAAGCATCTCATGGCATAGAGTCAAGAACTCATGATCATCCTGGCTTTTACCACCCTGAAACTAGGGTGGTTTCATCTTTCGAAACCTCTCATAGCATTGTTGCTCAGCTAGTGTCAGAATAACATTTGGAGCAATTTGAATACCCACAACTGTTGCAGAACCACTGGTGGTTGATCCACCTAATCGTGAATACCCATGATGTTATCTTTGAATATGTACTCCAAATCATTTTTTGAGAATAATATGGTTTACCGGTCGCACCACCGTAAGAGAACTTATCCATCACACCAAGAATCCTCAACAATCAAACACAGAAGGAACTTGGTCCCCAATAACCTCAACATGTGACTCAAGATAAGTCTATCTACCTCTACCTTTAGTTGGTGCCATTCTATGGGCATGCCTGCGAGCCGGTGCTACTGCACAAGTATGACCTTTATCTCTGGATCTACCTCTATCCCTAGCTGGGTCTCAGTAGTGCCTCGGTGTAACAACCCTAAAAAATGAATAAGATAAGAAATGTTTGATGTGTCAAGAATGCCTATGATTAGACCAGGGTTCACACAGATTGATGCGCGTAGAACCAGACATCGAAACCCTTGCTACGGCCAAGCCAACTAACTTGGGGAGTTAGTAGAGCTTGGAAAGATTGGGTCCAACCATGTAGGGCTCTCGAATACGAAGATTTACTCGAAGGAATCTTTACCGGACTTAAAAAGAAGAAATCTTAGGTTTGAAGGGTCTAGGGGTAAAATGGTCTTTTTGCTGGCTAAGGGTAGTATCGTAATTACCCTAAATATGTAATTAATTATTTAATTAATAAATAGGAGGGGCAATTTGTGGAGAGAGAGCCGAACTTGAGCCTTTGAAATGAAGTCTTGCTCCATCCGGGTTCGAACCTAGGTGGGAACAATGATTTAATGTAATTTTTTTATTGGTGAATTAATTTAATAAATTAATAATTAATGGCTGATTTAAAAAGGAAAATCAGATTTTATTATTAATTATTATTTATTTATTATTAATTAATGTTTTTTTAAATTTACTAAGTCTTGCCAACTATCCTAGTTTTAAGAGGCACTATCTCACACAAACTCTCTCTCTCTCACGCCTAAATCTCTCTCTCTCTCATCCAAATTGTTTTTTTTGGCTGCAAAAACAGAAGATGAAAACATTAGAAAGCAATCAAAAGTTCTCTACACTCAAAGAACTTACAAAAAAAAAAATATACAAGCAAGAAAGCTAACTTAAGAAACGAAAACTTTGTATTATCTTCTCGACGGGATTGTGTTGAAGGTTTAAGGGAGGATTTGGGCAGCACTTGGAAGGTGTGGAAAGCTATAACAAGGTATGGGTTTTCTCTCTTGGAATCCTTTCTCCAAGAGAAATTTCTTTCTACAAAATTCAAAGTATGAATCTATTGTTGAATTCCTTGTCCCTAGTCTCCTTCCGATTTCAATCTAAATTAGGTTAGAAATCATGTTGTTGGTATGGTTGCTGGTAGCTAAGTGTTAAATATGATGTTCTTTATGATTTTATGTTTATGTACTTGAAATCGTAGGAAAGACAACCATGTATTCAAAAGTTTGTTCAAGTGTGTGTATGTGCAAAAATGTTACTGTGAATGTACTATGAATGAGGTCTCGAGTTAAGGCTTCAAGTTTGATATTGTTTTGGTTGTCATTTTACGTACATAAACCTATGTAAATCGTGATGTTCATTAAAATGGAAGTGGGGCTGATTTGAGTATCAATATGTTGGTTAAACGAATCCATGAAATACACCCCAAAAAGTGTTAAATGATTCATCAAATTTCCTAAGTTTTCAGGTGGAAATATTGGTGAAAATAAGCTAAGAAAATGATTAGGTTTTCAGCAAAAATTATAAGTTTAGTTTGGGCTAAAGTATAGAGAAGAAATAAGGAAATTTAATTAATTTTAAAGGGATGAGGCCACCAGGATTCGAACCTGTGACCTCACCCGTGTGAAACCTTAAATGCGCAAGAAAAGAAAAGGGGTCAGGGGGATTCGAAATAGGGTGTACTGGCTGAGTAAGAAGAGTGCAAAAAAATTAAATAAATAAAATGGGGCGTGGGAATCGAACCCACGACCTCCAGGCAGCGAATCAATTGAAAGAAAATTAAAAGAAAGGAAATGTGTGGCGTGGGAATCGAACCCACGACCTCAAGGTTAGAAAGGAGAAGGGGCGAAATAAAAAGAAAATAAAGTGAGGCTGTGGGGGCTCGATCCCACAACCTCACTGCCAATTCATAGCTAAGTTAAATTTTAAATAAAAATAAAATAAGGAGGTTGTGGGGGTTCGAACCCACAACCTCTCAATTCCCAGCGAAATAAAGAATAAATAAAGAGAGGCTGTGGGGGTTTGATCCCACAACCTCTTTGTCTAGGCGAATTGGACAAGACAATTTTAAGTGAAAAATAAAAGGGATTGTGGGGGTTCGATCCCACAACCCTTCGGCCAATTAAGAGGAGAAGCCAAGGAGAAAAATAAAGAGAGAATGTTGATGTTGGGGCTCGATCTAGGTTCCCAATGTCATGAAGACTAAAAATAAAGTCAAGGAAAAATGTAATTATTGTCCAAGGGGTTCGAACTTGGGTTCCCTTGCCCAAATTTCCGTATTGATACATAAGTCATACGTGAATTAAATATTCAAGAATAATGCCACCTACTTATATTGAAATCGAGATCTTGGCATACACACAAGATACATAATTCTTGTACTACATAATCTTAGGAAGATATGAGTCACTTAACAAACTATGAATGAAGCCTCATGGCTTGTATGTATAGACCCATAAGTCTAGCATACGCTTAAAAATAAGTGAACTTAAGATGTATGTAATGAAATGAAGAAACCCTAGAAGGGTTAAGTAAGAGTGTGAAATACACAAATGGCCAAGTACATTGGCATATGATGAAATGAACATTCACGTAAAATGGGGTGAGTAATTATGAAGAGCAAATGTGCTAATGTTAATGATTGTGGTGACAACATGATATGAGGCTAATGTAAAAGATGAGAACAATCTCAATGAGCCTAAGTAATTGTTACCAAAACGTACTCACCTATGAGAGTGTAAAGTTAATGAAGAGACCAGTCTCTATAAACACTCTAATGAAAGTATTGAGATTAACACACTTAATACTAATGATGAGATGAGAAATCATCTATTGAGCTATGATGTCCTCATACTAGAAGCCAGCTTCCATGACGTATGAGTTGAACGTAATGGAACTTTATACTGTGCAACGATAGACTAGCTATGAGCGGTGATCCCTTCTTTCGAAAAGGGCGGAGGTTCACGTAACTCTCATGAGATGAGACTGTCCGGCTTGCCGGGTATGGGTCTCCTTATATCTCCTAGTCTTCGAACCTATACTGCCAATATAGGGATCTGGCGGGGTTAAATTCCCATGTACGCTAGCATGTTTTGGGTCACCTTGACCGGTGATTCCACCTCTTTTCGGTGTGGGGGAGACACTGGATTTCATGATGCTCACATGATGTATGGCGGTTGAAGTTAAAGTTCCTAATGATTGAATGAGGCCAGCCTCAAATGATGCACATAATGAAATGAATGATACCAAAGGTGTTAGGTTAGGATAATCAAGAGGTGAGCTAGACCCAAGTAATGACACTAGGTTATTCTTGATCATTGCACAGCAAACCCGATGAAAGTCTTAAACTATATCCTAGGTATAGCTGGTGTTCACACTAGCCTATGAACGAAATGAAATGAAGTACGTATGAATGAATGAAGCAGACTCTGTGTTTGCTAATGAAGACTCCCTAGTTTAGGTCCCATATGTTGATCCCTCATTTTGGAAAGTCTTAATGTCAAGTCCATGATTCCAAGGTCTCATGGCATATGAATGAATTTTATAAAAGATGTTATGTACTATATGCTATGTGATAAGTGTTATTTGTAAGATGTTATGTGCTGTGTGCAATATGATAAGTATGATGATGCATGTTACTCTCATGGCATGACTTTCCTAATCCAAATTTGGAAAGCTCACTGACTTTCCTAATCCACATTTGGAAAGCTCACTGACTTTCCTAATCCAAATTTGGAAAGTTTACTAACTTTCCTAATCCAAATTTTGCAAGTCCACTGATTTGACTTTCCATAATCATGTTGCTAGGAAAGAGCTATTTTTACTCATGCATGTCCTTGGTGTGTGCTTGCATATACCCATACTTAGTACAAGTGTGTACTAACCCTATACAACTCTACAATTTTAGGTGCAGGCACAAGTGGACGTTAGAGCTACAGGTTAACGTTGAAGCTATTCGGACGTCGAGCATTCATCCGGACTTAGTAGGACCTCATGATTTAGAGGATGCTTTCCCATTTATATTCTAGCTTAGTCTTAGGATTGAGCTAGTGGAGTATGTTCCACTAGCGTTTCTTTCCCGTATTATTTCAGACATTGTATTGGTGCCATTTTAGCAAGTATTCAGTTATTGCTTTATTAAACTATTTCTTTCATTTGATGATCTTAATGTTAGATGGTTGATGGTGAACAAATTATGAATGTATTAGAAATGATTAGTAAGTATGTTAAGAGATAAAAGATTCAAATTTTCCACTAAAATTAACCTAGATGAAGTAAGAATGACGTAAGTAGGCTTGTCTGCGACCTCTGAGAGGTCAACGACGTCGGTCTCATCTGGGGTCTAGATTCCGGTTGTGACAAAGTTGGTATCAGATCACTAGGTTAAATTCCGAGAATAATAAGTTCACATCAACCACATTGAGTAGTTTCTAAGTCATGGTAGTGAAGTGCACCACTATCCTGAATTAGAGACTGCATAATGTATAGGAAAATTTCCCTTCTTCTGATCTTATCGTGCTTTTACTAATGTCTGATTTCTTGGTGTTATGAGCGTGTATAACATCAATTCTTATTGTTTTCAGAGAATGAATACTAGGAGGAACGTTGGTCAGAGGAGAGGAGGAGCAGCTGCTGGGGACAATCAGGTTCCACCCCAGGCTCCAGCTGAAGGAGTGGCTATGCGGTTAACCCAGCTGGGTTGACTTATGCGGAGGTGCGGGCATCCCTGGCCCAGATGGCACAGGCCATCACTATGCAGGCCCAGGCTATGACTGCCCAGGTCAACCGGCAGGATGTTCAGAGGGAGAACCCACCGGTATGTAGCATGGCTGACAGGCTGCGAGGCTTTACGAGGATGAATCCTTCTATTATCACAAGGTCCAAGACTTCAGAGGTTCCCCAGGAGTTCATGTATGAGGTACACAAGATTTTGGTGGCCATGGGGGCCACAGATATTGAGAAGGCTGAGTTGGCTTCCTATCATCTCAAGGATGTTGCACAGACTTGGTGCAAGATGTGGCAGGATAGACGAGATTTGGGCGGAGTTTCGATCACTTCGGAGCTGTTTAAGACAGCCTTCCTGGAGAGATTCTTTCCTAGGGAGATGAGGGAGGCAAAGGTTGAGGAGTTTATCAACCTTAAGTAGGGATCTATGACAGTCAGGGAGTATTCCCTGAAGTTTGTTAAACTATCCAAGTATGCCATTTTCCTTAGTATCTAACAGCAAGGATGAGATGAGTACTGAAGTTTGTTAAATTATCCAGGTATGCTACTTCCCTTGTATCTAACAGCAGGGATTAGATGAGCAGGTTCCTCACAGGAATCAATGGAGATCTGGAGGAGGAGTGTCGGTCTGCGATGCTCCATGATAATATGGACCTCTCCAAGTTGATAGAGGACAGCCGCAAAAAGAGGGGCATTCGTGATGCTAGGAGGCCTAAGCCTCAAGATCAGGAAGGTCCCAGCCATGGAGGCCACAGAAACAATTTTGGCATCCGTGACCAGCCCAGGTTCAAGAAGGGGCAGCAGAGTTCTGGGAACTCTAATTATCCTAGGAGTACAACACCTAGAGGAGGCAGAACTGAGACCAAGAAGGGCAATGGAGGTGAGATGCAGCATCCCAAAAATAACTATGCTAATTGTGGTCGTGCTCACAATGGATAGTGCAGACAGGGCACTAATGCCTGCTTCGATTGCGGTAAGAGTGGGCACATGGTTAGAGACTGCCCACATAACAGAGGTCAGGCTGGAGGTAATGCTCAGCCTAGGCCTAATCCACAGGGTGCAGCAGCAGCTGAGCCTCCTAAGAGGAACAGTTTCTATGCCCTGAAGGGCAGGGAGGAGCAGGAGAAGTCTGCTGATGTGGTCACATGTATACTGCAAGTATTCTCAACTTCTGTTTATGCTTTACTTGATCCAGGGTCTACGCTTTCCTTTGTAACTCCTTTGCTTGCTCTCACTTTTGAGGTATTGCTTGAAGTTCTGCATGATCCTATAGTGGTTAGTACACCTTTAGGAGAAAATGTAAGAACTGATAGAGTATACAAGGATTGCCCAATAGTTGTAAGTGGTAAGACTATGTGTGCAGACTTGGTTGAGTTACTCATGCATGATTTTGATGTTATTCTTGGCATGGACTGGCTTTACAGTTGTTATGCTTGTTTGGATTGTCGTAGTAGAGTGGTGAGATTTTGTTTCCGTGATGAAGAGGAGCTAGTCTGGGAGGGGTACAACTCGAGTCGTCCTAATCCCTTGATTTCAAACCTTAAGGCCAATAAAATGATGTCCAAGGGGTTATTGTGTCATCTTGTGAGTGTTAATGATTTAGATCATGACATTCCTTCCATAGACTCGGTTCCTGTAATGAGTTCCTAGATGTATTTCCTAATGATTTGCATGTAGTCCCTCCCCCTCGAGAGATTGACTTTGGTATCGACTTAGAACCCGATACTAAACCAATTTCAATTCCTCCCTACAGGATGGATCCACCTGAACTCAAGGAGTTGAAGCTGCAGTTAAAAGATCTCACTGATAAGGTTTTCATTCAGCCGAGCATATCCCCTTGGGGCGCTCCAGTGTTATTTGTGAAAAAGAAAGATGGAACCCTTAGAATGTGTATTATCGGTAGCTCAACAAAGTCACTATAAATAATAAGTATCCGCTTCCCTGAATAGATGATTTGTTCAATCATCTCCAAGGGTCTAGTTTCTTCTCTAAGATTGATCTTCGTTCAGGGTATCATCAGCTTAGGGTTAGGGATGGAGATATCCCAAAGACAGCCTTTCGTACCCGTTATGGTCATTATGAGTTCTTAGTCATGTATTATGAATGCACCTGCTGCATTTATGGACCTCATGAACCGAGTATTCCGTGAATACCTTGATTCTTTCATCATAGTATTCATTAATGACATCATCATCTACTCTAGGACCAAGGAAGAGCATGAACAGCATTTGAGACTAACCTTGCAGGTACTTAGACAACATCAGCTGTATGCCAAATTCAGCAAGTGTGAATTTTGGCTTAGATCAGTGACCTTCCTGGGTCATGTTGTGTCCGATTAGGGCGTGGAGGTGGATCCCAGGAAGACTGAGGCTGTGAAGAACTGGCCAAAGCCTCTTACTCCCACTGACATCCGTAGCTTTCTAGGATTGGCTGGTTACTACCGCAGGTTCGTGGAGGGCTTTTCTTCCATTGCTGCCCCACTGACAGCTTTGACTAAGAAGAAAGCCAAGTTTGAATGGACGGAGACTTGTGAGATGAGTTTCCAGGAGCTCAAGGACAGACTCACTTCAGCCTCGGTGCTTACTTTGCCTAAGTGTGGTGAGAATTACACTATTTATTGTGATGCATCTAGGGTTGGTTTGGGTTGTGTTCTTATGCAGGTTGGTAAGGTGATAGCCTATACGTCTAGACAGCTCAAGGTTCATGAGAAGAATTATCCCACTCATGACCTGGAGTTAGAAGTTGTGGTGTTTGCACTGAAACTGTGGAGGCACTACTTGTATGGAGTGCATGTGGATGTGTTCACAGACCACAAGAGTCTCCAGTATGTGTTCACACAGAGGGAGTTGAATCTACGTCAGCGGAGATGGTTGGAGCTGTTGAAGGATTATGACATGAATGTTCACTACCATCTAGGTAAGGCTAATGTTGTAGATGATGCTTTGAGCAGGATGAGCATGGGAAGTATAGCCCACGTTGAGGATGAGAAGAAGAAGTTGGCAAAGGATGTACATAGACTGGCCAGACTGGGTGTGCGATTGGTTGACTCTACTAATGGGGGTGTTTCAGTTCATCCTAGTTCTGAATCATCCTTGGTAGTTGAAGTTAAGTAGGGTCAGCATCTCGATCCTGTGTTGATGGAGCTGAAGGACTCAGTGTTGATAAAGATGAATGAGTCTTTCGCTTTGGGAGGTGATGGATACTTAGGTATCAGAACAAGCTGTGTGTACCAGATGTGGATGATTTGCGGACCAGGATTGTTGCAGAGGCCCATGGTTCCATATATTTCATACATCCAGGTTCCACCAAGATGTATCATGATCTTAAGCAGATTTATTGGTCGGATGGCATGAAGAAGGACATTGTAGAATATGTGGCCAAGTGTCCTAATTGTCAGCAGGTTAAGGCTATTCATCTTAAGCCTGGCGGTCTTACTCAGATTATCGAGGTTCCGACTTGGAAGTGGGAGGTTATTAATATGGACTTTATGGTTGGTCTTCCGAGGACTAGAAGGCAACATGACTCCATATGGGTTATTGTGGACAGATTGACTAGGTCTGCCCACTTTATCCCTGTGAAGTCTACTTATAGAGCCGAGGATTATGCGAGACTCTACATCAATGAGATTGTGAGATGGCATGGGATTCCTTTGTCTATCATTTCAGATAGAGGAGCTCAGTTTACTTCACATTTCTGGAGATCTTTCCAAAAGAGCTTGGGCACGCAGGTAAAGCTTAGTACTGCCTTTCATCCTCAGACTGATGGGCAGGAAGAGCGCACCATTCAGACATTGGAGGACATGTTGAGAGCGAGTGTGATTGACTTCAGGGGTAGCTGGGATGACCATCTGCCTTTGATAGAGTTCTCGTATAATAACAGCTATCACTCCAGCATTGGGATGGCACCGTTTGAGGCACTGTATGGTAGGAGATGTAGATCTCCAGTTGGGTGGTTCGAGGTTGTAGAGTCATCCATTTTGGGTCCAGAGATCATTCATGAGGCCTTAGAGAAGGTCAGAGTGATTAGAGACAGGTTGTCTACTGCTTACAGTCAGCAGAAGTCATATGTAGATAACAGAAAACGGGCCTTAGAGTTTAATGTTGGTGACCAGGTCTATCTGAAGATATCACCTATGAAGGGGGTGATGAGGTTTGGCAGGAAGGGGAAGTTGAGTCTGAGGTATGTTGGGCCATATGAGATTCTACATCGTGTGGGTGAGGTGGCCTATGAGTTAGCATTGCCTGCGGAGCTAGCTTCTGTCCATCCAGTCTTTCATGTATCCATGTTAAAGAAGTACATAGGTTATCCAGCATCGATTCTACCTGTGGAAGGTTTGGGGGTCGATGAAGATTTGTCCTATGAGGAGGTACCTGTTGAGATCTTAGACAGACAGATCAAGCGGCTGAGGAACAAGGAGATTGCCACAGTGAAGGTATTGTGGAGAAATCATCTTGTTGAGGGTGCTACGTGGGAGGCTGAGGCCGACATGAGATCCCGTTACCCTCATCTTTTCAGCTCTTGAGGTTAGGCATCCTACTTCTAAGTCTAAGTCTCCTTATCTCTCCATATTTTGTTGTTATTGCTTGACTGTGCATAGTGATTATGTTATGATCTGACTGGAATTGCGCTAGATAGTAGTAGTGTCATTCGGGGACGAATGTTCCTAAAGGGGGGATAATGTAACAAACCTAAAAAAATGAATAAGATAAGAAATGCTTAATGTGTCAAAAATGTCTACGATTAGACCAGGGCTCATACGGATTGATGCGCGTAGAACCAGACCTCGGAACCCTTGCTACAGCCAAGCCAACTAACTTGGGGAGTTAGTTGAGCTTGGAAAGGTTGGGTCCAACCATGTAGGGCTCTCGAATACGAAGATTTACTCGAAGGAGTCTTTACCGGACCTAAAAAGAAGAAATCTTAGGTTTGAAGGGTCTAGGGGTAAAATGGTCTTTTTCCTGCCTAAGGATAATATCGTAATTACCCTAAATATGTAATTAATTATTTAATTAATAAAGAGGAGGGGCAATTTGGGGAGAGAGGGCCAAAATTGAGCCCTTGAAATGAAGTCTTGCTCCACCAGGGTTCGAACCTAGGTGGGAGCAATGATTTAATGTAATTTTTTTATTGGTGAATTAATTTAATAAATTAATAATCAATGGCTGATTTAAAAAGGAAAATCAGATTTTATTATTTATTTATTATTAATTAATGTTTTTTTAAATTGACTAAGTCTTGCCAACTATCCTAGTTTTAAGAGGAACTATCTCACACAAACTCTCTCTCTCTCTCACGCCTAAATCTCTCTCTCTCTCGTCCAAATTGTTTTTCTTGGCTGAAAAAACATAATATAAAAGCATTAGAAAGCAATCAAAAGTTCTCTACACTCAAAGAACTTACAAAAAAAAAAAATATACAAGCAAGCAAGCTAACTTAAGAAACGAAAACTTTGTATCATCTTCTCGACGGTATTGTGTTGAAGGTTTAGGGGAGGATTTGGGCAGCACTTGGAAGGTGTGGAAAGCTACAAAAAGGTATGGGTTTTATCTCTTGGAATCCTTTCTCCAAGAGAAATTTCTTTCTACAAAATTCAAAGTATGAATCTATTGTTGAATTCCTTGTACCTAGTATCCTTCCGATTTCAATCTAAATTAGGTTAGAAATCATGTTGTTGGTATGGTTGCTGGTAGCTAAGTGTTAAATATGATGTTCTTTGTGATTTTATGTTTATGTACTTGAAATCGTAGGAAAGACAACCATGTATTCAAAAGTTTGTTCAAGTGTGTGTATGTGCAAAAATGTTACTGTGAATGTACTATGAATGAGGTCTCGAGTTAAGGCTTCAAGTTTGATATTGTTTTGGTTGTCATTTTACATACATAAACCTATGTAAATCGTGATGTTCATTAAAATGGAAGTGGGGCTGATTTGAGTATCAATATGTTGGTTAAACGAATCCATGAAATACACCCCAAAAAGTGTTAAATGATTCATGAATTTTTCTAAGTTTTCAAGTGGAAATATTTGTGAAAATAAGCTAAGAAAATGATTAAGTTTCCAGCAAAAATTATAAGTTTAGTTTGGGCTAAAGTATAGAGAAGAAATCTGGAAATTTGATTAATTTTAAAGGGATGAGGCCACTAGGATTCGAACCTGTAACCTCACCCGTGTGACCCCATAAATGCGCAAGAAAAGAAAAGGGGTCAGGGGGGATTCGAAATGGGGTGTATTTGCTGAGTAAGGAGAGTGCAAAAAAATTAAATAAATAAAATGGGAGGCGTGGGAATCGAACCCACGACCTCCAGGCAGCGAATGAATTGAAAGAAAATTAAAATAAAGGAAATGTGTGGCGTGGGAATCGAACCCACGACCTCAAGGCTGGAAAGGAGAAGGGGCGAAATAAAAAGAAAATAAAGTGAGGTTGTGGGGGCTCGATCCCACAACCTCACAGCCAATGCATAGCTAAGTTAAATTTTAAATAAAAATAAAATAAGGAGGCTGTGGGGGTTCGAACCCACAACCTCTCAATTCCCAGCGAAATAAAGAATAAATAAAGAGAGGCTGTGGGGGTTTGATCCCACAACCTCTTTGTCTAGGCGAATTGGACAAGACAATTTTAAATGAAAAATAAAAGTGGTTGTGGGGGTTCGATCCCACAACCCTTCGGCCAATTAAGAGGAGAAGCCAAGGAGAAAAATAAAGAGAGAATGCTGATGTTGGGGCTCGATCTAGGGTCCCAATGTCATGAAGACTAAAAATAAAGTCAAGGAAAAATGTAAGTATTGTCCAAGGGGTTCGAACTTGGGTTCCCTTGCCCAAATTTCCGTATTGATACATAAGTCATACGTGAATTAAATGTTCAAGAATAACGCCACCTACTTAGATCGAAATTGAGATCTTGGCATACACACAAGATACATAAGTCTTGTACTACATAATCTTAGGAAGATATGACTCACTTAACGAACTATGAAGAAGCCTCATGGCTTGTATGTATAGACCCATAAGTCTAGCATACGCTTAAAAATAAGTGAACCTAAGATGTATGTAATGAAATGAAGAAACCCTAGAAGGGTTAAGTAAGAGTGTGAAATACACAAATGGCCAAGTACATTGCCATATGATGAAATGAACATTCACGTAAAATGGGGTGAGTAATTATGAAGAGCAAATGTGCTAATGTTAATGAATGTGGTGACAACATGATATGAGGCTAATGTAAAAGATGAGAACAATCTCAATGAGCCTAAGTAATTGTTACCAAAACGTACTCACTTATGAGAGTGTAAAGTTAATGAAGAGACCAGTCTCTATGAACACTCTAATGAAAGTATTGATATTAACACACTTAATACTAATGATGAGATGAGAAATCATCTATTGAGCTATGATGTCCTCATACTAGAAGCCAGCTTCCATGACGTATGAGTTGAATGTAATGGAACTTTATACTGAGCACCGATAGACTAGCTATGAGCGGTGATGCCTTCTTTCGGGAAGGGCGGAGGTTCACATAACTCTTATGAGATGAGACTGTCTGGCTTGCCGGGTATGGGTCTCCTTATATCTCCTGGTCTTCGAACCTATACTGCCAATATAGGGATCTGGCGGGTTTAAATTCCCATGTACGCTAGCATGTTTTGGGTCACCTTGGCCGGTGATTCCACCTCTTTTCAGTGTGGGGGAGACACTGGATTTCATGATGCTCACATGATGTATGTCAGTTAAAGTTGAAGTTCCCAATGATTGAATGAGGCCAGCCTCAAATGATGCACATAATGAAATGAATGATACCAAAGGTGTTAGGTTAGGATAATAAAGAGTTGAGCTAGACCCAAGTAATGACACTAGGTTATTCTTGATCATTGCACAGCAAACCCGATGAACATCTTAAACTACATCCTAGGTATAGCTGGTGTTCACACTAGCCTATGAACGAAATGAAATGAAGTACGTATGAATGAATGAAGCAGACTCTGTATTTGCTAATGAAGACTCCCTAGTTGAGGTCCCATATGTTGAGCCCTCATTTTGGAAAGTCTTAATGTCAAGTCCATGATTCCAAGGTCTCATGGCATATGAATGAAATGTTATAAAAGATGTTATGTGCTATATGCTATGTGATAAGTGTTATGTGTAAGATGTTATGTGCTGTGTGCAATATGATAAGTATGATGATGCATGTTACTCTCATGGCATGACTTTCCTAATCCAAATTTGGAAAGCTCATTGACTTTCCTAATTCAAAAAGCTCACTGACTTTCCTAATCCAAATTTGGAAAGTTCACTAACTTTCGTAATCCAAATTTGGCAAGTCCACTGATTTGACTTTCCATAATCATGTTGCTAGGAAAGACCTATTCTTACTCATGCATGTCCTTGGTGTGTGCTTGCATATACCCATACTTAATACAAGTGTGTACTAACCCTATACAACTCTACAATTTTAGGTGCAGGTGCAGGTGGACGCTAGAGCTACAGGTTGACGCTGAAGCTATCCGGACGTCGAGCATTCATCCGGACTTGGTAAGCCCTCATGCTTTCGAGGATGCTTTCCCATTTATATTCTAGCTTAGTCTTAGGATTGAGCTAGTGGAGTATGTTCCACTAGCATTTCTTTCCCGTATTATTTCAGACATTGTATTGGTGCCATTTTGGCAAGTATTCAGTTATTGCTATATTAAACTATTTCTTTCATTTGATGATCTTAATGTTAGATGGTTGATGGTGAACAAATTATGAATGTATTAGAAATGATTAGTAAGTATGTTAAGAGATAAAAGTTTCAAATTTTCCGCTAAAATTAACCTAGATGAAGTAAGAATGATGTAAGTAGGCTTGTCTGCGACCTCTGAGAGGTCAACGACGCCGGTATCGTCTGGGGTCTAGATTCCGGTCGTGACACTCGGGGACTACCTCCTCTTACCAGTAGAAACATAAGCTCTGCTCCTTGACATCTGGCAAAATAACACGCGGCAACTCAGCACTCGCGAAGTCAACTACACATGATAAGAAATGATGAATAAAAGGAGGTTTCCTAACTATATGCATAGCATCTCGAAGATAAGTACAGACATCACTGTCCGAACCTCAAGACTCTACTTAGAATTGACTTGTACACACGTGAAACCTATAAATTTAGGGCTCTAATACCATTTTCATGACCTAAAAAATTGGCGTGATGGTACTTTTATATTCCCACTAAGATAAGTCAGCCTCAACCCCATGAAAATAAAAGAAAAGATGAAAGATAGATAAAGCAAGAACAAGACAAAAGTGGAAAACTTATTCATTTTAATAACACTTCAAATCCTAGTTTTCCCAGGTACAAGCCTCTAATATAAATAAAGAATTTGAAAGAAAATACAACTCTCAAATTTCTTTGTTTCTCAATTGGAACAAAGAATAAAGGGAGGAACAAGAGGAACAATCATATGACAAGTGGCTACCTCTTAAATACTTGACAAGACTAGAAATCCGCAGTTGCAATTTTTAGTTTTCTAGATTCCAGAAGAGAAGAAGAAGATCATGGTAGTCCAGGCTCAAAACCTTCACAAATGTAGAAGTAAGGGGTGAGTACCAAAACCACGGTACCCAACAACCAACCAAATAAACAAGATACTAGGTAGAATTAAATACCCATTTTTGTTCCAACAGAACCTCCTTACTCTATAACCTGCATACAAATCCGTCCAACCTAAGAGTTTTACAATAAGCAGCTCATACGGTTCAATAATCACATAACAGTGGTCACGATTTTAATACCAACATAAATCGAGTAAGTCAATCTTAAGTGTCAATTAGATTATTCACATGTATCACACATATCACTCACATTTCAAAAATAAGTCAGTCATAAGCAATAAATTGTATCTATCACAAAACTAGCCAAAAATGACCTCCCTTATATCAATCACTAGCCAGAAATAACCTCTGCAAACAATTTTCAGAAATAACCTCGGCATCATAACACTTTCTAGAAATGACTTCGTCATCATAACACTTGTTAAAAATGACCTCGTCATCATAACACTTGCCGGAAAAGACCTCAACATCATAACACTTACTGAAACTGACCTCGACATCATAACACTTGCCGAAAATGACCTCGGTATCACAAACCACACATGTCTCATCTCGGTGTTCCAGAACAATTTACATAAGAAATATCACACCACATGGAATAGATAACAATACATGCATTTCAAGTCTACTTTCATGATACCAAGTATTTCATCAATCAATCAATAAGGGCTACAACAAGGCAATTCACAAACATTATGATCTTCACATAGTCTTTTTATTTCAAGCCCTTTTTATTCCTTAAGAAATTATCAAGTGGGAAATGAACCCTTCATCTTATTCCCGATTAATCACCAACTCACATACAATAAAGAGAAGTAAACGATTATACTTGATTACCAAGTTTAAGATATCACTTGCCTTAAACTAGAGAAGTAAACGATTGCACTAGATTGCCGATTAATCAATCTGAAGATTGAGCCTTTTTTGAGTCACTTCCAAAGCCTCACAATCTATAACAATCAAGTATTCAAAATTAAATTTCCAAAACCAGAAATACCCACATAACTTTTTTGAAAAATGGGTCAATCTACAAAAAAATTATTTCTGAAAATAAGGTTTCAATCTTAAATTTAATACGTGAAAATGATATTTAAGGTCTTAGGAACCCATTAGTGAAACCCATTTTGAAAAAAGATTTGAAATTAGTTCACAATCCTAATTTTACTTCAAAAACTCAAGTTCGTGCAAAACCTTCAATTTATCAATTTAAAATCATGATTGGAACACATAAACTCCAATATACTAATGGGTTATTGAAGATTTAGAGTTAAGAAATATCCTAACAATTTTATCTTGAGAACTCACCTTGAAATTTCATTTACTGTTTTCTCAAAGCTCCAACATGGAAAATGGGAGGGAAATCCTAAAATTGGGATTATAACACTTCGAGGGGTCCTCCGCAATTGCAAACCCCAGCCAGCTAATGTGGGACTTAATGAGTTGGCCCTTCGCAATCGCGGTCAATCTTCTGTGAATGAGGAGGTAAATAGCTCAACCCTCCATGAATATGATCGAGTCTTCGCGAACGCGGGTTCCCGGAACTTGCCCTTCACAAACGCGATCACTGGCTTCATGCACCCGAAGGGTTGGCACCAGAAATGTAGACCAGCAAAACAACCCCATAAAAAATCATCGAAAGAGCCTTCGGGATTCGTTTGGAACTCCGTACACATAAACCACATATGTAATTTTATTGTATTTGGTGTTTCAGAATATATGAAAGCGTCAAATATGAATTCGATGTCTCCTTGATCTGAAATCTTTGAAAATCACAAGAAACTAACTGAACGCCTAAAAATACTAAAACAAGCTCGGGAACTATTAAAATCAACCAAGACCTCACCTAGGCCTAAACTCATCCCCAAATCCAATGGAACTCTTAGAATATCGATTCGAGAATCCAAACTGAATATGTTGATCAAAGTCAACTCAAATACTAAATTTTTAAAATTTCACAACTTAGGACCTCAAATCCCCAAAACGACTCCTAATCTACTACCAAGAACTCTCACAGACCAATTTATGCATTCTGGAACTAATGGAATTGATGGAATTCCATTCCGACACGCAAAAAATTAATAGACTCCAAAAATCACTTTTAAGGTACTTGAGTGTTTCAAACTCAAAACTTACACAGATTCTGGACTTTTACTCAATGTTTAAAACCCACTTTCCAAACTCAAACAATTCTAACTTGAGGCAAAATTTAGAGGGGCAACACGGTAAATTTCACGAATATATAAAAAATGACCAACCAAGTCATTACATATACACTATTACATAAAAAATGACTTCATCTTTTTCTTGATCTAAGCACCAAATTAATCCAAAAACACCTCAAAACCTACACCAAATCACCCAAAACTTCATATTTAGTCTACTCAATATCTTTTGACATAATACTCACTCGAAATAGAGATGGAATGTGAAATATTAACATGATTGATTTTTTAGTCCACTTGAAAGTGGAGTAAATGGGTTTATTTAACTTTTCATGGTAGAATGTAACAAATATCTAGTGTCTTTGATGTTGTTTGTGAAAGAAAAACTTAAAAGAAACTATTGTCAGTAATGGTGGGGTTTCCAATTTCGATAAGCATTGAAAACCTTGAATAAATGATGTAATGTTACTTTATGAACTTCACTATTGTGTAATTATCTCTTTATCAAAATATATTTCACGAAAAATGTTTTCGAAATAAAGAATATGTATTTGGCTAATTCATTTGAAAAAATGTTTTTTGATAAGCAAGTTGTGTTTGCTAATTGTTTTTTAAAAAGTGATTTTGAAAGTCAAATTATGAAAAAGAACGGTATCAATGCACTTATAATATTAAGATTATTTTATGGAGAGAAATTATTTTGAATATCTATTATAAAAGAATTAATTTGATGTTTAATTCTATATCATTTAAAATATTTATAATTTCATTCACTATTTTACATAGATAAATCAAAGAATATATGAATTATATATATATATATATATATTCTCTGAATTTGCATTTTCAAGTATAATTCAAGGACTTTAAAGCTTGATCTTGAACTTGGAATTTATCTTTATCTTGATCTTGAACTTGGACTTGGACTTGATCTTGAACTTTATCTTTGATCTTGAACTTGAATTGTATCTTGACTTCTAGTTGAATCCTAAGGTCTTCGAGCTTGATCTTGAATCCGGCGGTCTTGATCTTGATTATTCTTGATACTTTATGTTCTTGAAACTTGGATGCCTGAATTCTTGAACTTGTAGAGAAATCTGCAGCTTTTGATCCACGGGCTTTCTCTAGCTTCTTGTTAAAATTTTTGGTCCTCTTTTTCTGAATTATGAGACCCCTATTATAGTTTTGGAATAGAGGAGTTGCGATTGGAATAGGACTCCCTTCGGCCAATCAAATTTAAGTGACATGACATATGGGCTTTATGGAGCGGGTTTTAATTAAATTCATATTTATTGAATTTAAATATTAATTAATCATATTAATTCATAATATTTATTTGGCCTAATATATTTATAAATATATTTATAAATTTAAAATAATTTGAATCATTTAATAAATTTATATTTAAATAAATTTTAAATGATTACAATTGCCCCCTGGTTTAAGTCTTGTCGGGATATTTTATCTTTTAAAGACTAGACTTGAAGTATTTTTTAATTAAATTATAATTAGTTACCGGACACACACAAGTGTATAATTTAATATAGGGAAAACTACGCAATAAAGAAAACTTATACTATTTAATTACTCATCATAGATATAATTTGCTATAATTACCACTCGCGACTAACATTATATATTAATTACGTGATCTGACTTCGAGTTTGTATAATTAGTCATTTTGTATAGGTATAATTCGCCACAATATACAAATACATATGTATAATATACAATTATTTAACCTATATACATATACAATTCACTTCTTTCCCACTCTCTGCCCTCTCTCGCTCACCTCTCTCCTCCCTCTCCCAATCTCGCTCGCCTCTCTCCTCCCTCTCTCAATATCGATTGCCCTATATACAAATGCATATGTATAATATACAATTATATACATATACAATTCACCTCTCTCCCACTCTCTGTCCTCTTTCGCTCCCCTCTCTCATCCCTCTCCCAATCGCTCGCCTCTCTCCTCCCTCTCGTAATCTCACTCATCTCTCTCCTCCCTATCCCGCTCTCGCTTGCATATATACAAATAAAAATGTGTAATATACAATTATCTAACTGATAACATATACAATTTACCTTTCTCCCACTCTTTTTCCCCTCTCTCTCGCCTCTCTCCTCTCTCTCCCAGTCTCACTAACCTCTCTCCTCCATATAATATATAACTACCAATTGTAATTATCAAACTATAGTTATGGAAAGTAATTAGGCTATTTTTAAGTGGCTATATGTGAAAGTTCCTCTTTAATATAGCACTTTAGTACATATAATTAAAGTGATATAATTAAGTGAGAAGAGATACAATCCCACTCATTGTGGCTTGGCAGATAATTTGCCCAAGAATCGACTGCCTCAAACTTTTCTTGTTTCATTCAAAATGAGACCACCACATGATAATTATCACTTCCTATCTGAAGAATGACTCCTAATTTAGGTCTATTTTGGAGATGGAAGACCCAGAAAGAAAAATAAAATAAAATTGTAATTGAATTTGGAATTGTAATCCTAATCAACTTCAAATTTATGTATCTAATCTATTGTCCTAACAAAGAAGGAATTGTATTTGTACTAGGGGAAGAATTTTAATCCCATCACATGACATTTATAAATTGACGCATCGTATCCACAATTTTTCTTCAATTACGGATTGTGAGCTACAAGCCTACGAAAAAGGGGATAATTCAAGGTAATTTTCATTCTTTTTTCATTTTCGTCACTTTTTCTATAGCTTGACACATTTGTCGTAGAAAATTCATATATCATTGTAGAAAAAGTGAAATCATGAGCGGTTTGATTTTCCAGAAACTAGACTTCTCGATCTCTAACGTATCCAAAATTCAGAATTTAATACATTCCGAATATTTTTAAATGATTTTTTTGAAGTTAGCTCTAGGTTCTGCCATGCAGAAAATTTCAGAGTTGCGCGGCTTTACTAAAACTCTCGGGTCTTGATGTAGGAACGACGAAATCACAAGACTCTTGATTATTTAGAATCTAGACACAACGTTCTATAACATATCCAAAATTCAAGATTTAATTCCTTCAGAATCTTTCTAGATGATTTTTTTGAAGTTATCTTTAAATTCTGTCATGTAGCTGATTTAAGATTTTTGTTGCCTAACAAAATATTTTATATCTCAATGTACGAACATCGTCGCCAAAAAGGGTTGTAATAGATTGAGATTATACTTCAAAGACTTAGTTATCACCAAGAAAATATTGTCTCAAGTCTAACCTAGTTAGCTTAGCATGGCTTTCAAGTCTAAAACGTCTTGACAGGTAACAATTTCTCCTCTACTTAATTTTTTTGGTGTTGTCTTCCCCCTATTATGCCGTAATTTTACTATCTTTAGAAAAATCACTTTTTTTTTTAAATGTTTCTAAGTATAAAACAATTTGAGAAAAATACTTACAAAAGAGTCGCCACTTAATTTTTTAAAGAAATTAAAAAAACTTAATTTAAAAAGATTCTAACAGATTAAATCTTCATAAATTTAGAGAAAATGGGTAAGAGGTTGTTATTTACGCTTCAAGAAGGTTTTTAAGGCATTTGAAGCGCCCGCTAACATGCGGTTATCCTACGACTTAGGTTAAATAATTTTGACTATTTTTTTTTTAAAAAAAAATATTTAATATAGAAATAATATTATTAATTTACAACACTAGATTAACTTGAGAAAATAAATAAAAGAACAATTTTTAATTTTTTTTTTTAAGAAAATGAAATCTTAATTGAAACATTTGAATATAATACAAGTGACTACAATTTTAACAAGACTAGATTTGTTAAAACTTATTTGACCATTTTTTTAAAATAATATTTTAAACCAAATTGGTCAATTAAAGCATAAAGACTATTTTAAGTTAATTGAAGGTTAAGTAAAAGTTTTCAAATAAACAAAAACCAAGTGTTGACAAAAATGAATTTATTTAAACATACTAACATAAAGAATATAGTTCATCTCTTGGGGAATTAATTAAGTTATTTAATAATTCTAAATTTAGAGTTAATAAAAAAGATAATAATTATAACAATTAAATAATAAAGGAGTAAAGGAGCAGATGAATTTGGGCCCCCTTTTGGGCCAATTTTGCTGGAAATTTGGGGTTTTAACCCAATTCCCATTTTTGTATACACTTGTCGTATATCAGTGTATGGCGTGTATATCAGATCTTTGTGTGTATCTCTTTCTTTCTAACACCTGTATTTTACCTCATCTCTGTATTTTCACATTTTTGGCTGCATATCTGCTGCCATGAACCTGTATATAACTATATAAATATTGTATACATCATGTATACAGCCCATTTCTCAGGCCTTTGAATATTTATCAATTGATTTGCAGCTATTCGTTGTGTCTCCGTAACCTATAACAGCTTCCGGATATATAGAGGGATGACTCGAGGAATGGAGACGACAAAGATCGAGCCTTTACGGCTCCACTCGGAAAATTCAAGGTAGATGAGTACACCATGGACTCGAAAGAGGTTTACATGCGCACAAAGAGAAGGAAACGAATTAAAAAAAAAAGAACCACTAAAGCTTCCAACAAATACATGATCAAATAATTAACTCACAATGAAGATAAACACATAAATTATTTTAAGAGATGAGAACATTAAGGGTGTTAATATTGTATTCACATGAGAGATGATTGTGGAAAATAATTGAAGACGGGACAAGCCATTTGGGAAAACTTCCTAACTAAACAAAATGCATAATATCAACTAAAGAGATAAGACAAGATCAAAGATGAACTAAGCAAATTGATTACTATGCACAACTGCATAAGGCAAGAAGGCCACGGAGGAAAATTATCATTTTAAATACACCTTGACACTTTTAAGAACTTAACAACTATAAGAAAAATTCCTAAGTTAATGGACAAGAAAAATCTAACACACTGCAAAACCAAACTAACTACATATTTTAAAAGCTCATGGCATCAGGTAGCATTCCAAAAGGCAACTACATTAAAGGACACACTTCCAAAAAAAATAATAACAATTAAATCATAACTAACTAATACCCATCTAATCATGAAAAAGGAAACCAAAAAGTCATTTAGACCAAAAAAGCTTATCATGTCAATTGACTTTAAGAGAAGGAAGGACCCATCATGCTTTTTTTTTCATTTAATTAAATACAAATTTGCACATGCTCTCAATATTAAAAAGAATAAACTAGAAAACATTGCCTTAACTCATATAAATAAACGGACAGAATCTTAGGCCAAAACATTAAAGCAAACGAATTTTAATTGGCACCAAATACAACAAACAATTAACTAGTGGATCAACTATCACCATAGAATAAGTCAAGTAAACAAATATATTAAATTAACTCAAATTTTGAGAAGAGAGTAACTAAGCCAACATAATGGAATAAACATTCAATTACTTCAATTGGTTTAAGATAAAGACATGTTGCATTTTTTTGAACAAACTAGTCACATAAATAGATCACATTTCTGAACTAAACAACATAACGACTTAAACTGAAATATTGCCAGAAGATATCACAGATTAAGACACAAAATAATTTTCATAATAGCTAAAATAATAACACAAAGAAATCACTATAATCTAAAGCAAAACCGAACTGAAGTCGGGAGGAATACTACTTCGAAAAGCTTTTAAAAAAAAAATAGAGCACATGAAACTTATGCCGGAATTTAAAATTTGAACGGATATGAATAGTGTCAAGAAGCTAGCAATAACATTACTAACTACTGATAAGAACAAGATGTTGGTTGGCATAAAAAAATAAATTCTTCATTGGAACAGCAGCAGCCAAACAGAAACAAAGGTTTCACAATCTCGTAGATATTAAGTCGAGGTAAATGAGTTGAAGAAGTTACCTTTTCGTGAGCAGCAAACTGAGGATCATGAGCTTGATCGTGAAGAACTCCACCACTATTAGTCGATTTCAATGAGCTCCGAAAAGCAAAAATAACTCTTTTTTTTTTCTTCTTCAACTGCTCTTCTCTAAAACTTCTCCTATCGATTTTTTCTTAAAAAAAGATCAGATCCCCTCAACGTTTATGGAAGGAGAGTATATATAGGAAGAAAATTGACTCCATTAGGGGGGGAAACAGGCAGATTTTGAATGAATTCGAATTTCAAATTTGAACCAAAATCCCCAAATCTCTTCTCAAAAATCAGGAAAAAAAAGTTGATTATTGTGTATGGGAGAGTACTGTTGGCGCGATTTCCGGGTTTGGTCAGCCGTGATTTGCTTCTTGATTATGGGGAAGGAGACATTTGTGTATAGGGATGAAGATGAAAAAGAAGAAGATGGGGTCGTATGTTGGTCTGTTTTGGTATTGCAGGAAGATTGAAGTGTGGGTGGGCCCTTTTACTTTTGGGTTAAAATTGGTGTGTTGCTATTGGGCTTGGTATTCAAAGGAAATGGGAGTGGGCTACTGAAAAATGTGAGTAAATGGGCCCAAATTTGTTCTTTTGATGGGTTTAAGGATTTCACTAATAACTAAATAATCGGAATTAATATAAATTAATTAATGAGCTTTTTAATCTTAACAAAATAAAATAATTATTTTAACTATAAACTAATTAACATAAAAATATAAGTTATTATTTAAAACACACTAGTTGTCTAAATATTTTACTAAAACTAAAATCTTTTTGAGACGATTTTTGAATAATCATAAAATATATTAATTATATAGATAATCATGTAAAATATCTTATCTAAAACTTATAAAAATGACAAAACTATTCAAAATAAACTTGAAAAATATTTTGAATTTTATAAACTAATTATTCTAAATCGTTTGGGAATTAAGAAGCTCGTGAATTAATCATATAAGGGTGGGTCAAAATTGGGTGTCAACAGCTGTCCCTCATTTTACTTGGATTGATGCAAGAAATTCGAGGAAAATGAAATTGACCAAACCCATTTTGACCGACCACATATTCATTTTTTAGGAAAGGATTTTTGTACGGATTTTAGAAATTATGGTCGAACCCTGGTATTGGGTTTCCTACATATCTCAGGTTATATGAGAATTCAGGCCACTTGTAGTTCTATATGCTTGATTTAATGCACGATTATTAAAGAATTCAAAAGTCATCTCGATACCAAATTATGAAGGGACCGGAATGCTCGAGAATAAGATTTGAAAACAAATATTGGAATACAGCCGAGTTTTCAACATTGAGCCCGCCTACATATCATCAAACCTTGGGAATCAGGCTATTTGTAGTTCGACTCGATCGGTTAAAAAGGAAATCTTTTATGGATAACCTTTGGTTCTCGAATTAGAAAGTTGTCTTCGATGAGAGTGAGATATTTCTCGGAAGCAAAATTGAAACCGATGAGCTAAAAGAAAAACCCACACGCCTTTTGATAGGGGTGTGGTTTGATTGTGGTGGAAGTTGCTCCTCATCTCGCGTCCTAAGAGTTTGATACTCCTCTTTGGACTATGTTCCAGTTCGCTGCTAAGAAAAAGTTCCACGTTGTGCTGCATCCCTTTTGAAGTCTTCCGCACCTGTGGTTTGATTTGAGAAATCATCCTCTTGGATGCTCTCAGCAGAGATTAAAACAAACTTGTTAGTAGAAACTGTAATTTACATAGAGAGGTATTATGTTTTACCTTCTTCGACACACATTTTTAAAACTATTCTGACGTCAGCTTCCATCAGTTTTGACACAGTAGCTGCTGAATTGATATGATGCGACATGATGATGACTTTGTCGATAACGTAATATTGTTGATGATGATACTTCATTGATAGAATGATGTTGATGCTCGATTGATAAGATGATGCCGACTCTGCTGGGGAATGAATAGGTTCTGACCGTAACAGACTTAGGTTAATTACGGAAGTATTTAACATATGTTACTTGCTTGCTTTGTTTTGCATGCCTAATGCTTATTTATAATCTTTTATGTGATATTAAATGTTTATTTGTTACTGCTTTATATTCATCGTATATTTATTACTGATTTATAAACTGTCATTCCGTTCATATTTCTCCACTTCTTGGAAATTCACACTATCACACGTACACGCGAGGTGTGCTTTGTGCATCTGCAAACTTCTTTCAAAATCCCCAAAGTTAGGAGAGTTGGCATATGCGCGGGGTGTCCGGATATTTTTCCGTGTGACCGCGTAGCCTCCTCACTCGAGTTGTCCACTCGGGAACCTTGTGTCTAGAAAGCCAAATCTTAGAAAACATAAGATCGAGCTAAACCACCCTTCAATTAAAGTCATGCATGCATATGCCTTAGGTGGATCGATCCTGGGTATCGATTCGACATTTAAGAAGTACATCCTTATGTCGACGGGTTTTCATGACCCAACGACCAATGAGCATGTTTTGTGCAACGTGATAATGATAGACGGATCCAAGCCTAAATTTGACATAGTGAGTTTGAAAATTATATGTTCATTTTTATTTTTATTTTTATTGATTTGTAGGATGGATTTAGTCCCCCAAGTGCCCAAAATTAGAATGGTCGAGGGTTTTCCGTACAAATTAAAGACCTGGTGGGAAAATTTTACTCCAAGTGAGAAGCTAGCAATTGCAAAAAGGTTGGGGTGCCTCCCTATGCTATTCAAGGTTAGCCCAGACAAACATGTGATTAGAGCGTTGATTCAGTTTTGGGATTCGGACCGTGTTGTGTTCACGTTCAAAGACTTTGAACTAACACCTACATTGGAGGAAATCTATTATTTTACCAGTTTGAAGTATCGAGGAAAAGGTCAAATTATTTCTCACAGTCAATCAGGGAAGAAATTTCTTCGCTACTTAGGACTAAAAAATGAAAAGAAACTTCGATGCTTCGAACATAATTGGGTTTCTCTGGATTACTTATATGAAAGGTATGGACGCTCAAATAGTTACAAAGTGTTTAGGAAGGAATTCTCTTGCACTCTTGTTCATTGGCAACCTAGACGCCCTACCGCATTTACTATGTCTTTACTAGGAACTTTAGTGTTTCCACGAGAACATGGTCATATCAGCACCTGTATATGTTCAGTGGCTCGTGTACTTTTTGAAGGTGTTAATGGCGAAGAGCTCACTCTAGTTCCCATGATTTTAGCAGAAATATTTCGAGCCCTTGGGAAATGTAAGAGAGGGGAAACAAACTTCTTTGAAGGTTGCAACCTTCTTTTACAAGTGTGGGCAATGGAACATTTTCACAAGCGTAAAAATATGGATGACATATGCTTTAGCAACGTAAATCATATTGACAGTTTTTTCGACAGGACAAAAATATTTGTATCTCCGGTTGGTACTGATGATTGGTATGAATATCTGGCCTCCCGCACCAGTGACCAAATCCAGTGGAAATATCCATTACTCTCGCATTCCCCGGTGTATATCAGATGCAAGAGGTCCTACTATATCGAGCTTATTAGGTTGAAAGGTCTCCAACTATATGCTCCGGTGCGCGTACTTCAACAATTTGGTCGGGCACAAGTAATCCCTCTTTGAGCCAACATGAGGGTTTCTGAAGTTTCCTTCGGACCAAACTTCGAAGTTCCTAGAGCCAGAAAGATACTTCATGAATGGAACAATATTCTCATGATGGATATAGGAAAGGGTCCTAAAAGAGAAATTCCATAATATCAGGTGTGGCTTCGAGAAGATCGCAACAGCATGAGTCCAGAAGGCGAACAAGGTTTTGAGGATATTGGGACGACGATCTGGATATGGCATTCTCATCTCGGAACCAAAGCGGTCACCCTTGAAATGTGGGCTCAAATGGAAACTATAATACAATATTTGGATAATGCTGGAGCAGAGCCTAACAATGTGGGAGCGTCATCGTCACTTCCTCCACCAGTGTGATTGATAACAACATTTAGTTCGAGTCTTAGAATTATCCCTATTTTATGTCATTTTTATTGTCTCTGTGTTGTACCATTTTATTGGTATTTAATGGATACTTCATCTTTGTTTTACAAACTTAAGTTGTCAAAAATTAATGGCTTGGATCAATCTATCATAATCACATTATGTTTGACGTTTAGGCCTATCTTTGGCATAAAAAGGTCACAAATCTAGGACGCGATATAAATTGTTTGTGTGCTGCTTGATATAATTGTTGTGTGTTGTGATGTGTTATTTTGTCTAAAGCAGAATTAATCCACTATTGTTTTTAGAGCACTCTAAGCATATATTAACATTCACAACAACAAAGTCCATCCAAATTATTCTTGAAGTGTCGTTCAAGTTTCTCAAAATTATATTAATCATTTACTCCAAATCTCTCAAAAAAAATTTATTATTCATCCGCCACAGGAAGGTCGATTTGCTTGAATGTCTGGAAAAGACGTCAATACGCCAATCTCATCTAGTGCTTCGGTTAATGACAGAGAAACTAAAGAGTGGAAGAATTTAACAGCATTCTATGCAAGTCAACCTTCCTAATTCTATCACAGAAAGATTTATTTCCATTCGAGTCCTCCCGTTCACCCAAAATATTTCTGTGGATTAATCTGCTTGAAGCAAAATGACACTTATGTGTTTATTTTTATGTCATTTTATTTGCATATCTCATTAAAAACAAAGACTAACATATGTGTATTTTGAGTGATTTTTCTCTACAGGTAAAAACTGATCTGTGTTGAAATCAAACTGGCAGACCATCCCTACTTTACAAGATCTAAAGCAATCATACCATCCTTCCCTGATCACTCTTAGGATAAAGGCAAAAGCAAAATGACTGGTACTTTTGAAGAAACGAGAATAGTCGATGTGACCATCAGAAATGCTGAACTCACTGATCAGAGTGAGTTGATCTCTCAGTTAATGCAACGGATTGCAGATATGCAGGAAGAGCTTCAACAAACCAAAGATTTGGCCAAACTGGCCATTGCATCGAATGAACCACCCATTGAAACTAGAAGACCTCCTTATTTTCCATCATTAAGTTCTCTGTTATCCAACTATTTCCTAACACATACGACACGACCCATCACTTCCACTCCTAATCCTCATACCATTGACTTAACTGTATCCAACGCTCCTTACGCCAGCACTTCCTACCAAACACCACCACCAATACCAAATCAGAATCAAGCACCTAACACTAATCACTCCCAAAACTTCACGCCAACCTATCAAATCCCACCCCCAATCTCCAATAATCCATGTGTTTTGCCTAGCCAGCCGACATACCCTTCCGTAACATTCCAAACTCCACCAGCCAAGGCAATCCCTGAACCATGTTCTAGCTTTCTCGTTCAACCAGAGTTGGATCACTATGAAGAGATGGAGAAGGAGTGGAGGCTGAGAGAAGAAAAACGTGAGCAAGAAATGAATGTCATGAAGGAGGCCATCTCTGAAGCAGTTAAAAGTGTTCAAACTTCAAGGAAAATCACAGGACTTGAGTATGAAGACCTATGCATGCACCCTAACTTGGAAATACCCGAAGGTTACAAAATTCCAAAATTTGAAACCTTCAATGGTATTGGCAATCCCATGGCTCACCTGCGAGCTTATTATGACAAACTCGTGGGTATTGGGAAAAATGATGCATTAATTATGAGGTTGTTTAGTCGAAGTCTGAGTGGGGAGGCGTTAGAATGGTTCACATCTCAAGAGCTCCGTCAGTGGTCTACATTGGGGGCTTTGGCCAAAGATTTTTTGGAAAGATTCTAGTTTAATGTTAAAGCTGTCCCTGATAGATACTATTTGGAAAAAATCAAGCAAAAGACCACGGAGGACTATCATGAATATGCATGTCGCTGGAGGAAAGAAGATGCAAAGGTACAACTTGTGATGACTGAAAGCGAAATAACCTCTGCTTTTATTCGAGCTCAAGAACCCGAGTATTATGAAAGGATGTTGCCCATGATGGGACAGAAGTTTTCGGAGATGATCAGAATGGGAGAAGCCATAGATGATGGTCTCAAATCTGGAAAGGTTACAAGTCTCACTGCTTTGCAGGCCGCCAACAAATCCTCGACATCCATGGCCACAGGATTTTCTAGGAAAAAGAAAGAGGATGTCTCTGTTGTATCTTTTAGCCCAAGACCAAGGCCACAAAGGTATTTTGGGTATGGTTTTGCCATTGGAAACTCTAACCGATTCTCCACCGCAAATAATTACTAACCACCTCCACAAGATCCACTTCCAATCTACTATGCACAACAGAACTACCAACCATCACCACATATCTATCAAAATCAACCACCAACCTACCAAAATACACCACCAAATTACCAAACCAATGTACCAGCCTACCAAAGTCCTGGACAAAACAACCCAAATACCAATAATTTACCCCGCCCTAACCTCGAAAGAAAGCCTCCAATAATTTTCACTCCTATGGCAGAAACACCAACTCTTTGAGCATTTTTGAGAGCAGCAGGATTGATCCAACCAGTAGACGCAAAGATAATTAATCCCACAACAAAGTTCTTCCGAGCGGATCAACGATGCGCCTACCATTCGGAGGAGCAGGACATGATACAGAAGGGTGTATCAATTTAAAACATAAGATTCAAGATTTGATCGATAATAGAGTCATCACTCTTCAGGCCCCTGCCCCCAATGTGAATCTTAACCCATTACCGAATCATGGGGGAGCGACCATCAATATGATTGAAAGTGATGAAGATTGGCTCACTATTGGGACCATCGGTGAAACAAATGTCAACTCACTCATACCAACAGTGGCCTCGTTGACCATAAAGGCCCGTCCAGAGTTTGTTGTAATAACTGCGCCTCATTAGGCATTCGCTTTGGCAAAGGAAAGAAACAACGAGCAGCCCAAACAAAAGTTTGTTGTCCAGGCAGCTACAGTTCAAGGGATGACACGTTCTGGAAGATGTTATGTTCCAGAAGAGTTAGCTCAAGAAACATGAAGGAAAGAGAACCAAAAAAGGCCGATCACAGAGGGTGAGGCTGAAGAGTTTTGGCGAAGAATGCAGCCTAAGGAGTATTCCATTGTCAAGCATTTGGAG
Organism: Solanum sitiens; assembly: GCA_016801875.1. Lineage (NCBI taxonomy): Eukaryota > Viridiplantae > Streptophyta > Magnoliopsida > Solanales > Solanaceae > Solanum > Solanum sitiens. Next base: position 2,048,118 of record JABWTJ010000070.1, on the reverse strand, counting down.
AAAACTCCCGCTCAAATTTCTGTTTGGGCTCTATTGATGAGTTCTGAGTACCATCGGAAAGCATTGTTGAAGGTACTCAATGAAGCATATGTACCGACGGGAACAAGTGGTGAGAATCTGGCAACTATGGTTAGTCATGTCATTGGGAGTCACCAAATCTCTTTTCGAGAAGAGGAGTTACCAATCGAGGGAGTGATGCACAACCGTGCCTTGTATATCACTGTCAAATGTAGGGATAAATTTGTAGCTCGAGTATTCATTGGTAATGGTTCAGGACTCAATATTTGCCCGTTATCAACCCTTACTCAACTAAATTATGATGTTGGGAAAATCCGTCAAAGTCGTATGAATGTAAGGGTGTTTGATGGTTCACAAAGAGAGACCATGGGGGAGGTAGACTTGTGCATCCAAATGGGGCCTACAGAATTTGTCACTGAGTTCCAGGTGATGGGTATATCCACAAGCTACAATATGTTGCTAGGAAGGCCATGGATCCATGCGGTTGGGGCAGTACCATCCACATTGCATCAACTTTTAAAGTTCATCTGGGAGGACCATGAAATTGTCATTCATGGTGAAGGGAATAATCGTAGTTACCCTGGCTTCTCTGTTCCAGTTATTGACGATTTATCTCAAGGTACTGATTTTCACATGGTGGAGATAATGAATGCTGCTTTTGAAGATATAACACCGCAAATACCAATGCCGCTGGTGTATAAAATGCGTGCCACAACCATGCTAAGAAGCGGTTTTGAGCCTGGACGTGGGTTGGGCAAGAATTTGGATGGCATATCCGAACCTCTTCCTATCCCACTTCAAAACTGCCGCTTTGGCGTTGGTTATACCCCAACAAAGGAGGAATTATTTGAAGCAAGGAAGAAGCATGGTCGTGAAGGGATGAGAAGATTGTTTGGTGAAAGAGATTGTGCTGTGATCTTGGAAGAATGCACCGAGACACCCACCATCCGAGATGCCAAACCTGAAGACATACTACAAAATTGGGTGGCCACTCCACTTATGATTCATCGAATTGCTTGGTAGACAAAGACAAGATTTGAAGTTTTACTTTTGAAAATCGGTGTAGTTCGGACGAGGCCAAAAACAACCCTTTATGTCACTTTATTTTCATCGTAATGTTTAAAAAGTAAATGACTCACGTTGACATGAGTCATGACCAAAGTTTGTACGCCTTTTTTCCAATGAAAGCCTCGTTTATTTTAAATTGATTATCTTGCCTTTGCAAATTACTCTCTAATATATACATTTAAACTCTTTCTATCTAACATGGTTGATTTGTTTTTCTTTTCAGTAAAAATGAATCTAAACTTGCCAATGTCATGACATGTCACGAACATGGTGAACCAAGTAAGGTCAATGAAGATGAATGTGAAGAATATGATGAGGAAACTATGATGCCTGAACACCTTACCAAGGAATTGAGAAACCTTGAAGATGATAAAAAGCCCAACCTGGATGAGACGGAGATAGTCAACTTAGGAGATGATGAGTCGGTTATAGAAACCCGAGTCAGTATCCATTTGACAGCAATTAAAAAGGAAAAATTGGTCGAGCTGCTCAAACAATACATCGATGTGTTTGCGTGGTCTTATGATGATATGCCAGGATTAAGCACTAATATTGTTTCCCATAAGCTGCCTATCAATTCAGAGTATTGTCCGGTAAAGCAGAAAACCAGAAAGTTCAAGCCCGATCTAAGTTTAAGAATAAAAGAAGAGGTCATGAAGCAGATCGAATCAAAGGTCGTCGAAGTAACCAAGTATCCCACTTTGTTGGCTAACATTGTTCCTGTGGTGAAGAAAGATGGAAAAATCAGGATATGCGTGGATTATCGGGATCTCAATAAAGCAAGTCCAAAAGACAATTTCCCATTACCAAACATCCATATACTCATTGATAATTGTGCCAAGCATGAGTTGCAATCTTTCGTGGATTATTTTGTGGGATACCACCAGATCTTAATGGATGAAGAAGATGCAGAGAAAACAGCATTCATCATACCTTGGGGAGTCTACTATTATCGAGTGATGTCGTTCGGCCTCAAGAATGCTGGAGCCACTTACATGAGAGCTATGACCACCATATTCCATGATATGATCCACAAAGAAATTGAGGTGTATGTGGACGATGTTATCATAAAATCCCGTGAGAGTTCGGATCATCTGACGCACCTGGAAATGTTCTTTGACAAGTTACGTAGGTATGATTTGAAGTTGAACCCATCCAAATGTGCATTTGGAGTACATGCAGGGAAGTTACTCGGTTTCATAGTTAGTAGAAGAGGTATCGAGCTTGATCCTTCCAAGATCAAGGCAATTCAAGACTTACCTCCTCTAAAGACTAAGAAGGAAGTAATGAGTTTTCTGGGGAGACTGAATTACATCAGTCGATTCATAGCCCAATCAACGGTTATCTGTGAACCCATATTCAAGTTGCTACGAAAGGATGCACCAACCAAGTGGACCGAAGAATGTCAGAAGGCTTTTGACACCATCAAAAGTTACCTTTCAAATCCACCAGTACTGGTGCCACCACGCGCGGGTATTCCTTTATTATTGTATTTATCCGTCTCTGACAACGCATTTGGGTGTGTGTTGGGGCAACATGCTGAAACCGGAAGAAAGGAGAAAGCTATATACTATTTGAGCAATAAGTTCACATCCTACGAGGCTCGTTACACCCTCTTAGAGAGAACTTGTTGTGCTTTGACTTGGGTTGCTCAGAAATTATGACATTATCTGTCGGCTTATACAACACATCTTATTTCAAGAATGGACCCACTCAAGTACATATTTCAGAAGGCGATGCCCACAGGAAAGCTAGCGAAGTGGCAAATGTTGTTGAGTGAGTTTAACATTGTGTACATGACTCAGAAAGCAATCAAGGGGCAAGCCTTGGCCGATCACCTTGCTGAAAACCCAGTAGATGAAGGATATGAACCGCTCGGAACATACTTCCCTGATGAAGAGGTATTGTTTGTAGGGAAAGATATATCATAATCATATCCTGGGTGGAGAATGTTTTTTGATGGAGCAGTTAACTCTAGAGAATTAGGAATTGGAGCAGTATTGATATCTGAATCAGGACAACATTTTCCAGCAACAGCGAAGCTTAGATTTCGATGCACTAATAACATGGCTGAGTACGAAGCTTGTATTCTTGGCATCAGAATGGATCTTGACATGAATGTTCAAGAATTACTGATAATTGGTGATTCAGACTTGTTGATTCATCAAGTTCAAGGAGAATGGACTGTGAAGAATCCTAAAATCTTACCTTACGTACAACTGGTATGGAGGTTATGTAAAAGATTTAGAAAGACCGAGTTCAGACACACCCCGAGAATACTGAGTTCAGACACACCTCGAGAATATAGAACGAGTTTGTTGATGCCCTCGCAACCATATCATCCATTATACAACACCCAGAAAAGAGTTACATTGACCCACTTGAGATAGGTTTAAAAAAACAACCAGCGCATTGTTTACATGTGAAAGCAGAATCGGATGGAAATCCATGGTATATCGATGTGAAAAAGTACTTAGAAGATGGTTAATACCCCGAAAAAGCAATAAGTATCCAAAAGAAAACAGTCCGAAGAATGGCAAACAACTTCTTTTTGAATGGGGAGGTTCTTTATAGGAGGACTCCCGATTTGGGATTTACTGCAATGTGTGGATGCTGCAGAGGCCACAAGATTGCTCGAAGAAGTGCATGCTGGAGTGTGTGGGACGCACATGAATGGGTTTACATTAGCAAAGAAAATCTTAAGGGCAGGATACTTCTGGATGATTATGGAAAATGATTGTGTCCGATTTGTCCAAAGATGTCATAAATGTCAGGTACATGGAGATTTGATCAAAGTACCTCCTCACGAGCTCAATGCAATGAGTTCCCCTTGGCCGTTTGCAGCATGGGGCATGGATGTTATAGGACCAATTGAGCGTGCTGCCTCCAATGGTCATAGGTTTATTTTGGTCACCATTGATTATTTCACGAAGTGGGTCGAAGCTGCTTCCTATAAAGCTGTGACGAAGAAAGTTGTAGCTGATTTTGTTCGCAATAATTTGATGTATCGTTTTAGAGTTCCTGAGTCTCTCATCACAGACAATGGTGCAAACCTTAACAGTCTCTTGATGAAAGAGATATGTGAACAATTCAAAATTACCCACCGTAATTCAACTGCATATCATCCTCAAATGAATGGAGCTGTGGAAGCTGCCAATAAGAACATCAAGAGGATATTGAGAAAGATGATTGACAACTACAAATGTTGGCATGAAAATTTGCCTTATGCCTTGCTAGGTTATCGTACCACAATTCGTACCTCAACTGGAGCAACTCCGTATTTGTTAGTATACGGAACTGAGGTAGTGATACCAGCTGAAGTTGAGATACCATCTTTGAGGATTATTCAGGAAGCTGGATTGAGCGATGCCGAATGGGTTCGTGATAGATATGAGCAGTTAACATTGATTAATGAGAAAAGAATGAGTGCCGTTTGTCATGGCCAGTTGTATCAACAGAGAATGATTCGTGCTTTCAACAAGAAAGTAAGAGTTCGAACATTTGAGGTAGGTCAATTGGTGTTGAAGCGCATTTTCCCTCATCAAGAGGAATATAAAGGTAAATTTGCACTTAAATGGCAAGGACCGTATGTTGTCCACAAAGTACTGTCAAGAGGAGCTTTGGTCCTAGAAGAGATGGACGGTAGAGTATGGCGAAAAGCTATCAATGCAGATGCCGTCAAGAGATATTACATTTGAAGAATGTTATTTCTTTACTTTATTTCCTTGTAATCGCAAATTGTTTGTAATCATTGTCGCATTAATCTTTGGAATATTCTTTTGTACTTGAACTACGTTCGACCTGAATTCTCAAGAATGAGATACGTAGGCGGCCTATATGGGCCTCGGTCGTTTTCTTATCAAAATTTCTTATTTCTGTCAATTCTCAAGAGGGGAACTACATTTGACCTGATTCCAGCCTCAACGGGATACGTAGGCGCCACAACGGTTCGGTCATATTCCCAATAAGATTTCCATTTCCCTTCATAACGGAAACTGGACAGAATTTTTGAGAGGATCTCAAAAATTCTACTAGAAGAGTTATTTCCTACAAACAAGGGTCAAAGATCATATCAAAATATCCGATTAGAGTATGACTTTGAGGAATCTCAAAAATGCAAGACATCATGACCTCCGTGATTACCATCAGATGTGTTTTAAAACATCTAATTGGGACAAAATTTTTTAGGGAAGCCTCAAAAATTCCATCAAGGGTACTCGAAATGTCAGAGTCGACTTCAAGTACTGCAACGTGACATATTGCTAAGGATATCTAAAAATTCCAACAAGCTACCTATCATGACAGAATAGAATCTGAGACAAAGGGTTTTGTTTGTATCGTGCATGTCGTGGCAATTAATTGGCAAAGATTTTCTTTAAAACTATCTTTCTAAAAAATGTCATACATAACATGTGTTTTAATTTAAATATGATCTTGTCTTTTGTCTATTGCGATTCGTAGGGTCAACCAAACTTCCAAAGATAGCAAGATAAGAAGCAAGGCGACTGGAAGAAATCAACACAGATCAGTTTGTTTTAAAAACTAATAATTTTTCTGTGGATGCAGGTATATAAGATTGCCTCAAGATCATCATATTCCTCCATTAAATGAATATAGAGAATTCAAAAGGACGAGTAGCTCCCCAAAATTGACAACTCTTCTGTAGAGAAAGAAAAGTCATTTAAGTTCTTTGGAAGAAAAGCAACAGTTCAGAATACGAGCAACAACACCTTGTTTAAATCTCCAACAAAGAAAGAGTCGAATTAAACAGAAGATGTTCAAAATAGGAACGAGTGAAGAAATCACTCTCAACATGTACAAGCATCTACAAAAATATCAAATTACATTTTTTCAGCATTAACAACTATTGGAAAATATTCACAAATCCCGTTGATATCATACATGATAATGTGAACCACCCAGAGGGATATCGTATTTATCACAAGGAAGTCATGCATATCGTATTATCAAAGGAGTTAATGCCATTATCGAGATATATCATTCATATTCAAACCGCCAAGAGGGCCATTACATATTCAAACTGCCGAGAGGGTCATTGCATTCAAATCGCCAAGAAGGCCATCATTTTCATATGCCAAGAGGGCCATTGCATCTTCAAACGCCAAGAGGGCCATTGCATTCAAATCGCCAAGAAGGCCATCATTTTCATATGCCAAGAGGGCCATTGCATCTTCAAACGCCAAAAGGGACATTGCATATTTATATTGCCAAGAGGGCCATTACATATTCAAAATGCCGAGAGGGCCATTGCATCTTCAAACGCCGAGAGGGACATTGCATATTTATATTACCAAGAGGGCCATTACATATTCAAACTGCCGAGAGGGCCATCATATTCAAATTGCCAAGAAGGCCATTCATATCAAACAGCCAAGAGGGCCATCATATTTATATTGCCAAGAGGACCATTACATATTCAAACTACCGAGAGGGCCATTACATATTCAAACTGCCGAAAGGGACATCACATATTTATATCGCCGAGAGGGCCATTGCATAATCAAACTGCTAAGAGGGCCATCATATTCAAATTGCCAAGAAGGCCATTCATATTCAAACTGCTGAAAGGGCCATCGCATATTTATATTTCCGAGAGGGCCATTGCATAATCAAACCTCCGAGAGGGCCATTGCATAATCAAACTGCCAAGAGGGCCATCATATTCAAATTGCCAGGAAGGCCATTCATATTCAAACCGCCAAGAGGGCCATTTCATTCAAACCCAAGAGGGCCGTTGCATCTTCAACCACCAAGAAGGCCATTGCATCTTCAAACTCCGAGAGAGTCATTGCTTCTTCCAATGCCAAGAGAGCAACATCATCTTAGAAATTAAGTTTCGACAACATCATCCTACCATTGAATCGACATCATTCTATTAATGGATCATAAATATAGCAGCATCATCTTATCAATCGAGTATCAACATCATTCTATCAATGAAGTATCATCATTAACAATATTACGTTATCGACAAAGTCATCATCATGTCGCATCATATCAATTCAGCAGCTACTGTGTCAAAACTGATTGAAGCTGACGTCAGAATAGTTTTAAAAATGTGTGTCGAAGAAGGTAAAACATAACACCTCTCTATCTAAATTACAGTTTCTACTAACAAGTTTGTTTTAATCTCTGCTGAGAGCATCCAAGAGGATGAATTCTCAAATCAAACCACAGGTGCGGACGGCTTCAAAAGGGATGCAGCACAACGTGGAACTTTTTCTTAGCAGCAAACTGGAACATAGTCCAAAGAGGAGTATCAAACTCTTAGGACGCGAGCTGAGGAGGAACTTCCACCACAATCAAACCACACCCCTATCAAAAGGCGTGTGGGTTTTTCTTTTAGCTCATCGGTTTCAATTTTGCTTCCGAGAAATATCTCACTCTCATCGAAGGCAACTTTCTAATTCGAGAACCAAAGGTTATCTTGCATAAAAGATTTCCTTTTTAACCGATCGAGTCGAACAACAAACAGCCTGATTCCCAAGGTTTGAGGATATGTAGGCGGGCTCAATGTTGAAAACTCGGCTGTATTCCAATATTTGTTTTCAAATCTTATTCTCGAGCATTCCGGTCCCTTCATAATTTGGTATCGAGATGACTTTTGAATTCTTTAATAATCGTGCGTTAAATCAACCGTATAGAACTACAAGTGGCCTGAATTCTCATATAACCTGAGATATGTAGGAAACCCAATATCGGGGTTCGACCATAATTTCTAAACTCCGTACAAAAATCCTTTCCTAAAAAATGAATATGTGGTCGGTCAAAATGGGTTTGGTCAATTTCATTTTCCTCGAATTTCTTCCATCAATCAAAGTAAAATGAGGGACAGCTGTTGACACCCAATTTTGACCCACCCTTATATGATTAATTCACGAGCTTCTTAATTCCCAAACGATTTAGAATAATTAGTTTTATAAAATTCAAAATATTTTTCAAGTTTATTTTGAATAGTTTTGTCATTTTTATAAGTTTTAGATAAGATATTTTACATGATTATGTATATAATTAATATATTTTATGATTATTCAAAAATTGTCTCAAAAAGATTTTAGTTTTAGTAAAATATTTAGACAACTAGTGTGGTTTAAATAATAACTTATATTTTTATGTTAATTAGTTTATAATTAAAATAATTATTTTATTTTGTTAAGATTAAAAAGCTCATTAATTAATTTAAATTAATTCCGATTATTTAGTTATTAGTGAAATCCTTAAGCCCATCAAAAGAACAAATTTGGGCCCATTTATTCACATTTTTCAGTAGCCCACTCCCATTTCCTTTGAATACCAAGCCCAATAGCAACACACCAATTTTAACCCAAAAGTAAAAGGGCCCACCCACACTTCAATCTTCCTGCAATACCAAAACAGACCAACATACGACCCCATCTTCTTCTTCTTCATCTTCATCCCTGTACACAAATGTCTCCTTCCCCATAAATCAAGCAGCAAATCACGGCTGACAAAACCCGGAAATCGCGCCAACAGTACTCTCCCATACACAAGAATCAACTTTTTTTTCCTGATTTTTGAGCAGAGATTTGGGGATTTTGGTTCAAATTTGAAATTTGAATTCATTCAAAATCTGCCCATTTTCCCCCCTAATGGAGTCAATTTTCTTCCTATATATACTCTCCTTCCATAAACGTTGAGGGGATCTGATCTTTTTTTAAGAAAAAATCGATAGGAGAAGTTTTAGAGAAGAGCAGTTGAAGAAGAAAGAAAAACAAATTCAAACATTAATTTACTTCCAGGTAGAGTATCAATGGCTTTCCAGGTATAGGGTCTGCCAAAACTAGAGGTTTTGCTAAATACAATTTGATACTTTTAAAGGCATCACTACATGTTTTGTCCCAATTAAAAGGAGCGCCTTTCTTCATGAGATGACCAAATGGTTGGCATCGTCCTGCTATATTTGAAATGAACCTCCTCAAGTAGGCTAGCTTTCCTTTGAGACTTTCTAACTCATGAATATTTCGACGCTCATGCTTCTTTGATATTGCATCAACTTTGGCTTGATCAATTTCAATTACTCGATGTCTCACAATGGAGCCAAGAAACTTTCCACAAGTAATTTTGAAGGCACACTTCAATGAATTCATCATTAGTTGATATCTTTGAAGCAGCTCAAACACCATTCTTAACTCTTTCAAATGATCAACTCCATATCATGAGCGCGAGTAGCTAGATCTTCGAAGGACTTTCGATTTATTCCTTAAAAGATAAAGAAGCTCCCAGTACATCCCTTGAATACACATTTTTATCGCAGAAGCTTCACTAAGCCTATCCTTGAAATTCAGGCTCGCGTTCCTCCACCGATTTATGAAATCTAAGACTGGTTCATCCTTTCTTTGTTGAGTATTCGTGAGTTCTACCATACTCATGTACACCTTGTGTTGTAGAAGCGATGGAGAAACTCGTGCTATAGTTATTCCCAACTATTGATAGAATTGGCTCGAGATTTGTATACCAATCGAAGGCATTTCCCTTTAAAGAGCGGAAAAAATGCTTGACAAGGTGGTCTCCATAGGTCCCAGCATCATTACCTCTCCAGAAAGAGTGCAACATGTTGCTTTGGATTTCCTTTGCCCTCGAATTGTTAAAACTTGGGAGGTTGATAACCAGTAGGCATTTTGAAGCTATCAATTCTCCCAGTGTATGGCTTGGCATACATATGAGAGGACTTGGTGGAGACATCATACTTATATTTGATAGTGCCTTCAATGAACTTTTTCAAGCGATCAAGTGGGATCATTCCTTCAGAAGAAACTGGCATATCATTAACAAGCGGTGCTTTCTTTGCAAGATTTCAGATCTCTTGAACTTAAACACATTTTCTGGGCGCATGACTCACTTCTCCATCTAAAATTCCTTCAATTAGATCCATTAACTTATCAATTCTAGAATCTTGGTGTTGTACATGCTTTGTCAATCCTTCAACAAACTTTGTCAGATTTGCAAGTTGTTCCTTAGGGGAAGAAGCAACAGTCGTCATTGTTTGCATGATCATTGGAGATGTAGGAGATTAACATGGATTATCGCGTAAGTTGATCTTCAGTGGAATCACGTTACGTGATGCACTTGGAAATGATTCATTGGTCGAATTATAGTTCTTCTTTGTGGTAGAGTTCTTGGAACCAGATTGCTCAAGTAGAGCTAAGGTCTTCTTGATCTTTTCAGCAATACTACTTTCCCCTTCTAAAGCATTTGTGGAGAAAGTTGACCTTTTTGGAGTCAAAGACCCAAAAACTGGAGTTGACACAGACGACACTTGAAGTGTTTGTTGTCCTAGCGTAGAAGTCTTGCTTCTCGTAACAGCTCCAAAACTTCCAAAGGTAACACCAAGAATGCCTTCAACTTCAATAGAGAACTTGAAGCTAGTGGCCTTAGAGGCAGTTGATTGAGAGTTGTTCTTCATGAAAGGCATCTTGATGTTCTTTAATGCTTGAAAGTTAAGATGAGAGGTAGAGATTGTCCCACTGGGCGTGCCAGAATTTGTAGACAGTAAAATTTGAGTCGAAAACAATAATCAAGAATAGGAAATTATAGCAACAATCGTTTTATTATTTCAAGTGAGACTGTTACAATCTCTATGATTCCTATGAACTCGCTTTTTCAAATATAATTCAAGATTTTTAAAGCTTGATCTTAAACTTGGAATTTATCTTGATATTGATCTTGATCTAGAACTTTGTCTTGGACTTGGACTTGGACTTGATCTTCAACTTTATCTTTGATCTTGAACTTGAACTTTATCTTGACTTCTAGTTGAATCCTATGGGCTTCGAGCTTGATCTTGAATCTGGCGGTCTTGATCTTGATCGTTCTTGATCTTTATCGTTCTTGAAACTTGGATGCCTGAATTCTTGAACCTGTAGAGAAATCTGCAGCTTTTGATCCACGGGTTCTCTAGCTTCTTGTTAAAATTCTTGGTCCTCTTTTTCTGAATTCTGAGACCCTATTTATAGTTTTAGAATAGAGTTGCGATTGGAATAGGACTCCCTTTGGTCAATCAGATTTAACTGACATGGCATATGGGTTTTATGTAGCGGACTTTAATTAAATTCATATTTATTGAATTTAAATATAAAATCAATTATATTAATCCATAATATTTATTTGACCTAATATATTTATAAATTTAATATAATCTGAATTATTTAATAAATTTATATTTAAATAAATTTTAAATGATTACAAGAACATTAAATTAGATATCTCATAAGAGGAACAAATCGACGCACCATTGAATTGCAGTATTACACATAACATATAATAGAAATAAAATAGATGGACACGATGATTAATTAGACCTAACGTAGAAATAAAAACAAATATTGATAACAAATTCTTTAAAAATAATAGAAATTTAATTTAATTTCATGCTTGTCAAAAGATCATTAAAAGGTCTTTCCAATCGATTTGGTTAGAACTCAATTGAAGAAATATGATATAGTTTTGAAAAATATAGAATATTTAGTCATACTTATTTTGATTGAAGCAAATATATTATAAAATAACGGAACTTGTGACAAATTTTAATAACCAACTCAATAATATTGGGTCGCCCCTCCTTATAAGGAAAGAAAGGTAGGTTTAAGCTTGATTAAAAAAAGTATAATTTACATAAATTCCATAGTGTAAGACTCTAAATTATATTCTATCCCTACTCTTCTCTATTTTACAAAAATCCCTTAAAATTTCAGTCATTCAGATACATAAATTTCATCCTGATACATTATATATGATACACTATAAACTTGTCTGTTGCAGTTAATATGACATATTAATGTAAAACTGATTTCTTTCCATAAATTACGCATAACTGATTTTCTTTTCCCACAAATCAGCAAAATTTATTGATATCAATCCATTCCAATTCTATAACAACTTCACAAAATTCAAAAATCAAATTTTCATCTTCTCCATGAATTCAAAATCTTGAATATGATCAAATTCACCATTGTAGATAATTGGACAAATGATTCACCATTTTGAATCATTAATGCGAAATCGTCAAGTATTAGAAATCGTCGAGAAATATGGAGATCAATATAGCAGGCAAAAATGATTGGACAAATAATTTCTTTTGTGAATCTCAAATCCGCCATTGCGGATGAGGTAGAACATCTCTTCATCAATTTTTTTCTTCCCAGTTCTTAAGCTATTTTTTTTTATAAAAAAAAAGTAGCTTTTCCATCTAATTTTTTATACATATGAATTATGCTTCCTTTTTTTTAGTATGGTACCTTGTATATTTGATTCTGATGACGAAAAGTTTCATGGAAATGGATCTAATCAATGAAACGATATGTTCATCATGAAGAATTTGAGATCGAAGAATTCAAAAAGAGGATGCATACTCGAATTTGAAATCTACTATTGAGAAATATTGCTCAAAAAAGAAGGAAAAGCTTGATCCGTCACAACACATTCGTCACTATCAAAAGATGCAGATCTACAACGTATCTCGTTTATTTTGATTCTTAAATTAGTCTTTGTTAGTGTTATTAATGATCTGATACATCACTACTATAACGCCTTTGTTTTATGCAATGTATCATCTCCTAATCTTTCGGCCTAATCTACCCAAGGTAAATGAATTTTGATCTATTTCTGTGTTCCTTTCGATTGTTCAAGCTTCCATTAATTTGTTGTTGATTCAATTGCGTGATACATTACGAAAAATTAGTGTTATCATATTGCAATGTATCATCATTCAATTTATTTTTTTGATACATAAAATCCTAAGATTGTTTATTCAGTAGTTACTACTAATGTAGATCATGATACATTAGTAGTAAACGACGAGCGTGTACTGTAATTTTGTATCTATGGATTATGATGTGGTCATTATTGTCTATCTGAATGTGAATTATATAAAAATGTATCGTCTTAAAAGATTGTATATGATCAAACTATATTGTATATGATACAAAATTATGAATATATAATTCATTCAACAATATGATCTTTATACTTGATACATTCATAAGAATTATTCAAAAATTACAAAACAAAATTGAATCGAGTTGTAACCATCAAATTCACGTATATGATACATTATTTAGACTACAAAGTATCTTAACTATTTGTTTGATACATAGTTATAAAAAAATGTATTTGATATCCATTTAAGGTATATAAGTTAAATATCATGTTTAACTGTTTTAAAATATGATACAATGTTCTACTGATTACATTCCAGCATATAATTTAGACTTTATATGAAATATTAACTATTTTAGAATATGATATATCATTATGTTTGTGAATATGGTACAACTTACTATGTTTCAGATATATTCTTTAATATAATGTATCATATTGTAATTGATAATAATGCATTTGACATAATAAGGTTGTGAAAAAAGGTGTAAATAAGTTTAAATAATGTGTATCTATAAATGTATCACAATAAATAAAAATTGAGTTATCAATTGAATACATGAATGAATCAGTAAGTAATTACAACTAAATAGTGTCCAATATATTAGCATGAATGAATCAACAACTAACTACAACTAAGTTATAAAGTGCATGAATGAATCAACAACTAACTACAACTAAGTTATAAAGTACATGAATGAATCAAAAATCAAGTTATCAACTACATTGCATTCTTAGGAGTCAAATGTATCAGCAACTAACTATAATTACTAAGAAAAAGAAATTTTGTATGTGTATGCATGAATGAATTTGGTACTTAATTTTATGACATTTTTGTATCAAATTATATAAGACACATATATAAGATCTGCTTTCAGCCCATTTAGGATCAACAGAAAATTGATGAATTTTTTATTAAAAAAATCAAAAAAACTAAAATAGAAAAGATGAAAAGTACATATTCAGTGATTTGATATTGATTGACTAGAGAGAGAAAGAAATAATTTGAAATTCAAATTGAGATGAAGGATGTAACTGATTAAATTATGGGAGTGAAATAATGAGAGGTTGAAGGAGTTAAATTAGGAGAGGAGAAACGTGGGTTACAGGTTGAAGTAATGTATCTCGGTGATTTAGAGTAATTGGGAAAAGAAGGAATTTTTGTAATATTTTAAAATGGTAAGAAATAATAGAAAATATGGTAAATAAAGATGTATATATAGGTAGTTTTTCCTTAAAAAAATATGTACTTTTCTTTCAAAGGAGTAACTTATGGAAATTCCATTTTTTGGTTGCTCATTATTTAGATCCACGCTAATTTGCAGCATTACAAATCTTACTAGACTTTGATGCGTCTAGATATGTCCAAGTACATGTATCTCTGGTTACATGGGTCAAATCAGATGTAATTTATTTTATATACATTGTATCATAGTGGATTAGCATGTATATGAGATATATAGACAACTCTCACTCGTCTCCCTCTCATGTCGCTCAGCTCCATCATATCTTGCTCGTGAATCTGGTGTCCTAGATTGTAATAACCCACATAGTTGTTTGAGTACTAGGGTCTTTATTTCATAAAATTTTTCAATTGATTCTAAATGGGTACTTTGGACTATTCGTAATTACAATTATGAAATTAGTGGGGTTGTTTTAATAATTAATTTAGTTGGTGATTAAAGAAGATAACATTAAAATTAATAGTGTTCACTTTTACCACATTTATAATTAGTCATATAATAATTAGGATAATAAATTTATAGAGGAGAAGAGGGGAATAACGGAAAGCAACGTTAAACGAAGAAAAATCACGTGCGACTTCACGTGAGAATTCTCATCAATTTTTCTAGTTACATGTATATATGTAGGTGATTGAATTGTGATTAGTTTTCTGATTGGTGATGTAAGGAAATTATGTAGTGCAAGTGTATGTATATAGGTGTTGTTGGAATTCTACCCTCCTGAATTCTACAAAGGAACACATACTCATAGCTTGTTCCACTGTATTTGTAGTTTAACAATATATAATTTTGTATAGAAAATTACTCAATACTTTGTATTATTTATAAACCTTCAAATAACACAACGATTATAAAACTATGTAACCTAAGGAATCATAAACTCTAATTCCTATCTACCCCAAGAAAAAAATAACCCTTGTTTTAAGTCTTCTAATGTTCTTCAAGTTCTTTAACTTGTCGAACAATACCTACACTCAAAACTCTGATTGTAAACAAAAATTCTTGTCAACAATCTTACAATATTTCTCTCAACTAGCACTCCCCAAAATAAAAATCAAAACTCTCACAAAATCTTGATCGTGTTTTGACCTTCTCTCTATGTAAGTGCGCAAGTTTCTCCAAAGAAATTATTGCCCTATTTATAGATCACACCTCCTCAGAAACCTTGTTCACCACGAACTTGTTTTCGTCGCCTTCAGAGTCCTTGTTCGACTCGAACTTTTCTTTGCCGCGTTGAAACCATCTTCAATACGAACTTGAATAGGACTCCCTTTTTCACTCATCTTAGAGAGACAAACTTCCACACAATTGTGTTTGATTAAATAAAAAGTAGTTTTCTTCATTTGAATAAGAAAACCTTATTACTTATGAACTCATTTTTGCACTTGGTTTGGATAAAGCTCTTTGTATCACGTTTGCACAACTTGTTCTATGAACTTTGACATTCTTCAAAAAATAGAGACTTTAACAAATTCTCCTTTCTTAACTATGGCAAATCTTAACTGTTTGCATTGAACAGGTAAACACAAACACATATGCACGCTTCTTCCCCCTTCTGACACTAGGCAAAAAAACATATTTCATGCCACAAGCAATAATATCACAACAAGCTATAACAAAAGAACCATCAGATTAAGTCATTAGTTACAGCACAAAACAAAAACCATTATCCACAAAAAACAGAAATGTCTACTAAGGACGTAAAAAATTAAGAACACAAACACAAAACATAGTGCAGCTGAATCGGTATTTAGATAGATGGTGGCATAGCAAGGGACAAAGAAGGGGAGCCTTTGGATAGAAGATCGAAGATGTGCTTCAGACGATAAGAGTTAGAGGATCTTTGAGCATCCAGTGTTGCTTGTATCTGAGCAAGTTAATGTTTGAGCCTTGAAGTTTCATCTGCCAACGCAGCATGTTGTATACCATAATCAGTGTGCAACCTATCTATTTCAGCGGAGTGAGAGGCCTGAAGTGCTACAGTTTCCTTATTTATTGCAGTCAGCGAGACCCTCAATTGTTGTACAGGTGCATTAGCTCCTCTTGAAGTCGCAGGTTATGATCTACTTCTCCCAGCACATCCTTCACAGTCTGTTCTTGCCATTCCTCAACAGAACCTGAAAATACTCAAAAATATCCCCCAGCCAAAAACCATACCCAAGCCCATGTATTGTGCTATCATTCATACAGATCCTATTCATGTGACTAAGAACCAACTGAGGTAAATTTATTGGAATCTTAGAAAGCAGCAACTCCATCAATGTAAGATCCAAATAGTTCGCCTCAGTGGGTTTCTGCTTCCTATAAATGATAATTTTGTGTACCACATGAAAGAGCAACTTATGTAAGAGAAGCATGGCGCCTTTGTAGACACTAGTATATCCTTCTAACGTAGGATCATTTGCAAACCGTCGAGATATATCAAGAGCTGAGGGAAGACCTTCTAAGGAAGGTCACCTACGTTTGACATAATGACACGAACCTATGTTTGGCACCCCCAGTATCTTTCCCAAGGCTTCACCTGTTAAGGTGATCGATTTACCACCAACACTACTCGAAATATGAGAATCAAAACCAATAGCATTGATATAAAATTGCCTTGTTTCTTTCCTTGCCATCCTACAACGTCTATTTCCCTATAAAAACAGTGCAGTTCAACCTTGTGCATTCAACAAACTAAGTAATTTCCCCATTTAATTTTCCCCTAAACCAGTGATCACCCGATCACAAATCACACTTTTTTTCTTAAAGGATTTTATTCTTTCCCTATGTTTTTCGATTTTCGTCTCAAGATCACTATTTCCATTTTCTATATGCCTAGGGTTTCCTTTTGAAGACACAGTTCTTTTTCTTTTTCTAATTTTCTTAGATTCTACTAAGTTATCAGCAATATTTATGGATGTGGAGGAAGGAACAGACTTACGTTTCCCATGACGAACTTTTGTAGTTAACCCACCACGACGCACTGCATTCTGAGTTCGTTGAGCAGAGCGAGTTATGCGAACCTGAACCGGCTCTGTTGTATTCAAGAGAGGGTTTCCCCCTCACTATGTGCAGTCCCCTTTTCTCCTAGATCACAGATACTCTGTTTTTTATTTTCCCCTGCATCAGAGCTTCTTCCATTAGAGGATAGGCGAGATGGGAATAATGGCAAGTGGATCAATAAACATGACATCCAAGTAGTTGAAAGAGGCTTTCTGGATGTTCAAAGGGAATAATGGCAAGGTTGAGATTGGAGGGGGTGGTCGCCATTGAAACTAGGGTTTGATGTTTTTAGACGCCAAGCTGATGAATAAGGGTGAGATGTTGTGGGTAATGAGAAAGAAAGGGTTTCTCGGTTATTGAAAGTATTTGCAGGGAAGTGGAAGCGTTTTTTGGAGAAGGGGAACAAGTTGATTTGATAGAGAGGTCAGGGAGATTTGATTTAGGCAGTTCTTGTAAGAAATCATTCTGACGGGTATTTAATACGGGAATAGATATCAGTGCAGTAGCCTCAATATTTTGGTGAATCACTTAAAATAAGTATAGTAGACATACCTTTCATATAGGATGATCATCTTTGAAGTACGAATCCTTGCGTTCCTTATTACCTAAGAATGATGAATTAGTTTATTACATTTCATTATGTGTAGTAAAAACTTGTAGCATATTATGAAAGAGTTAAGTGCCATAGTTTATTATCATGAGCAAACATACTCAGTTGATCATGATCAATCCTAGTTCCAATCTAATTCTTTCAAAATGTTTCCTTGCTAATGCTTTGGTGAAAATATCTGCAACTTGTTGTTTGGTGGCACAGAAATTCATGGAAATTTTCCCCTTTTCTACATTATCCCTTAAAAATGATGACGGATATCTATGAGTAAGAATTAAAATTGTTTATATAAATAATATACTATGATGTATAATAATAAAATATATGTATATAATCTAACGTTTGAGTTCAAATATTTCTTCATTTTTTTAACAAAACCAAACCATGAACACCCCTAGTGATTATGATAAACAAAAAAGGAAATTGATCACTTGTTCAACATATGTGAAAAAACTATAAATTTGTTGTCTCTCCAAACTACCATAAATATACATTCTTGTTAAACTTATTTTCACTCCAAAATATAAAATATTTCCTCTCTCTCTCTCTCACTCAAACAGGTTCTTGTTGAATTGAGTTTTGGTATTTTTGCCTTTTCCAAGAGTGAGAGAGGGGAAATATTTTATATTTAATGAGTAAAAATAAGCTTAACAAGAGTGGATATTTATTCTAGTTTGGACATTATCAACACATTTATAGTTTATCCACATGTGTTCAACAAGCTAAGTGATCAATTTCCCCTTTTTTTTTTAGTCAAAATGGTCTGGTAGATCCTTGTACTTATATCAGTTTGTATTGTGAACCCTTCTACTTAACATTTTGCCATCTAAACTCTTAAACTCAATTAAAATGAGACTTTTAAATCCCTCCAACCATGTGTGTATCGCACTCTCCATTATATAGATGACATGTCATATCCATGTCATATATATTAGTGTCAAATCATAATTTTCTTCATAATTAATATTTAATTATTAAAAAAATGTTAAATGAAAGACAAAATCAATAAATTTTCTATTTTACCAAATGAAATAAAATTATTGTTTCTCTCACCTTTCATCCACCTCCCCTAACCCAAATCACTGTCAAAACTCAAAACCATCTCCATATTCCTTGTTTTTTTCTTCTTTATTTTTTCACAGAAAAAGGAGGCATCACCTTATTTAATGAAATTAAACAGAAATATTACATCTTTATTAAAATAGACTGGGAGCATTGTTGGGAATTATATTTATTGTTATTGTGAAAAAATAGAGAATTGAATTCACAAAAATCATTTTCTCAATTTTTTGGCATTGAAAATTTGGTTGAATAGAGTCACTGCCAGTTGGAGATTAAACAAATAATGACCTTTTTAATAATTAAAACGTCTTCATAGAAGTAAAAAGAAAAAGAAAAGGACGCCGACGTAGCCGGAGAAAGCCATCTCCGCCGTTGCCATTGTTGCCAGCGAAATCACATATACTTTCTCCCTGACCCATCTTTATCTCCGACACACACCTTCATTATTTTTATTTCCTCCTCCAACCTCCACAAAAACAACTTAAGCCACCACACCACCAGATCTGGCCAAAAACTCTCTTCACCGCCATGACCGCACCCTCGCCCACCTCATTCTCTTCTCCACTAGCCAATGTCGCCTCTCTGACAAACTCTACTGCGAAATAGTGATAGCGCTTCATCTCCATTTTTTTAACTTCTTACTTGGATAGATGACACCGCCATCACGCCACTGAGATTCAGTGGTCTCCGCTGAGCGTCGGTCTCTGTTGAATCAGTCGTTGGTCTCCGGCGAGCACTGGTCTTCAGTGTTAGTAAATTGTAGAGAATAAAAACAAAGAGTTTTGGTCATGCGTGAAAATAAGAAAGGGGTAGTGGGGAAAAGAAAAGCCTTTTTGATTAATTGTTTTTTTAAAAAACATATTTCTTTTCTAATTTCAATATGGTTTAACCTAAAAAGCTAATTCACTTGCCTTAAGGTGCGTGAAGTCACACACTTTCGTCAACTCAGCCATTTTAAAGACACATAAGTTTAGTCAATGGTCAGAGATATTTGATAAATTGTGTATTGAGTTTAAGGGTCTAAATGACAAAGGGGTAAGTAGAATGGTTCAAGATACAAACTGATACAAGTTTAAGGGTCCATCAGATCATTTCGCCTTTTGTTTATAATAACCATGTGACAGTGCAAGAGGGGGTGAATTGCCAATTTTTCAACTTTTCTTTTGAGTAGTCGACTTAAAGTGTTCCTTAGTCGACTGCTGAGCACCAGAAAGTAATCAAATGCAGAAAAGCAAACTTGACACGAGATGTTTTATAATTTTTGGGATCCGATGTGGATCTTACGTCTAGTCCCCTTGGGTTGCAATGTTGTTCTCTTCAAGCTTGTTTGAACTTTTGGTGCGAGTACAAAGATGAGTGTAAACAGTCTACACTCAGTGTTCTTTTAACTCCTTTTCTTTTGTTTTGATACAAAGCCTCACCAACAATTTTTTTCTCTCCTCTATTTTTTCTTTACATAGTAGAACTAGGTAATACAATGCTTGACAAAAGTAGAGTAGAGAATGTGAGATGATTCAGACATGTTGTACACTTTTGTATGACAATTAAGCCTTCATTTATAGTGTTTGAAGTCTTGAATTCTTTCATAAAAGAGATAGCAACCCAAGAGATTTTGATCTTTGGAAAAGAAGACAAGGAATCCTTATTTTCCAAGAATAAGGCACAAGACTGATTTCCCGTCTTGATTCTTTGATCATCTTCCTTGATTTACTGTTAATTGTGGTGGTTGTAGTTTTCTTGATTGGTTGTTGAAGTAGCCTTTTGAGTTCTTTATTGCTAGCTTTCGAGATATTCAACTTTCCTTGATTGGTTCCTTTGTGATATGTGATTTCTGGGAATCTCTATTTGGATCATTGATTGATATTGATTGGCTCCTTTGTGATCTGTGATTTATTCATATTTCTTGATTCGTCCATCTTCCTTGATTAATGCTTTCTTTTGTGATCTGTAATTTCAGAGAATCTTCATTTGGATCCTTGATTGATATTCATCAATCAAAATGCTTGATTGGGTAATATTTCACTTGAATCTGGGGGATCCATGATTGATTCTTTTCTTTTTTGATGATACATTTATCCTGCAAGGAAATAAGTTGGTCATCATTGAAATTTTCCTCTAACAATATCCGCTTTTTTGATGATGACAACACATAGTAGATATACTTCCCTGATGTAGTCAATTTATATAGCTGGTAGTTGATTTGCTCCCCCTTAATGTGGCAAAAAGTAGTTGACCAGCGGAGCTGAGTTTTCAACTTGCTCCCCCTAAAACTATGCAATAGATTTTTCATGCTTTGTAGATAATACAATCAATGATCTCAGTAGAGACACACAAATAGAGTCAATTGATAGTCTCACAAACCAACCATAGGCTATAAAAACAGTGACATCAAGATAATAAAACCATAAGCAGCACAACTGAACACAACTGATAGCATAATGAGATGATAAAATTTCCTCCTTTGGCATAAAAAAAAGGAAGGAATAAAGAGAGTCGCACCAAAACTTAAAGTACATGGACAGAATCACAGGAAAATCAACGAGGACACAGGAAATATATGAAAAAAGGCAAAAAATTAATGCACACTATAATGTTATAAGAATAAAGGATTCTCAATGATATTTAAAGATATTCGGAGAGACTTCCCTCAAAAAGAGATTTTGTAAAAATATCAACTAGTTGAAAATCAGTGCTAATAAATGAAATTTCGATATCACCGTTTAAAACATGATTTCGAATAAAATGATGTTTGATGTCAATATGCTTAGCTCGGGAATGATACACATAATTGTTTGACAAACAAATGGCATTAGAATCATCACACATAATTTTGACAGGTTTGAAGGTCAAATCATAGTCACTTAATTGATGAACCATTCACAAAATTTGAGCAAACCATTGACCAATGGTAATATACTCAGCCTCAGTAGTCGAAAGTGATATAGAGCCCTGATTTTTTCTATTCTAGGATATTAATGATTTCCCCATAATTTGACATGTAACAAAAGTACTTTTTCTGTGTCTTTATCACCTGCATAGTCAGCGTCAGAAAATCCTTCAAGAATGAATTTCTTTTTCTTTTGGGTACCATAAACCAAAGGATGTTGTTCCAACAAAGTAACGAATAATTCACTTCACCACCGTTAAATGAGATTCTTTAGGGGCTTATTGAAACAGAGGACATTTGCACACACCAAGGATGATGTCTGGTCGACTGGCAATGGGATAGAGTAAAGATCCAATCATTCCTCTATACTTAGTTTTATTGACCGTTTTACCTTCTTCATCTTTGTCAAGAGAACAAGCGGAACTCAGTGGAGTGCCTAATGACTTTGAGTTTTCCATGCTCTTTGCAGTACTTGGTTTGACAGAGGAGCGTACCTTTCTCAGACGATAGATTTGTAGTCCAATAAAAAAGGTTAATTCTCCCATCTTGCTCATTTCGAATTCACTTTGCATATGGATATAAAATTCTTCACACAGAGAAATATTAGCACTTCACAAGATAGTATCATCATCATAAATTTGAATAATAAGGTTCTTACATGAGGATCTTTTAATAAGAAGAGTTGTATCAATTTTTTGACGGGTAAAACCATGATTTATAAGGAATGTGCTAAGACGATCATACCATGCACGAGGTGCTTTCTTGAGACCATACAGAGCTTTTTAAATTTTGACAACATGATTCGGAAAATTAGGATTTTCAAAACCAGGGGGTTGTTTTACAAAAAATTCTTCTTCAATAAAACATCTAAGAAAACACTTTTCACATCCATTTGAATGAGTTTAAAACCTTTATGAGCATCAAAAGCTAGAAGTAAACGAATAGATTCTAATCTTGCAACAAGAGTGAAAGTTTCGTCATAATCAACTCCCTCCTGTTGAGAATAGCCTTGAGCGGCCAAAGGAGCTTTGTTTTGGATTACCTCTACAGATTCATTTAGCTTATTTCTATATACCCATTTCGTTCCAATGATAGATTTGTCTTCGGGTTTAGGAACGAGAGTCCAAACCTGATTTTTGTCAAATTGATCCAGTTCCTCTTTCATGGCCTTGACCCAATGTTCATCTGAGAGAGCTTCCTTTAATTTCTTTTGTTCTAACTGAGAGATAAGTTCAACATGTGTCTCATTTCTTCTTGATTCTCGAGTTTTCATACTTCGCTTGGGTTTCAATAATAAATTTGCTTGGATAATCTGGTTCACTTCTCCATTCATTTGAGATATATTGACTATAAGACTTATGGAAGATTCCTCTGTAGTTGATTGTTCAGCACTATTTAGCTCCGTTTGAGGTGAGATGCAGAGTTGACTCTCTTAATTATTAGAACTAATTCTTGTCTCAACAGATTTGTTAGTATCATAAAAACAACATGAATAGATTCTTTAATATGTAAAGTACGCTTATTAAAGACTCAATAAGATCCACTAGAGTTTGAGTAACCAAGGAATATACGTTCATCGCTTCGTCTATCAAACTTATCGACATTATGTTTTCCATTGTTGTGAACAAAACATTTGCACCCGAATGGATGGAAATAACTGATGTTGGGTATTTTACCATCCCATAGTTCATAGGATGCCTTTTTTCGAATAGGCCTGATTAAGCATCGATTTAGCACATGACAATTCGTACTTACCGCTTCTGCCCAGAACTTGTGTGGATGAGAATGATTGACTATCATTGTTGTTGCCATATACTGTAGTGTCCTGTTCTTTCGTTCCACGACTCCATTTTGTTGAGGTGATCGAGGTGATGAGAAGTTGTGAGTGTAACCTTTCTCATTGCAGAACTTTTCAAACAAGTTATTTTCGATTTCTCCTCCATGGTCACTTCTTATGGATGTAATATAGTAACCTTTATCTCATTGAACTTTCTCACAGAAAAACTCAAAATTTTTTAAAGTATCATCCTTGTGAGATAAAAACATAACCCAAGTAAAACGACAATAATCAGCAACAATACTAAAGCATACCTATTTACACTGATGCTGGCTGTTCTGGTGGGTTCAAATAAATCCATGTGTAGGAGTTATAGAGGTTTATTTATGGAGACAATATCCTTACCAGAAAAAGAGTTTCTAGTTTATTTTCCCTTTTGACAAGTGTCACAGAGGTGATCTTTGGAGTAATCCAGTTTGATAAACCAATGACCAATTCATTCTTAGCAAGTTTGTCAATTAGTCGCATGCTTGCGTGACCAAGTTTCTTGTGCCAGATCAAGGGATCATCAATCATTGATGCTAGGCAAATATATTCTCCATTGTTTTTAATTGAGTCAAGAATATATACATTCTTTTCTCTGCTTCCGTGTAACAGGTTTCAGGTCATGTGATTTACACATCCGCAACTCAGGTACCATTTTCCTTTTGATTTCTTGCAGTGTTCCTACAAAACAAAAACATTATTTCCTTTTAGGCACCCAAACCTTTTTGGGTTCTTCAAGGATAGAGTTATTCGGAGTTCTTTTGTTCTCCAAACCCATTTAGATGAGTTATGATTTCTATATCTGCAGTTGTAAGATATATGATCAGACTTCCCACAATAATGACAAAATTTAAGAGTATCTTCTTCATAGTTGGAGTCATTACTGTTAGCTTTTGCATCAGTCAACTTAAACGACTCGTTGCAACTAGAATAATTTCCATGTGAAGAGTTTTTGCTGCTAGAGACCCTTTTAGAGGAATGTTTTGAAGAATTTGATTTATACGATTTTTCGAGCACAATTTTCAATACAAATATTTCTTCATTAAGGAGATCCTTTTAAATTTCACTTACTTCTAATTTGATTTACAAATCTCATTTTGAAGGTTTCTAAAATCAGAAAGGATTCTTAAGGTCCGTCACAAAGCTATCTAGCATTTTTTTAAAATCATTACATATGTTACATACCTTAGTGTTTGATTCTCCAATAGCCATAATACATATGTTTCCGATATCTTCATGTTCATTTTTAGAACAGTCTTCATCACTCCAGCTTCTTAGAACTTTGTTCTTTTGATTTCCTCTTAAGTAATTTTTCTTTGCTTCTGGACATTCACTAGCTATGTGACCATATTTTCCACATTCGTAGCATTTTCCACCATTTCTTGATTGATCAGTTAGGTAATTTCCTCTTCGTGGATTTCTTCCTCTTCTGTTGTTCCTGGATTTTCTAAAGTATTCCATTACTGATCTTGTAATAAGAGCAATTCAATCTTCAACCAACTCCTCTTTTCCTTTGTCTTCCAAATTTGCTTTGAATGACACATTTTTCTTTTTGGCTTCCTTTTGACCCTTTTTGTTGAGATGAGTTTTCTCAAAAGTAATTATATCTCCTCTTACCTCATCATAGGTTAGAGTCTTTAGATTCATGCTTTCAAGAGCAACTACTTTGGCGTGCCATTGCGATGGCAGGCTTAGAAGGACTCTTCGAATATGCTCAATAGGAGGATGTATTTCCTGAGGCTTTGAGTTCGCCAATGATTTTACTAAATCGGGCAAACATGTTTCAATAGTTTCTCCCTCCTTCATTTGAAAAAGTTCATACTCATATACTATCAGACTGATGATAGTTTCCTTGACTTTATCAGTTCCTTCCTAGGTAACCTCCACTTTATCCCACATCTCCTTTGCAATATCACAATATATGTTTTTTCATATTCCTCTCCACTAATAGCATTGTAGAGAACATTCTTTGCTTTTTGGAGTTTATTTGAATAACTTGCATTTGTTCATCAGTATAGTTCTCCAAATTTGGAGTAGTAGAACTTTGACATTCGTCTGAACTTTTTGAGATAGGAATTTGAATGTCACCAAGTTTGATAACTCTCCAAACCTTCACATCATAAGATTTGATAAAGGTTTCAATTTTTACTTTCCAATGAGAAAATGTTTTCCATTAAAGTATGGAGGTCTTGTTTGGGAAAGTTCCCTCTTGAAATAGTGCTCCCATAACCTGTTGAGTCATGATCTTCTTCTCACCTGTTGTTAGACAGATTTTTGTGAGACCTAGCTGTGATACCAATTGATAGTGTAAGAGGGGGTGAATTGCCAATTTTTTGACTTTTCTTTTGAGTAGTCAACTTAAAGTGTTCTTTAGTCGATTGTTGAGCACCAGAAAATAATCAAATGCAGAAAAGTAAAGTTGAAACATGATGTTTTATACTAGTTGGGATCTGATGCGGATCTTACGTCCAGTCCCATTGAGTTGTAAGGGTGTTCTTTTCAAGCTTGTTTGATCTTTTGGTGTGAGTACAGAGAAGAGTGTAAACAATCACTCCTTTTCTTTTGTTTTGATACAAAGCCCCACCAACAATATTTTTCTCTTTTTTTTTGGTTTACATAGTAGAACTAGGTAATACAATGCTTGACAAAAGTAGAGTAGAGAATGTGAGATGATTCAGACATGTTGTACACTTTTGTTGACAATTGAGCCTTCATTTATAGTGTTTGAAGTCTTGAATTCTTTCATAAAAGAGATAGCAACCCAAGAGATTTTGATCTTTGGAAAAGAAGACAAGGAATCCATATTTTCCAAGAATAAGGCACAAGACTGATTTCCCGTCTTGATTCTTTGATCATCTTCCTTGATTTACTGTTAATTGTGATTGTTGTAGTTTTCTTGATTGGTTGTTGAAGCAGCCGTTTGAGCTCTTTATTGTTGTCTTTCAAGATATTCAACTTTCCTTGATTGTCTCCTTTCTGATCTGTGATTTCTGGGAATCTTTATTTGGATCATCGATTGATATTGATTGGATCCTTTGTGATCTGTGATTTATTCATATTTCTTGATTCGTCCATCTTCCTTGATTAATGCTTCCTTTTGTGATCTGTAATTTATGGGAATCTTCATTTGGATCCTTGATTGATATTCATCAATCAGAGCGCTTGATTGGTTAATCTTTCACTTGATTCTGGGGGATCCATGATTGATTCTTATCCATGATCGATTCTTTTCCTTTTTGATGATAAATTTGTCCTCCAAAGAAATAAGTTGGTCATCATTGAATTTTTTCTCTAACACCATGTAAATTTTTTATTATTCTTATTTAGGCTCACTTCTAAAATTAAATCAAAGGATGTGATAAGTAGAGTTATAAACATAGTTCATTTCTATAATAATGTATCATGAAATGTACTACTATGAAACTAATTAAACATTTGTTAAGAAGATTTAGAGAAGTCTAGTATTCACACGTTTGGCTAGGTAATTTGAAGTCACATTTATACTAGTTTGGAGAGACCAACACATTTAAAGTGTTTCTCTATAAATAATTTCTCTATATTAAATTTTGTGAGTTGGATTTTTGAAATATGATTAAGAAAATTAATTTAAATCAAAAGTGTCAAGATAAAAATATTTTATCATGTATTTAAATACTCAACTGAAACAAACTGTGATCTAAATAAAATGTAATGTTTAAAGTTTTTGTCAAAAAGTGAATAGTGATGGAGTTCCCTATTATTATTTCTCATAATCATGTACAAATTTTCTTCTTGTTATTTAGACTCACTTTTAAAACTAAATCAAAGTATAAAATAAATGTAGTTTTAAAACTAAACATTTCTCTATATTAAATTTTGTGAAATGACTATTGATGTATTAAGCCTTAAAAAATGGCCTTCATCAAAGTTTAAAGTTTTTCCACATATGTTCAAGTGATTTCCCTTTTTTGTTCCTCAAAAGCATGTACCATTTTTAACCATTTTTATCTTATTCTCTAGCCACAACACTTGGACTATATCTTGAATCCATGTACATGGTAATTGGGAACCTTATCAATATAATCTTGTAACCATTATTCCTATACAACAATCCCAAGGCTAACAGTAACACATGGCTCTGATATTTACTTTATTATATTTATCACACTATGATTAAGTTTTGATATATTGAAATAGGTAACTAAATATTAGGTGTATTGTATTATTTGAATACCATTAAAGTTGTGATAATTGGAGGAATTGAGACTTGCCTTTAGTCTTGAAATTTAGAAAATTGACTATAGATTTGGATGAGTTTTTGGGTCTAGGCTAGACATATAGTAATATGAGTGTCTATAGGCTCGTTAACTTACCAATTATGCATACTTGATAGATTGGAAATGTTCTGAGGCATTGAGGGAAAGAAAAACTTTGGCGAATTTGATTGCTTGAATTTGGTTCTTCGGTGGAGATAGATTATGGGTTGTTTCTATATGATAGAGAGGCTCTTATTAACTATTAACAGTCATTGAGTTATGTCGTGAAATTTCCTATGTACTAATTGTTGTAGTTTGAATGATTTTCATGTTGTTGTAGTTGGTCTGTAATTTCAAGACAGCGAAATCCATACTCTTAAACTTTCTCTATCAAAATGATGTCTTGAGTATAGAAGGCTTGATGAAATATTATTAATGAAGTATAAAGTGATGATAAAGAATGATGAAATAACAAGAAAGAAGTCTCGAGTATAGAAGACTTGTTTTCTGATTGATTCCATGAGTGAGCAAAGAAAGACTTTCAAGTTTCTGTTTCAAAAAATGTCTCCCCAACTCCAACTCTTTTTGAAACTTGTTCCACTTCCCCCTCTTTGACTTGCTACATCCATCTTTTTCCCAATCCTTTCTTCTTCTTTTTTTAATTTCATTTTTTTAAAAAACAATTTATTGAAAAATAATTTAAATGTATTTATTTATTCATTTTACGTCACCCCTGCCTCTACCAAGTCCCCCGCCAGTCCGACCCCACCCCACCAAGCTAATTCCCATAAAAAAACTGTTATGAGGAAATATTTTCATTTTTTTTCATTTTTTATATCACTTCCACCCCCCACCCAAGTCACCCAATCAAGTTTTTTTTTTAAAAAATAGTTTTTAAAAATATTTCAAATTAAAAAAAAAAACATTTTTATGTCATACCTACCATCCCCCACCCCCCACCCAAGTCAGCCAATCAATTTTTTTTTTAAAAAAAATAGTTTTTGAAAATATTTTAAAATTAAAAAAAAATAATCATTTTTATGTCGTACCTACCATCCCCCACCCCCTACCCCCTCAATGTTTTTGAAGAAAAATAGTTTTGAGAATAGTTCTCCTGGGTCAAAACTTCGGGTAAGGTCCTGGGTCAGATCTTAGGGTCGAATTTTGAAACGGTCATCGGGGTCATGTCCTAGGATGGGTGTCCGATCGTGTCCTAAATCAATTATCGGGGTTGATTTTCGAATTAGAAATTATTTTCCTAAATAGTATTTTTTAGTCTCAAGCAAAAAATAAAAAATATTTTTTGAAAAATATTCTTCATTCACCAACCAAATATTAAAAAAATATTTCCATTCACCAACCAAACATGACAAAATAAGTTAGAAATCAACTTCTTTTTCAAGAAAACATTTTCTACAAAAATAACTTCATGGAAAACATTTTTTTTTCATGTCAAACACACCACTAGTTATTATCATTTTTTATTTCATAAAAGATTATTGTTCAAATAAAAAATTGATAAGAATTAACAATTTTAGAATAGTCAACTCTATACGGCTGTTAGAGCAAAATAGTCAAACTCTAATATTGTTATCATATATTGGGGGATAATTTTTTAAGAAAATATTAAAAGTTTATCCTTTGAAAAATATTCCCAGTTCGTTTGTATGTATACTAGTTTCTGAGCACGTGCTTCGCACATTTGTTTCATGTGAATTTTTATAGATATGTTAGAATGACTAAAATTTCATGGAAATATATATATATATATATATATATATATATATATATATATATATATATATATATATATATGTATATATAAAAGATATCATCAGTACATAGTTAGACTCTAAGTCTCTTTTGACATCTTAGACTATACATCAATAGAGTAGAGTACGGACACATCCCTTAACAACATAAAATAATCATCTAAGCTATTACATAAACTTAAAAAACATCTTTGAGATAGGAAATCCTTGAATCATAAGGATCCCTTTGGAGCTTGGGAAACATCTATCAAGCTCTTCACTTTAGAAGACATCCTCTAGCCATCACCACCTACACTTTGTGTAAAAAGATGAAAAAGAATGGTATTAGTACAAGAATGTACTAAGTATGACAACCATGCAAAAACATGCATTTAAAGAGGAATTTATTTAGAAACCATGCATTACAACTTTTAGTAAAACTTGATGAACATTGATACTATAAGCACAATATATTTCACATACATCATATAGACATGGACACTCTTCGTAATAACACATAAAACCACTTATCACATTTTGAGGCACATTCAATACATACAACAATCCTTAAGTAATACATAGTATCATGTATCACCTTAAGGTCACCCAAGATGGTCTTTCATAAATATGATTCATCAACACAACCACATATATTTAAAAAGTCATAAGCACATCATAGGACCTAACCTTCAATAAGGACCATCACCTAAGACAACCCCTAAGTCGCACTAGTGCAATGTGTAGGTAGCATCCCATAATACCACTTACACCAAATGTTCCTAAGAAGCCACCCTAGACTAGGCATATCATATTCAACAAGTCATAACACCTTCATTTATCACTAGGCATAAGACCACATACTTCATAGCATCATATAAAGACTCATTCATTTACTAAAACTTTAGTCATAACTAATTTAGTTCATACCAAGTAAACTCATTTAGAAGCCATAAGTGTAATTCATATGAATGGTCATAATTCATATCTTGGCATAACAAAGTTACTTTAACATGCATTTATACAAATCAAACATAACATAAGTCTTTATTTCACAAGAGGCTCCAATCCTATCCTTTCTTAAAGTTCACTTGGGCAATGCATGGGTAGGGTCCATAGTCCTACCTATACTAAGTAAACTTCTCAAGGAGTTATGATTAGAGTTAATATTCTTATCTTAGTTCATTTCATAACTTTTGGGAGACATAGCCATAACCAACGTAGACCATGTGAGCTACATGGAATCTGGTGTCTTACTCCCACACCGAAAAGAGAGGGTTCTACTTGCCATGGTAGGACCTTCACATAATAGCTATTCTAGTGGATCCACTAAGATAAGACCTACAGAGGAACGTAGGTATGGAACAAGGAGATTGTTACTAGAAATCTTGACTTGCTAAAGTAGAGGTCTCCATCTCATGAGACAACATCTATGTTGAGAACTTGGACTTGCTAAACGTGAAGGTTCTCTTGTGGGAAGTCGGACTTACTAACGTGAAGCCCCCACTCTCATTTTTCATGTTAACTCGGTGCTAAGCTCATCTCCCTTTTTAAACATCTTTAAGCCTTTAGTAGCATTAGTTCATAAAGTAGGCTTTAGGTACTTACTCCATCATACATCATATAGCTCAAAGATTTGTAAGATGAGAATGTCCTTTCATCATATAGCCTACTCTATGTGAGACTGTCCTTTGACATAATTCTACCATTCATACAATCATGTGTGTGCTTATACATATGTGAGACCTACTTTCACATAAACACCTCTAGGAAACACATGCTCATTATTCATAAATCATATACTTTACATGCATAGTAATAGGTAATGGTTCATAGGAGAACGTTCATTTCCTTAGTCACCATGAATCTATCCTACTTATACATATGCATCAGGGGTGTGTGCACAATGGTCAACATAATCACATAATGGAAACAACATGGTATTGAGGAGGCCACTCTCTAAATATCACAATACATGTACAACATTCCTCAAGTCTTAAGTTACACACATATAGAGTATTAAGGACTATAGACTACACACACTCATATTACATCATACGAGGCAAAAACATATTGAACATTAGAATAGAGACTCCTAGCATACTATGATAACACATTCATATAGGGGTACATAGGTAGGGGTCATTCTAGAATGGAATTCATCACAACCAATCATATCGACAATACCTAACCCTAACATGATCATTAACATATACATAACATCATCCTCACTCCTAGACCATGCAACAAGAATGGAAGAATACACACTTTAACTTCATAAACATGAAAATCATCATATCAATTCATCCTGTATCTAATGCCTTCAAGGTCATGATCACAACATTTAGAGATAGACAAGAATGTAAACACCGCCACCATAAGTGGACCATACCACACAATGACAATTCCAATACTAAAGACTAGCAAATTAGGTAAACTTACCAAGTCTCCAAGCTATAATCATCATTGATCAATTCTCCACAATTCATAATCAATTGACATATATAGGACTGGGATTAAGCCATACATTATAATCTAATCATAATTGGATCATAATCTAATCAAGATCACAAGACCCACATTATATCATAAATTGAGAGATTTAGGGATCATGGGTTCTTCATGGAATTTGATTGAAAATCATAATAAAATCATTTATTAATCATATATTCATCATTATAATGCTTTTGAAATCAATTTGACAATGAACCCAAGGCTAGATTCAAAGATAGGATTTTTATCATAAATTCTCTTTGAAAAACCTTTGAAAGAACTCCTTAGACTAAAGGTTAACTAAGGATCAAGGGTTACCATACCTTAATACATGAGAATCCCACGAAACATTGAAGGAGAACCCATTAGAATCCATCCCCTAGGCTTATCTTGAGCTTGTTTTTCGATGGAGGTTCTAGAGAGAGTTTGTTTTGAGAGGGAAAGGTTTGATTTGGAAGAGTGAATTCTAAATTGGGGTTTTATGTTTTTACTAAATTTAATATACTTAAAAATAGAAAAATTAACCTCCTATACCTTATTTGGAATGTTCACCCTTAACTTGGCAGCGCACAAGACAGAATTGCAGGTCCAAGATACGGATGGCAGTGACAGACTGTTGATGGAATGACGGTGCCTTCCTGCACATCTTTCGTTGTAAGTGAGGATAATATTTTGGGGGCTGAGCTCCCACATCTAATTGTGGATCAAATCCCCCAATCGACGGTTCCGTTGGTCAATGTACGGGGCATCGTTTGCATGGGCGTCAATTGATACTGCCAACGCAGTGTACTGCCAGCTTTTGGGTCCTCCTCGAGTACCCTTTGGGTGGTCCTTCGAGAGTAGTGCCTAGACTTTTTGACTCTAAATAGGATCATTTACATTTTAGGGTCGTATATAACCATTTTAGACACCAAAAAACACATAAAATATGCAAAGGTATACTAGAACACACTAATACGCGTAAAGGCTAACTTTTGAATTTCTTGGTCGTTCTTGGACGTTTGACTTCTTAACCTCTTCAAATCATCTATACAAGCTGTGAAGAACTTAATTAACATGTTATTAACTCTTTAAGGCACATGTGAGTCTCTACATACCTTAGTTCATTTTGAGGGTCTTGACAATATCCCCCACTTGAGAACATTCGTCCTCGAATGACACTTGGAACTTTTAAAACACTTTTAAGGACTCATTGACCCATATAGCATCTCACAACAATCAACAATTATATAACCAGGAGTCAATGCACCAAACTTACAAGGAACACCAACTTCATACCATCATGCAATTAAAGTAACTTAATCAAATATGGACTACTCCTACAGTTATTTCCATGCTTACATGCTTCTTCATACTCATTGTCATTTGGAGGAACTACCTTCTCGAACTTTACGCATGCTCATTATTTCATCATAAGGTTAGACATACAATGGATTTCAAATGCACACATAGGCATAGTCCATACTTCAACTCATGAGAAAATTAAGCAATTCATTTAGTTGCACAAAAATCATGAATAATGTAGATCAACTACAATCTTATAGTCTAGACATATTACCGTCATATATGAAATTACCATGTTTAATTATGTTCAAGGAGGAACTACCTTCTCCTAGTCACAACATACACACATGGCATCATAGAGTTCAAATAAAAGCAATGCACAAAGGTCAATTCATTTTAAGGAGGGTTTATTTACTCCAAACCACATTATGCTCATACTATCTTCCTTATGAAGTCAAATTGCACATTTATCATATAAAGGTGTACAACAACATGAGAAACATGCAATCTATCAAAAATCACTTTTTCATGCAATAATGACCTTTCATAACATGCATAACATAGTGTCATTTAAGACATGCATAACCTATGGAGAACATGTAACTTATACTCCTATGCAAGACTCCCATCATGGAAAAGATACTTAGGAACTCTTTGGTTTCAAGCTTGAGTAGGAATAGAAGGAAAAGATAGGGATATGAACAACCTTACTACTAAAATCATCATCCCCACTTAGGTTAAACCCATTTAGGAGAAACTTATCTCAATCAAGAGAACTTGGACCTATCCTTCTAGTAAAGCACAACCTCACCCTCATGGGATAAATCTTATGCAAACCCTTCTCAACATCCCCTCTCTCCATCTGTCAAGAAGGAAACATTTGCACTAGTTATTCACTCACAATCCACTAGGTGAGGAATTCAAGAGATCACAAATGAGTAGCTAACTTACTCCCCTCCATAACCATCACTCAAGGTGATTCTTAACCTAGGGAAGTTCAAGGGAACTCAAAATAGGACCATTAGGGGCATTCATAATCTTACTATCTAGGCACATTATCCCCCACTTGGGGTAAGCCTAATCAAATATTCATCATATCATGCCCTTAAACACTTATGTCAAAGCAAGTCAAGACCAAACCTACATACTCCTCACATAAGAAGGTTTGACATCATTGAGGGTTTCCACTTCCAATCTCATCCCAAGGAGCTCACTAACTCAACCATCAAGAGGTCCTCCTCAAGCACCATTACTCCTCTAAGTTTATCACCTAAAGGAACTCATAACAATAAAGTTAGGTAATGCTACCCAACCACATAAGGCCTTAACTACACCATGAATACCAAGGGTAACTCCACACATTCATCACATTCTACCACCAAGTCATAACGGGGTAAGTAGTTTTGGATTCAAGCTTACAAGGGTCATCACCTTTAGCTAGTTCATCTATAGCCTTTAGAGAATTATCCCTCCAACTTTGGACTATAGAAATAACAAATTGTAACCCATCATAAAACACATGCTAGAACTCTTAAGGTCCACTACCATTCTTCTAGAGATTCAAGGTAACCATCCTCTCTAGTTAAAACCTAAGAGGAGACATAGAAGAGATTTGGCCATAAATGCCTCTTTCTTTTCTTCCATCATTAGGGAAAGGTAGTTTCTAGGTCATTTTGACCCATTTCAACACCTTTGGTGAGACCTTCCAACCAACCATGCCTAGGTACATTCTAAGTACTTCCTCAAATGGCCATACTCAAGATCAATCTTAAAATACAACTGACCACTTCAAGGTAGGTCAACATCAATTCTCTCCTTCTCTTTAAGATTTAAAGAGTACATACATACCTTTATGTCAACCTTAGGGAAAAGCATAATTCCAACTTAGGAGGGGCGTTTTGGTAATTGGTTAATTAATTAGTTAAATTAACTTATTAAACCTAAGTTGTATAATTCAATATCAGTTCTTAAACCTAAAAATCACCAAGAGTATTTTCCTTCGAACGATTCACAAGATCTTGAAAACTAGGGTTGTTCCCGTCGTTCTCGTCGAACTTCCCTTCCCTAGTATCCTTTTCGATAGCAATGTTGAATAGGTTAGAGATCATGTAGTTGGTATGTGGTGCTGGCTGTTCTTAACATGTATTGTTCTTGAATGATGAGTATTGAATGAACTTATGAACTTGTAATTGCGTAAAGTTAATCTTATCATGATAATTAAGGATCGATAATATGCTAAGATAAATCCGTGATGTGTTAAGTGAATTATGTGCCTTTGGCTGAATGTTGACTTGCTGTTGTTGTGGTGTTATGAAGATGATAAATCCATCAAATGTTAATATGATGCTGTCCAATATGTTCTTAAAATGTGACACTAAAAGCCATAAACTAAGAATTGGCTCAAAGACATCTATGAAATCATATCTTGAATAAATTGGCTTTCTTGTTCCAATAAAGTTGGCTAACTCTATTTGGTCAAAATGAATATATGCTAATGGCTAGGAACTTATGTAAATGATTAAAAGATTGGCTAATGGTTCATACATATGGCAATTTAAATATGAACATACGTAAAAATTGGCTTATGCCAAAAAGAATGAATTTGTTAGTGTAACATCCCAAATCTTGAGTCAATACTAATCATATGTCAATTCTTGTGTAGCAAGAGTATTAAATATATATTAAGCACTTCTAAATTAATATCAATTAATCCATAACCAAGGGCATGAAATTCATTGGGACAACTCCCAACATGCTCCACAAGAATGAACTATGAACACATGAAACTCATTGAATGAAGTGCTCATCGTCCATAAACGGTGATATGAAGCTACTACACTAAAGTAAGTAAGTAACGTGAGTTATAACATAATTAAAGGGGTATAAATTAAGTAAGTGACCAGAATGGGGTGTTAAAGGAAGTGAGAAAAGTCTTACTTACACCAAAGCTAATTTGTTAAAAGAATACTAACGAATGAAGGTGTTAGAATGTGTGAGACTAGTCTCATTTACACCTAAGGATGATATGTAAGGACAATTCACATTCATCAATGTAAAGTAAGGATCATATGTAACGACAATTCACATTCATCAATGTAAAGTAAGGATGATATGTAAGGACAATTCACATTCATCAATGTAAAGTAAGGATGATATGTAAGGACAATTCACATTTCATCAATGTAAAGTAAGGATGACAAGTCATCAAAAGAGTAAATAAGTCTCAATCATACTCTATATGTAAGTGTAAGGACAGTTCACACTTAATACTAATGATGAGATGAGAAATCATCTAATGAGCTATGATGTCCTCATGCTACAAGCCAGCTTCCATGATGTATGAGTTGAATGTAATGGAACTTTATACTGAGCACCGATAGGCTAGCTATGAGCGGTGATGCCTTCCTTTGGGAAGGGCGGAGGTTCACGTAACTCTCATGAGATGAGACTGTCCGGCATGCCGGGTATGGGTCTCCTTATAGCTCCTAGTCTTTGAACCTATACTGCCAATATAGGGATCTAGCAGGGTTCAATTCCCTATATACGCTAGCATGTTTTGGTTTCACCTTGGCTAGTGACTCCACCTCTTTTCGGTGTGAGGAAGACACCGGATTTCATGATGCTCACATGATCTATGTCGGTTAAGGTTGGAGTTCCTCAAAGTATGAAAGATAAAGAAATGAACGATACCGAAGGTGTTTGTGCAAGACAATCAGGAGGTGAAATCAAATTCAAGTAATGACATTAGGTCATTCTTGGTCATTGCACTTCATGATCCCGATGAGAGTCTTAAACTTCATCCTAGGTATAGCTGGTGCTTACATCAGCCTACAAATGAATGAAATGAATAATGTGAAGTACGAATGAAAGAATGAAGCAGAATCTGTGTTTTCTAAAGAAGGCCCTCGGGTTGAGGTCCCATATGTTAGGTCCTCACTTGAGATGTCTTAATGCTATATCAACGATTCCAAGGTCTCGTGTATATGAAATGTATAATATATAAAACATGAAAGTAATGAAATCAATGGCATAATCAATAGAGAATGGCTTATGAAATGTAATGAATACTTGATGTAATGAACTTGTTGGAAGGATAGTCAAATCGTGTCCAATAAATTTTACAATAAGTAAAGGGCATAGCCAATAATGAATCCTCATGTTATGAAAATGATAAAGCCAAATAAATTGGCTTATAATGACTTTATATAATTGGCAGAAGATATTAGCCAAATAAGATTGGCTTATAATGACTTCTTATATTAGGCCAATAATACAATAATAGGAATAGTCACTAAAGATTGGCTTATAAAGAATTCATGCCCAAAGTAAGCAAGATCATAAACATTAATGATATGCCCAAGAACTATGCACATTATGCAATCAACTATAGAATGAGTATAGTCAATAAGTATTGACTTATAAATATATTCATGCCCTAAATTGTAGTTAAGTCATTTCCTTAATCTCTTGAATTACTTACTTGATTCATTGTGGGTATGGGACTACAATGAATCATTGCACTTGTAAGTAAAACATAGGAACAAAGGAAGTTATTGAACGACACAACAAGAAGAAGAAAAATACTGAAAAATAATCTAAGTGTACAAAGAGGAGCTCTCGGCCTAAGAGGATCAAATCTCAAATCTTCGCTCTAGTTGTTCTAAAATTATGTTGATGATACTAATGTCTTGTAATCATATAGAAAATGATTTGTGTGCTTTGAATGCATTAAAATACATCATATTCATACCACAATTCACAACTAACGAATTAGGAAAGTCCAATGACTAGAATCTCCAGAAATGGCATGTTGCTTAGGAAGAGCTTTCATTGATCATGCATAGCTTTATGTGTATGTGTGCATATACCCATACTTAGTACAAGTGGTGTACTAACCCCCTACATTTTACTATTTTATAGATGCAGGTTAAAGGACAGATTGACGACTCTTGCAATGATTTGGACATCAGCGTTTCTCAAGACCATTTGGTAGGTACTCTTAATTTCGAGGATGCTACATTTTAGTCTAGCCTTAGTTTTAGACATAGCTAGTGGATGTTCTCCCTAGTGTCTCTTTCGTACTTTCATTTTGAAGCTTTTGTAATAAGGTCGTGTTTGGCAAAAGTATTTATTCTTATTCTGTTTCGAATTGATTCCTATGATACATGGTTGTTACATTTATGTTGAGCTTAATATATGACGAATTCATGAAATAACTATATGAAGTCTATGTATACTTCATACGTTTAAAAGTTTTAAATTTTCAGCAAATTTAACTAGATGAATGTGATGAATGCAAGATGAGGCTTGTCTGCGACCTCTGAGAGGTAAACGACGCCGGTTGCGATCCGGATTTAGGAATCCAGATCGTGACAAACTTGGTACCAGAGCATGAGGTTAAATTACCTAGGAACTAAAGCTCAACACAACCACGTTACGTAGTTTTAGACTTATGGTTGTGAAGCGCGCCACAATCATGACTTAGAGACTACGCGATGATAAGAAATTCTCCCTTCTTCTACTCTTTATCGTGCTATCTAGAGCTTTGACACTTTGTGTCATTCTAAGTATCTAATTTGCTTCTTGTGTGAACGCGTAGAATAATACACACAATAATTAGTATGGCCAAGTGGTCTAAGGCGCCAGACTCAAGATCTAGCCTTCCCAAGAAGGGGCCATAATGGAAATGCCCAACGTGGACGAAAGACGTGTGGTGAGTGTGGCTGTTCGCATGGAGGTGAATGCATGGTAATGTCTAAAAGCCTGCTATGAGTATTGATGAGGAGGAGAAGGATAAGTTGGCTGCATACCAACTCAAGAATATGGCTTAGACATGGATTTTCTTCATAAGTGTTATGCTATAATAGACTATTGAAATAGGGTAGTAAGGCTTCAGTTCCAAATAAGTTGGGTTAAAATGAGAAGGGCGTGGTTCAAATCCAACATGCCAACAAGATGTTATCTAAGAGGTTAGATATACTCCTCCTAAGTCTGGTTTATGTTTAAGAAAACTCTAAGTTTAAGTGCTTTAGTTGATTTGGTGTTATAAGTCACTAATCCTATGTCTTATAATAGCACTATGTGAGTTAAAACGAAGTTATGTTGAATTTTATGTTGCTGTTTTTGTGTAGCATAGGCATGTTTTCTGTGTTGCAAGATTTGTGATGTGCATTAAGTTAAGTGTGATTGAGAAGGAAATTCCTCAATCTGAAATATGAAGCTTCAGATAAGCTTGAATGATATGCATCATCCAAATATGTGTAAATCAGATATTCACAAAAGAGAAAAGTTTAAGCATGATAAAGTAACTTTTGAAAATCACCCTCTTTGTTTAAATGATGTGTAAGTGTCATTCGGGGACGAATGTTCCTAAGGGGGGGATAATGTAACGTTCCGGAAAAAAAATCATATGTCTAATGAAGAGCCCAGTATGCCCTTAGGATAGCCTATTAGGGGTACATAGGCACCCCAATGCCCAATATTGAGAAATATTGGGCATAGTATAGAAAAATTGGCTAAGAGATATTAGCCAATTTTTTATATACGAATAAGAAATATACTTTTTGGGTTGTCATACCCCAATCCAAGATTAATGTTCAATAAATGTACATGCAATGAAGACCCTAAGCTACATAAAAATGACATCTCAACAAAACATATGAAGTACTAGGCATCCAAGTGTCAAGCCTAGCACCATAGCACATAACCATTTAAAATGATCATGTAGATTAAGCAGTTCCCATGGACATAGTGAGGATCCTTGGGACAATAAGTAAATATTCCCAAAGGAACCATAAATAATAGTTAGTTAGATATGTACAACCAACCCATGTGCAAGCACATGTGCAAGACATGTGAAGAAGTGGCCAAGGAGGGGACCACCCTAACCGAATTCAGTTAGGGTAGTTAGGGGGAAACACGTGCACAAGGGACCCCTCCATGTGGGGACTAACTTCCTAACTAATTCTAGACTCTAACCTACTGCCCTAAATAGCTAACTAACCTAGGACCAAACAAAATAAACTAATTAGTGCACCCGACAACCTAGGACCAAAATCGGGTTGACACTAACCTAGTACTAGTTAAAGAGACAACCTAGTACCTAACCTAGGATGGTCCAAAAGGTTAGTTATGGTCCTAACAACTTAGGGGTACTTTAGTAATTCCCCTAGGTTACCTAATTAATTAATTTAGCAAATGAATTAATTAATTTAAAAGGGCTAAAACCGAAACTAAAAAGGAAATTTTCAGTTTTCGGTTAAGACAAGAAAGGGACAACCTAGTACCTAACCTAGGATGGTCCAAAGAGTTAGTTAAGATCCTAACGACTTAAGGGTACTTTAGTAATTACCCTAGGCTACTTAATTAATTAATTTACCAACTTAATTAATTAATTTAAAGGGGCAAAACCGAAATTACAAAGCAATTTCCAGATTTCGGTTAAAATAAGAAAAAGATAACCTAGTACCTAACCTAGGATGGTTCAAAGGATTGGTTATGGTCCTAACGACTTAAGGGTACTTTAGTAATTACCTTAGGTCGCCTAATTAATTAAATTAGTAATTTAATTAATTAGTTTAAATGATCAAAACGAAATTCTTACACTAACCTAGTACAACTCAAGAAACATCCTAGTACTTAACCTAGGATGGTCCAAAAGGGTTAATTTTGGTTCCAATGACTTAGGGGTACTTTAGTACTTACCCTAGGTACCTAAATTAATTAAATTAGGGATTTAATTAATTAATATAAAGTCAAAATGTTTACCAAAACCATAGTCAACATCAATTTCCAGATTTGACTAAGTGTTATGTTCTCCTATGTTTAGACAACTTAGCAGGGGCGTTTTGGTAATTGGTTAATTAATTTATTAAATTAACTTATTAAACCTAAGTTGTATAATTCAATATCAGTTCTTAAACCTAAAAATCACGTTCAAACTCATAGAAAAGGCAATGCAAAAACAGCAAGCAACGAACGCAAGAAAAAGGCAGAAAATTCCATTGATTCTCCTAGGCGATTTCAAGGTTTCTCCAAGTTTTCGTTCAAGATGGTCTTCGTAGATTATGTTCTACTTATGTATGGGTTTATCTCCTAGAATTATTTCTCCAAGAGTATTTTCCGTCGAACGATTCACAAGATCTTGAAAACTAGGGTTGTTCCCGTCATTCTCGTCGAACTTCCCTTCCCTAGTATCCTTTTCGATATCAATGTTGAATAGGTTAGAGATCATGTTGTTGGTATGTGCTGCTGGCTGTTCTTAACATGTATTGTTCTTGAATGATGAGTGTTGAATGAACTTATGAACTTGTAATTGCGTAAAGTTAATCTTATCATGATAATTAAGGATCGATAATATGCTAAGATAAGTCCGTGATGTGTTAAGTGAATTATGTGCCTTTGGCTGAATGTTGACTTGCTGTTGTTGTGATGTTATGAAGATGCTAAATCCATCAAATGTTAATATGATGATGTCCAATATGTTCTTAAAACGTGACACTAAAAGCCATAAACTAAGAATTGGCTCAAAGACATCTATGAAATCATATCTTGAATAAATTGGCTATCTGGTTCCAATAAAGTTGGCTAACTCTATTTGGTTAAAATGAATATATGATAATGGCTAGTAACTTATGTAAATGATTAAAAGATTGGCTAATGGTTCATACATATGGCAATTTAAATATGAA
This sequence comes from Solanum sitiens, assembly GCA_016801875.1. NCBI lineage: Eukaryota > Viridiplantae > Streptophyta > Magnoliopsida > Solanales > Solanaceae > Solanum > Solanum sitiens. The sequence goes on along the minus strand of JABWTJ010000070.1, from coordinate 2,006,056 downwards.
CATACGTAAAAATTGGCTTATGCCAAAAAGAATAAATTTGTTAGTGTAACATCCCAAATCTTGAGTCAATACTAATCATATGTCAATTCTTGTGTAGCAAGAGTATCAAATATATATTAAGCACTTCTAAATTAATATCAGTGAATCCATAACCAAGGGCATGCCATTCATTGGGACAACTCCCAACATGCTCCACAAGAATGAACTATGAACACATGAAACTCATTGAATGAAGTGCTCATCGTCCATAAACGGTGATATGAAGCTACTACACTAAAGTAAGTAAGTAACGTGAGTTATAACATAATTAAAGGGGTCTAAATTAAGTAAGTGACCAGAATGGGGTGTTAAAGGAAGTGAGAAAAGTCTTACATACACCAAAGCTAATTTGTTAAAAGAATACTCACGAATGAAGGTGTTACAATGTGTGAGACTAGTCTCATTAACACCTAAGGATGAGATGTAAGGACAATTCACATTCATCAATGTAAAGTAAGGATCATATGTAAGGACAATTCACATTCATCAATGTAAAGTAAGGATGATATGTAAGGACAATTCACATTCATCAATGTAAAGTAAGGATGATATGTAAGGACAATTCACATTTCATCAATGTAAAGTAAGGATGACAAGTCATCAAAAGAGTAAATAAGTCTCAATCATACTCTATATGTAAGTGTAAGGACAGTTCACACTTAATACTAATGATGAGATGAGAAATCATCTAATAAGCTATGATGTCCTCATGCTAGAAGCCAGCTTCCATGATGTATGAGTTGAATGTAATGGAACTTTTACTGAGCACCGATAGGCTAGCTATGAGCGGTGATGCCTTCCTTTGTGAAGGGCGGAGGTTAACGTAACTCTCATGAGATGAGACTGTCTGGCATGCCGGGTATGGGTCTCCTCATATCTCCTAGTCTTTGAACCTATACTGCCAATATAGGGATCTAGAAGGGTTCAATTCCCTATATACGCTAGCATGTTTTGGTTTCACCTTTGCCAGTGACTACACCTCTTTTCGGTGTCCGAAAGACACCGGATTTCATGATGCTCACATGATCTATGTCGGTTAAGGTTGGAGTTCTTCAAAGTATGAAAGATAACGAAATGAACGATACCGAAGGTGTTTGTGCAAGACAATCAGGAGGTGAAATCAGATTGAAGTAATGACATTAGGTCATTCTTGGTCATTGCACTTCATGATCCCGATGAGAGTCTTAAACTTCATCCTAGGTATAGCTGGTGTTTAAATCAGCCTACAAATGAATGAAATGAATAATGTGAAGTACGAATGAAAGAATGAAGCAGACTCTGTGTTTACTAAAAAAGGCCCTCGGGTTGAGGTCCCATATGTTGGGTCCTCACTTGAGATGTCTTAATGCTATATCAACGATTCCAAGGTCTCGTGTATATGAAATGTATAATATATAAAACATGAGAGTAATGAAATCAATGGCATAATCAATAGAGAATGGCTTATGAAATGTAATGAATACTTGATGTAATGAATAACTTGTTGGAAGGATAGTCAAATCGTGTCCAATAAAGTTTACAATAAGTAAAGGGCATAGCCAATAATGAATCCTCATGTTATGAAAATGATAAATCCAAATAAATTGGCTTATAATGACTTTATATAATTGGCAGAAGATATTAGCCAAATAAGATTGGCTTATAATGACTTCTTATATTAGGCCAATAATACAATAATAGGAATAGTCACTAAAGATTGGCTTATAAAGAATTCATGCCCAAAGTAAGCAAGATCATAAACTTTAATTATATGCCCAAGAACTATGCACATTATGCAATCATCTAAAGAATGAGTATAGTCAATAAGTATTGACTTATAAATATATTCATGCCCCAAATTGTAGTTAAGTCATTTCCTTAATCTCTTGAATTACTTACTTGATTCATTGTGGGTATGGGACTACAATGAATCATTGCACTTGTAAGTAAAACATAGGAACAAAGGAAGTTATTGAACTACACAACAACAAGAAGAAAAATACTGAAAAATAATCTAAGTGTACAAAGAGGAGCTCTCGGCCTAAGAGGATCAAAATCTCAAAGCTTCGCTCTAGTTGTTCTAAAATTATGTTGATGATACTAATGTCCTGTAATCATATAGAAAATGAGTTGTGTGCTTTGAGTGCATTAAAATACATCATATTCATACTACAATTCACAACTAACGAATTAGGAAAGTCTAATGACGAGACTCTCCAGAAATGGCATATTGCTTAGGAAGAGCTTTCATTGATCATGCATAGCTTTATGTGTATGTGTGCATATACCCATACTTAGTACAAGTGGTGTACTAACCCCCTACATTTTACTATTTTATGGATGCAGGTTAAAGGACAGATTGACAACTCTTGCAACGGTTTGGACATCAACGTTTCTCAAGACCATTTGGTAGGTACTCTTAATTTCGAGGATGCTACAGTTTAGTCTAGCCTTAGTTTTAGACATAGCTAGTGGATGTTGTCCCTAGTGTTCCTTTGGTACTTTTATTTCGAAGCTTTTGTAATAAGGCCGTGTTTGGCAAAAGTATTTATGATATATTCTTATTCTGTTTCGAATTGATTCCTATGATACATGGTTGTTACATTTATGTTGAGCTTAGTATATGACGAATTTATGAAATAACTATATGAAGTCTATGTATACTTCATACGTTTAAAAGTTTTAAATTTTCCGCAAATTTAACTAGATGAATGTGATGAATGCAAGATGAGGCTTGTCTGCGACCTCTGAGAGGTCAACGACGTCGGTTGCGATCCGAATTCCTGAATCCGGGTCGTGACAAACATGCAACTAGAATTGAAGACTACACACTTCATCTTCATAAACATGAAAATCATCATATCATTTTATCTTGCTTCTACTGCATTCAAGGCCATGATCACAACATATATATATATATATAGACAAGAATGTAAACATCAACACTATAAGTGGACAATACCACACAATGACAATTCAAATGAAGACTAGCAAATTAGGTCAACTTACCAAGTCTCTATGATATGATCATCATTGATCAATTCTCCACAATTCATAATCAATTGACATAGATAGGACTAGGATTAAGCAATACACTATAATCTAATCATAATTGGATCATCATCAAATCAAGATCACAAGACCCACATTATATCATAAATTGACTCATTTAGGGATTATGGGTTCTTCATGGAGTTGAATTGTAAATCATAATAAAATCATTGATTAATCAAATATTCATCATTAGAATGCTTTTAAATCAATTTGACAATGAACCCATGGCTAGATTGAAAGATAGGATTTTTTATCATAAATTCTCTTTGAAAAACCTTTGAAAGAACTCCTTAGATGAAACGTTAACTAAGGATCAGGGGATACCATACCTTACTACATGAAAAGCCCACGAAATATTGAAGAAGAAACCCTTAGTATCAATCCCCTAGTCTGATCTTGAGCTTGTTTTCCATGGAAGTTCTCAATAGAGTTTGTTTTGAGAAGGAAATGTTTGATTTGGAAGAGTTAATTCTAAATTGGGGTTTTATGTTTTTAATCAACTTAAAATACCTAAAATAGACAAAAACATTTACCGCCTAGACCTTATTTGGAACGTGGGGGTCAATTTCCCAATTCACCCCTTAACTTGGCCGCGCACAAGACAGAATTGCATGTCCAAACTATGGATGCAGTGATGGACCGTTGATAGAACGACTGTGCCATCCTCCACATCCGTTGTTTGTGACTGAGGCTCATATTTTCGACCCTAAATACGAACATATATATGTTAGGTCCTATCCAATCATTTTAGACACCAAACAACACTAAAATATGCAAAGGCACACTAGAACACAATAGTACGCTTAAAGGATAATTTTTGAACGTCTTGGTCGTTCTTGGGCGTTTGACTTCCAAACCTCTTCAAATCAACTATACAATTTGTGACACACTTAATTAACATGTTATTAACTCTTTAAGGCACATGTGAGTCCCTATATACCTTATTTCATTTTGAGGGTCTTATAAATCTGAGGCACCATTGTGGCGCACTGTAGGCGCGCCGCCCCAGGCCTTCTGGCAGAGATGGGGTACGTCGCACCCGGTGCTACCCATATTCTTCTTAACGGTTTTCTTCTCTCATTTTCTGATCCAAATCACCTAAACCTCCATAGTTCTTTTCCCCAACCCTTAGGATAATTAATTCTCCGATACCCAATAGATCTAACTCAGAAATGACTCGAAAATTACAAATCAACATCAATGGGCATTCAAAAAACTCAACCAATAGGAATTCGACAAGATTCATCAAGAACTCACTTCTTAACATGTAAAAAATTCTAAAACCATTGAATTGAAACAAGTTTGGTGTGTCGATGAATTAACCCAACACGAAAGATCTCACATACCTTGATAGGGATCACCTTTGACGAATTCCACTCACAAATCCTTGGCGTTCTTAGCGAATTCTTGACTCTTCTCCCTTTCCTTCTTCTCTTCTTTCTTCTCCAAGCCTTAAGCATAAAGTTAAATTTTCTAATTTGACTAAAACTAGTTTATGCCCCAAATAAATACCTAAAATGAAATAGGAAATTAATTGGTTAAAAGACTAACTTGCCCTTCCTTAAATACGGATTGGGACCTTCATCAATCCGACAACCCAACTTCTGATAGGCATATCTTCTTCATACGATATCAAAAATGCGTGAACTCTGCGGCATTGTAAAGATCTATCCAAGGTTCTTTTTAACCATATCAAGAACTACCTTAAACTCATCCTGATATAGGAGTTATGACAATTTGAAAATTATCAGAACTCACTTTCTTAACTTAGAAAATTTCCCATATTTTCCCCTTTATTTCCAAAAGTGACTATTTTTAGTTTCTTAACTTAATTTTGAGTTACGAGATGTTCCATCTTTCCAATAACATCATTGTTTGAGTGCGTGCTATTGCGCACACCTGGATATTGTTCTTTGTTTATGATGGGAGAAATTCTCGCTAGACCCAGATATAAGGGAATCTTGGGGTTCACTGACACTCAAAGATCAAATCAAATTGGCATGGTGCTATTGAACCTCAAGCACATCACTGCAACCTTTTATCATCAGGTGATCCCACGGTCTGTTGAACATCTAATACAGGAAGTTGATGATGAACCGAATGAAGAGATGGAGGAAGACCCAGAAGAGGACCTAGAAGAATATTTAAAGTATGACCCAAACTTGTATGAACCTAGTGATGTAGGAGTGATGCATATAGAGGATGAACCTCTTCAATAGCAGAAGAAGCTCACACTAAATATGGTTCCATAATGTTTGATGAAAGGGAAGATTGAAATGACTTGGAATGGAAAATCAATGAATCCTCGGAGTATTAGCTAGGGCCTTACTATGACTTGGGAGATGATTATAACGATGTCCCTACCTAGTCGTAGATCATCTTTCCTCTTCGAATTTGTTCATAATTTTCTACAAGTGTGTGTGGCCTATCACTCTTGTATGCCTTAGGGACACCCTTGTACTTTTATTTCTTATGCTTCAGATAGCGTACTTCGTTGTAATTGCCAAACTACCTTAAGCAATAAAGTTATGTTTTGTAAGATCCCAAAAATAACTTAGGTGAACTAGAGCCTAATGTGGTTGTCATGATGGTCTAAGGTCCTAAAAGGGTCTATAATGTGGTATTGAGGCAGCTTCTAGAGTTTTAGGTGCATTGGAAGTCAAACGTTAAGGGATGACTAAGTCACCTATGTGCCTCATATGTAGTTTTATGTGTTTATGTGTGATTCATGAGGTTATAAGGTCCTTAAATGAGTTAATATGGTGTAAATAGGAAGTGTGTCAAGTTTTGTGAAGTTTGGAGGTCAAACGTCCAAGAACGTCCAAGACGTTCGAAAGGTTTGCCTTGAAATAACCTTGTGTGTCTAAGCATGTTTCGTCGAGTTTTACGGGTTCGGTTTGGGTGAAATTAATGTGAGAGGTCCTAAGCTCATATAATAACATATTTGGATTGGAAAAATACGGGCAAACATCCCCAAGGACCATCCAATGATCCTTGAGGAAGGACCCTTTTCATTGAGCCAAGATTGCCTAGACAGCCCCAAACGACAAAGGCAATCGACGCCCAGTGGGTCAGTCGATGCCCCGTCGATGGGGTGTCATAGATCAGAACTTAGGAGTGGAGGAGAGTAAGCCAAATACCAGCCTCAGTCCCAAACCACGGACCAACAGGACGGTCCGTTGGTCAAGGGACGGGCCGTCGATGTTCCTTCTGTCTGTGAGGCTGTTCGTGCGCAGCTTCACTGTAAGTTGAGGGGTGAAGTTGTAAATTCACTCCACATCCAAATAATAATATTGGAGGTTCCCTAAGGGTCTTTTGGGTATTTTAGACATGTATATAAGTCTTTAACACTTAGAAGAATTGATTCTTCCAAATCAAAATCCCAAAATCCCTTAGAAATTCCTTAAGACTCCATTAAAGCCAAAACTCAAGGAAGAGCTTGGATTGGAGATTTGAGTGGATATTATTCATAAACGTGGAGGATTAGATTCATTGAGTTATGGTTTTTGATCCTTGAAACTCTATTCATCAGGGATCCCAAATTCAAAGAAGTTTTATAAAGTTTTCAATGATGAATTGTCCAATTTCATTATCTATCCATGGTTTCTTGCATTAAAGGTTTTTAATCATTGAACAGTAATTGAATTGTTGTTAATTAGATAATTTTAACTCAATTAACCTATGAACCCATGTAATTGATGAACCCTAGTTTTTGACTACTTTATGGGTTGCTTAATATTGTCTTAATGCTTATGAATTATGGTGTATTTTTCTATGGGCTATCTAATGATGTAAGAATTGTATTCAATTGAGGTCTAATTGGTATTATATTGATAAATCTATATTGAATTGACTTAGATTCATTGAGTATTATGATTTATGTATTGAATTCGTGTTCATGTCCATGGGTAAGGGCCTTATGGTATTGAATTGGATGATTTAAACATGGATTGAAGTGGAGAGAATGGATTGGTGGTACGCTGCCCTATTTTTATTTATTTTAAGTATTATATCTCTTCAATTATGTTGTGATTGGTATGGTCCACTTATGGTGGCGGTGTTATGTGATTGATGTGGCCTTGTCGGCGTTATTTTAAGTATTATGATGATCATGGCCTTGTTGGCAACTACTTGAAGGATTATGATGATTAGTGTAGTTGATTATGTGAAGTATGATCATACCTACCTATATGTGAAGTAATGTGAAAGTATGTGTTTCTTCTATTGATGCTATATAGGAGATCATGTTAGACTATGACTATGTGTTCATGTGTGTAGTCTTAGAGTTGATGCATGATTGTTCCTACTTGACTTTATGAGTTTATGATGGTTATATTTATGATGATATAGTAGTGTATAGGGTGACTTAAAGATGATAATGGTTACTCATATGTGCTTCTAGAATGACATGTAATATGTGCTAAAGTGAAGTAATGATGTGTCTTGTTTAGGTAAACTTAAGTCCTCTTCTTGGTTCATGAATAATATGTGATTATGTGATGTCTTGACTTAGGATGCTAAATACTCTTAGTCTTGTATGAATGAATGATATGTTAGACCTTGAATGATGATAAGAGGGTCCTTAATGTGAAACCTTGAACCTAGTGGTAAGGTTATGAATCTTGAAGTAGAAAGCCGTAATGGTATCCTTCTTGTAATGAATGATGGACTTAAGGTTGATTGGATGGAATGGAATCATATCAATACTTATGAAAGTCATTATGATCTTCTTGTTGCCATTTTAAGGCATCCCTAGGGGACCTCTTTGGTAGGGTAAATGTAATTGGGTTATGAAATTGATATGAAACCCCTTTGTATGAACCTTTAATGTGAATTACTCTATGAGACCAAAGGCTAGCACTGAGTGAGTATGGTAAGGGAAGTAGTTCTAGTTAAAGTATGAGGCTAGAATACAAAATAAGCCCTTGATATTCCTTAACCATGTGCCTACATGGGATGTGTCTAAGTTCTACCATTGGCAAGTAGAACACCTTCATCGGAGTAGGATAGAACTCCGGATTCCATGTTTTGCTACCACGGTCTATGTCGGTTATTGCATATTCTCATCATGTGTGATACCCATTAGCATTAGAGAAGTTCTATGAAGTTTAGGTGGTGGTATGGGACGCTATCTAGACATTGCACAATAGGCTTTGAAGATGTTAGTGAGAGTCCCTAGGTCTTCTCCAAGACCATTACTTGAATGTCCTCTATGTGATGAATGTATCTTAATGAACTAATGAAATAATGACTTATGTTAGAAAGCATGTAAATGAATGAGTACCTAATCTAGAGTGACTTAAGGATTCCTTAGTTAAAGTGTGAAGAGGGCATAAGGGATGATCTCTTCATGTCTTATCTATGGAAGTCTTGAGAATGACTCTAGTTAGGGAAGTTGGTTGATTCTTTAGGCATGATCTAAACTTAGGTAGTCTTAAGGATTATTTAGGTAACCTTGAAGAGAGGGTATGGGCTCTCTCTTCTAGGAGTACATAAGTAAGTATTTTGAGAGCCTTGGTACGGAGAATGTCATATTATACATGTTATGTGTTAGGTGTATTGTAAGTGTGTATGTGTCTCATTATAAGTAGTCTTGAGGATCGTTTAGGCATGCTTAGTGAGGGTGTATGGGAGATATTTCTTTGTATTGCTTAAGTGAGTCTTAGGATAGCTTTTAGTGGGATAATTACATGCTAGAAGGTGTCTTAGGTGAAGGTAAGCAAGTTCACTATAACAGTGAAGAAGTTCACTGTACAGTGAAGTGAGGTTACTGTAAAGTTGTTCTAAAAATGTTCTAAATTGACTAAGTGATTTCTTATGTGTTTCTAAGTTGATAAATGTTGTTCTTATGATTATATTATGATATTTAAATCAAAAGATGCATATTTCCAATAAATGTCCATTTTCATAATTTTTATGCATTATGCCATACTTAGTACATGTGGTTGTACTAATTCCATGCTTTTATCTATCTCTATAGTGGTTGGTAGGTGAGGAGCATTTGGGAAGCAAGACTTGGATCGTAGCATCGTTCAAGTGAAGTTGAAGTATGTCCTCATTTGACTCGAGGGCATAGATGTGTTTTATATCTTTTATTGAAATATTGTAATAGACTTAGTATTACTATATTCGTATTGTGTATGGGCCGTGTCCCAAGTCTCTTGTGTCTAAGCTTTGATGAGATTGAGACTTAGTATTTCCTGTGAGTTTTATATGAAAGAGATTTTAAAGACTATGAAAATATTTGTGAAAAGTTTTAATTCTGCACTACTTTTCACTATGTATATACGATGAACGATACGAAAGAGCTTGTATAAGACCTCCGAGAGGTCGAGTACGCCAGTTGCACTCCGAGAGTGCCATATCTTCTAAGGTGTGGTCTGAGATGTGACATGTTTGCTCCAAATATAAAAAGTGTTTAAATGGATCCTATATTATCAACGAATTGCATCTTAGGCCTACCCTCAGAAAAAACAAGCTCTACATTAGGAAGCGTTTTGAATGTCGCCAATTTGGTGTATATATGTGTTAGATTTGCTTGTTTGTTTCAGTATTTCCTAAACTAACATAGTTTCCCCTTTTTCTTTGCTTTTCTTTATTTATCCCCAAAAGAACGTTGATTTATTTCAACTTGCAAACTGGCTCACTCACAATACAAGCATCAATCAAAAGAAAAAATGACGGATAATTACTAGTTTAACGCTGCCGCAAATATAATAGTACCTATTGAGAACGCCGAAAGTTCTCTAACTGTAACTGACATCCAAAATGAGGAGAAAATGGCTCGAATTGAACAAGAACATAAAATCTTGAGGGAAGAATTATGACAAGTGCGAGACTTGGTCAAACTTTTAGCTACCACTTCCCTACTTTCAAGATGCCTATCTACTTACCAAATGATGACTTGCCTTCTGCCGACTTACCAAATCAGTCAGAACAAACCCAACACACTCCCTCTCATGATCGAGTTCTAACAGTTACTCCAACTGCAGTTAGGACCGTTCCTAACCTTTCTAATCGCGACCCTACTACACCTACAATGCAATAGATACTTAAGGCACATGTCACCGCTCCATACAAGATACATATTCCACCTGTAAATGCCGCTAGAGTTCCTACCTTCACAACATCATATGTGAATAATGTCCCGTATGATGTCGATCAATATGCAGATTTGGAGAAAGATGTATAGCTGAAAGAAGATGCATCGATAAATGCCCAATTTCATGGTCTGAAAAAAGCGTTGAAAAGCTCGCAATTCACTAGAGAAACAGAGAGACTGGATTATGATGACTTGTGCATCCAGCCCAACATTGACATACCGGTAGGGTACAAAACACGAAAGTTTGACATTTTGATGGAAAAGGTGATCCTCACGCAAACTTAAGGGCATATTGTGACTAGTTATTCAGTGTCAGGAGAAATGAGAAGTTAAGGATGAATTTGTTCATCTGAAGTTTGTCTTGGGAAGAATTGTTCTGGTATACGCGCCAAGATCCGCAAAACTTGCGCGACTAGCATGAAATAATTGAAGACTTCATCACTCATTTCAAATTCAATACGCAAATTACAGCAGACAAATTCTCATTGGCCAACATATAAAAAAAGTAATCTGAAAATTTCCAGATTATGCATGATGGTCGAGAACTGATGCCGCAAGGGTGCAACAACCATTAGATGAGAGCGAGCTATCAAAAGACTTTATTCTAGCTCAACAAGGTATCTACTTTGACTAGACGATGTCAATGATGGGCCAAATGGTTGCAGGCTTTGTCAAGATGGGGGACTTTATAAAGGAGAGTGTTAAATGTTGAAAGATTCAGTCTATAGTCGCATTTCAAGCTGCAAATAAGGCTATACAATCTGGCTCCTTTGGGGGACTCAAAGGGAAAAGGGATGATTTTCCAACTATTACTTAACGACAAGGAGGACCGTCACATCGATATTCCAACAATCCCAAGATTGTTGGAGAAACTTCATATGTCCCATACCAAGTATATAATACTCAACCCCGCTATAATCCATCTCTAATACCAGCATACCAAAATTAACCAAGATCAATCCACCAAAATAGACCAACGTATGCCTTGAGGACACATTCGAATTAATACTAGAAATGCTCGCGCTTACACGCATATTGCCGAACCTTATGCCCAATTTTTTGAGAGGTTGAGGACAACATGAGTGTTGCAACCAGTTAAAGGCAAACCTCCTCATCCAATCCCTCAAAATTTTGATGGAAGCAAACGATGCACTTTTTATGCCGTAATTTATCTATCTTTAGAAAAATCACTTTTGTATTGTTCTAAGTATAAAACAATTTATGAAAAGAGTCGCCACTTAATTTTTTTAAACCAATCAATAAAACTTAATGTAAAAGATTTTAACAAATTAAATCTTTATAAATTTAGAGAAAATGGGTAAGAGGTTCTTATTTACGCTTCAAAAAGGTTTTTAAGGCATTTAAAGCGCTTGCTAACATGCAGTTATCCTACTGTAACGACCCTCAAGATGAACTAGGATGATATTGAGCCGCACATGTGTTTTAAGAGTTATTAACATGTTAATAAGGTGCATCACATCTTGTAAAAGTCAATTTTTAAGAGTTTGGAACTCAAACGTCAAAGAAGGACCAAGACGTTCGGAAATTAGCCTTGTGTGTGCTAGTGTGTCCTTGTTTGTTGTGCATGTTTTAAGGGTTTTTTGGAGTCTAATAACAGTAGGGGTTACCCTAGTGTCTTAATAAACATGTTTAGCATCAAAAAAATTGGGTATGACTCCCGAGGACCACCTTAAAGGTCCTTGAGAAGGACAAACGTTGGCTAAGGAAGCTGTCAAGGCAGCGTGCAGAACCAGATTTGGAGTCCAGTCCGTGTCGCACGCCTGACACTCAACCTGCCTCCACTTCGCGCGACTATCACAAGGCTGATGGCCTCAAATTAATTCGTGGAGCAAATTGGGAGCTGCCTCCGCAACGCACAGCCATGTCCCTGATTTCAGTTGCGTCATTTTAAAGTGAAATTAGACTTGATTAAAAGGTCCAATAATTATGGGGTGTTTTGGGAACTTTGGTAGTCAGTTTTAAATGGTTTTTATATATTTAACCCCATTCCCAAGTCAAAACACCAATACCCAATGAGAAATCAAAAATCCAAAACTCTATTCTCTTATAAGATTCTCTCAAACCTCCATTGGAGGCGAAACTCAAGCTCAAGCTAGAAGACGAATTTTCAAGTGATTTCTTCTCCATATTTTATGAGTTTTTCTTCTTCTATTAAGGTATGGTAATACTTGATCCTTAATTACCTTTAATCTAAGGAGTTATTTCAAAGCTTTTCCAAATTTGATTCTAATGTCAAAATTCTCATCTTTCAATCTAGCCATGGGTTCATTAATAAATTGTTTTCAAAGTCATTTTAATAATGGATCTATGATTAATCAATGTTTTTATGATGAGTTTCAATACAATTCCTTTAATAACCCATGATCTCCTTAACCTCTCAATTTAACCTATAATGTGGGTCTTATGATCTTGATTAATGATGATTGAATTGTGATTTGATTGTAATGTATTGTTTAATCCTATTTCTAACTATATCAATTGATTATGAATTGTTGAGAATCGGTTTATGATGATCATGGCTTGGAGTATTGGTAAGTTGACCTAATTCCTAGTCTATAACTATTGGGATTGACATTGTATGGTTTGATCCACTTATGGTGGCGGTATTTACATTCTTATCTATCTTTACATGTAATGATCATGACCTTGAGGGCAATAGATGTAAATAGAATTAATATGATCATTATCATAAGTATGAAGGTTATATGTATAGTCCTTAATTCTAATATCATGATCTAGGTGCATTGAGGATGTGAATTAGAATGTGTATGTTGATGTTAGGGAAAGGTATGGTCTACATGCTTGGGTGTGATGAGTACCATTGGAGAATGTCCCCTACCTATATGAACCCTATATGAATATGTGATCTTATTCATGTTAGAAGTCTCTTATTCTAATGTTGAATATTCTATTGTCTCCTATGATGTAATGTGGGTGTGTGGCCTACATTCCCAAACGTTCTATATGTGAGTTATTCATCACTTGAGGGATACATTGTATATGCGTTGTGATCCTTTGAAGGGTGGTTTACTAAGAAACTAAGTTGTTGGTCTTATGTGATCATGATGACCAATATGAACACACACTCCATGCATAACTATGAGTATGATAGTTTATGGTGTTAACTGAAAGGATAATTCTCATATGCACCTTTATATCATCTTATGCATGAAAAGTATATGATTGGTGAAGTATGAACATGTGTTGTCCAAAGGTGTTTATGTGAAAGTCTTTCTCACTTATGTACACACACATGATTGTGTGAATGAATAAGGTTTATGATAATCTAGTGAAAGGGAGTCTCTTGAAGGGTGTTACTCAATTGTCCTCTAAACTACACTATATTATGAATATAATATGATTATATGAAAGGACATTCTCACATATTGTAGTTCTATGATAAAAGGAAATTCTCATCTTCGTAACCTTCGAGCTATATGAAATATGAGGGATTAAGTCCCTAAAGCCTACTTTATGAAAAAATGCTAAGTAAAGGCTTAGAGATGTTTAAAAAGGGAGTTTGAACTATGAAGCGAGTGAACATGAAAAATGAGAGCGGGGGCTTCACGTTTTGCAAGTCTAGCCTCCCACAAGAGAATTTTCAAGTTTAGTAAGTCCGGGTTCCCAACATAGATGTTGTCTCCTGAGATGGAAACCTCCACGTCTAGTATGTCAAGGTTTGTAGTAAAAATCTCCTTGTTCCATAAATACGCGCCCCCGTAGGTCTTAGCTTAGTGGATGCACTAGAATAGCTATTATGTATGAAGGCCCTACCTAGGCAAGTAGTACCCTCTCTTTTCGGCGTCGGAGTAGAAAATCGGATTCCATGCAGCTCACATGGTCTATGTCAGTTATGACTATGTCTCCCGAAAGTTAAGATATGAAATAAGATAAGAATATAAATTGTAATCATATTTCCTTGATAAGTTTACTTAGTATAGGTAGGACTATGGACCCTACCCATGCATTGCACAAGTGGACTTTAAGAAAGGATAGGATTGGAGCCTTTTGTGAAATTAATTTATGTATGATTAGTATGAATGCATGTTGAGGTTGACTTTTCTTATGTCAATACATGAACTATGATTATGCATGTGAATTACAGTTATCACTTCCAAATGGGTTTTCCTATTATATGTGGGAGAATGGGACTCCATGTGTACATTGCACAAATGAATTTGTGAAGGGGTTGTTAGGGTGGTTTACCTATGATATGAACTAAATTGGTTATGACTAAAGATGTAGTAAATGAATGAGTTCTTATATGATGTTATGAAGTATGTTGGTCTTACGTCTAATGTTAATCGAAGTTGTTATGACTTGATGAATATGATGTGCCTAGTCTATGGTGCCTTCTTAGGAACACTTGGTGTGACTAGTATTATGGGATACTACTTGCACATTTCGCTAGTGTGACTTGGGGGTTGTATTAGGTGATGGTTCCTATGTGATGGTTATGTCTTATGATACACTTATGACTTTAAGAAAACACGAGGTTAGATTGATGAATGCTATATGAAAGTTCATCCTTCGTGATCTTAAGGTGATACATTGTATTGAGTAGTTCTTAAGGCTTGCTTAAGGAAATGAGTTCATATTAAAAGGGAATGTGATTTATTGTATGTATTGAATGTGCCTCAAATTGTGATAAATTACTTTATGTATTATTATGAATGTTTTCCAACCGAATGTACCTTATAAATGCATGATCTTACATGGTTATCATACTTAGTGCATTATTGTAGTAACAACATTCTTCTTCATCTTTTTACACAGTGTAGGTGGTGATGACTAAAGGATCTTTCCTAGAATGAAGAGATTGGATAGATATTTCCCAATTTCAAGTGTGTCCTTATGATTCAAGGACCTTTATGTCAAGATGTCTATTTAAGTGTTTATGTAATAGTATAGATTATTCTTCTATCTTTTTAAGGGTCGTGTCCCTATTCTATTATACTGATGTTGAGTCTAAGATGGCAAAACGAGACTTAGTGTCTTAACTATGTACTTATGGTTTTTAAATGAGAAGTGATATTCTAGTATTGTGTTGTGGTATGAAAAGTTTTAAATTCTCCGCTATTTTTATGTTTATGCGATGAAGGTATGCTAAGGGATTGTATAAGCCCTCCGAGAGGTCGAATACGCCGTGTGACGTCTAGGGGGTACCCTTGGGTCGTTACACCTACGACTTGATTAAAATATTGTTAACTATTCTTAGGAACATGATTTAATATAATATAATAATTAACAATATTTGATTAACTTTAAGAAAATACTTTAAAAAAGAATTTTTTTAACGAAAATGGAACCTTAATTAGAATTTTTTAAATTAATTATAAGTGAATATAATTTAACAAAACTAGATTAATTAAAGTTTATTATTTTTTTAATCATTTCAAAAGATAATAATTTGAATCAATTAAAGTACGAAAAATATTTTAAATTAATTAAAGAATGAGTAAGAGGGTTTGACTAAATATATTGAATAAAAGTATAAGAGTTGATTAAAGTATAAAAAATAAAGTAGCATAAAGAATATAGTTCATCTTTTGGAGATTTAATTAAGTTAAGCCAAATTAAATAAAACAATTAGAATTAATAAAAATAATAATAAGAGTAAAGTAAGAAAGTTAGAATGTAGGCCTTGTTGCCTAAATTTCCAAATTGGTGGGCCTTTTGGACCATTTTGCCCCTAATCAGTGTGTGTAACATACGTATACTCATGTATATAGGCTATATTTCAGCCGTTTTTTCTGTAATACAGACTGCATATTAAACATAGACAACCTATTTAAACCTGTGCGACATGTTATCATTTTGCATGTATCTTGCTTCACTTGATCTGTATACCGATATATAATTAGTGTATCCAGCCCATTTTTGGACTTCCCCAAAATTGTGATCAACTTCCAGCCCTCCCTAGGCCAATTATGATGACCTGGATGGCTCAAAGACGCACTGCAACTCAAGGAAATGCAAAGAATGAGTCCTTCATGGACTCGAAAGGGGTTCATACGAAAAAAAAGGAGTCAAATTAGTATATGATAAGGACAACATTCCAAGTTAATAATACATACAGATAGTATTAACTCATGTGATTAATAGGCATTAATCATACACACATTATCAATCATGAACTAATAAAGAAACCATCAAGAGTTAAAATTAATAATCCAAAGTAGAAAATGACAACATTTGAATATAATTAGAATCATGAAATGAGGGAAGAATCTAATACCACACAAGGGGGGGGGGGGGGGAGAACTAACTCGAAACATGAGAAATGCATAAATGGAATGAGTTGAATAGAGACTTTACTTGTGAGGAAAATTTATAAGACACCTCATATAAATTTATTCTTAAACTTTTATGAACACAAATAAAGTAATATTCTAATAATGCCCGCTAACTATATTAAACAAAAACTAAAGAAGGAAATGAAATGATGATATTCATTCTGTCAAAAGACACATACATATAAATTGAGGCCAAAATTTAATTACATATGTGTTTTCCTCTTCTTTTTTTTTATATACACCACCCATCTAACAATTTAGAAACATAACAAATAAAGGACCTATGATGCAGAACCATAAGAAGTGAAAGTGAACTCAAGAGATAAGCTACAACAAGAATCAAGGAAAAATAAATAAAATTAAAGCAAATTGGTGACAATATTGTAAGATGTTAACAATACATTAAAATAGGAAACAAACATAATGCAATTAAATTTTATGAAATGAAAGAACTACTAGAAGACAAACCTTAGCAAAATAACTCTAATTATCCAAGACACAAGTATCTAATTTTAAATGGGGGACATCTTAATTCATATGAATTGGAAACAAAATAAATAAACACCCAATGTTTGAATGTCCTTAGCATCCAATAAAATCCAAGTAATCAAATACTTAGCCAACAAAAATAATATGAAGTATGATGAAGCATTTTAAGGGGGAAGTCTAAGTCAACAAACATGTCATTAAAATAAACAGTGGCAATAAATCATTTTAGAATAATAGCAATATGTTCAGATGAACTTCTTAACAAAGAGAAGACATGACAATTTGAAGAAAATAGAAAGTCTACTGATGTACCGTGGTTTCACCGTACTTTCAATGCTTTTTCCTTAAGATTGATGTGTGTCTAGAGCCTTTTTGTAGTAATTTTAATATATTTTATCTTTGTTTTGTAGGAAAGTTGTCCAAAAAAAATGCAGCAGGCTGTGAAGAATTAGTGCAGAAGTGACCCATGAAGCCATCAACGGCCCGTCATCCCATCGAGGACCATAGGTTGTGACCGTCGACTGGAGGTTCAGGCATTTGGAAGCAACTCATGGAATTCTGACTAAGTGTGGGGCTACGGAAGGATCGACGATCCGTCGGTTGATCGACGGACCGTCCTGGCAAAACGTCGATTTAATCATAGAATGCCCCGAATACCCGATGTTGAAGAAAATCTAAGTATGGAACGACGAGAAGCATCAACGGACCGTGCTGTTGGTCCGTCGATTGGATCAGAGAAGATGCAAAGTGAAGGCTGAAAAAAAGATGTTGAGTATGGATCGACAGAGGCAGTCGATGGTCCGTCGTTTCATTAACGAACCATCTATGGGGGTTGTCGATTGAAGTCACATTTTGTACAAACTTTCCTTATTTGAACTCCATTTAATTTAGGACTCTGTTTTCTTATAAATAGGATGTAAAACCTTGTTTTTGGGGTTGTATTCTTTTACTATTTCATACTTTTGTTCTTGGAGATTTGACTTTGTAACTTGGGCAATAATTCAAATTTCCGGATTTGTTTTTTAGATAATTGTGTGAATTCAAGTTGAATTTCTAGTTTTTCTTAGAATTTATCAAAGTAAGTTCATGATTTATTATTTATCAATTATGAATTGTGTTCTTCTAAGAATGGGTAACTAAATCCACAACTAGGGTTGTGGGAACAATGGGTGATTAACAAAATAAACCTAGCTAAATAACAATCCTCAAATAAGTTTTTGCATGCATCGATAATTCTTTTGATTAGAAGTTTTTTTAATGAGTGCACGCATTAGAACTCGCCTTATTGCTACTTGCTGGACCAATGGGGTAGTTAATAGGAAAAGAATTATCGACATAGATTTAGTGGATACTATCTAATAGGCTAGTTTTGATTGGTGCGGAGTAATAACTAAGCCAAACATCGAATATGATGCTTAATATGAGGTAAAGGTAAGGGTTAGTAACTTAGACCCATGTAGCCGGACAAAGGTACGGGGTGAAATTCTCTAAATGTCAGACCAAGGATTTAGAGATACATAACTTATCACTTTGCATGCAAAACATTAGAGAAGAATTGTTATAGCTAGGATTATGGCGTTATGAACCTATAGGGAACACTTACACCCTAGTTTCTCTCACAAATTGATAAACACTAATAATTCACTCTTGCTACTTGTTTGATTTCATAACATTACAACAATTTTGGTTCACAAAACCCCCCCTTTAATTACTAATTTTCAAAAAGGACTTGACTAAATAGAAGTAATCGTACATTGAAGTTAAGTATAAACCATTTTCCTCGTGGGATCGACCCCAACCTAATAGTTTGGTTGTTTACTTGATACGACCTCTTATACTTGTTTAGGGAAGTGTAATTTGAGCGTATCAAATTTTGGCGCCGTTGCTGGGGAAACTGACTTTTAGATTAACTTTAATATCAATTACTGAATTTCAGTCAACAATTTCCTAATTTTACTTTTTTCTTTGGTTTTTGTTTGTCTCAGGTCTAGCTCTAGTATATGCCAAGTACACGGAGCCGAGGAGAACCAATCGTACCATTTGATCCTGAACTTAATCGGACACTCCACAGAATCCCGCAAATCTAGGTGATGGGATCAACCGTCAACTTCCTCCGCCGGTTGAAGCTCACAACCAAGTGATTGTGGAGAACCCTGGTGATGGTGCTTTGAGGAGGCAACCTCCAGTCCCACGCCCTCAAGAGTTCTATAGGGGCAACATTAACATCACTAACTCTGATGGGCCTCTTGTCCTACCTCCTCTACCACAGGGTCACACATTCATGGTAACTAGTAGCTTGATGCAGATGCTCACGCCCAGAGGTTTGTTTTGGGGGCTACCATATGAGGATTCACATGCTCACATCGCCAACCTGAGGTCGGTGTGTAAGATTTGTGTAGGGAGGCCAGACTTGTACATGGACGTCATCGGGTTAAGGGGGTTTCCTCTATCACTAACGGGAGAGGCCGCAATATGGTTCACTGAGTTGCCCTATAACTCGATCTATACTTGGGAGCAGTTGAGGGATGTGTTCCTACAACGGTACTACCTGGTGTCTAAAAAGCTCAACCACAAAGATAGAGTGAACAACTTTGTGGCATTGCCTGGGGAGTTGGTGAGTAGATCTTGGGATAGATTCACCTCATTCGTAAGAAGTGTCTCAAACCACCGCATTGAGGATGATTCGTTGAAAGAGTACTTCTATCGGGCGCAAGATTATAATAATAAGGCAGTGCTTGATACTATTACGGGTGGTTCTTATGGTGAGTGCACATATGTAGAGATCGCGGAGAATTTGGAGACAATCTCTCGCAACAATAAGGCTTGGAGCACTAGGAAGTCGGACACCGGGAGAAACACCTTTGCAGTGCAAGCTACACACAACCCGGCCGCAGATGAGATTCGTGAAGAGATGTCTCAAATGAGAACTGAGCTCAGGTTGGTATTGAAACATGTCACTAGGGGTGCGGAGAAAGTAAATTCGGTGAATTATTTGACTAAACCACCACCGCCAACGGATGACTACTACTATGAAGAGGATTCTTATGTAGTGAATGAGCAGACGGGGGGTTTCCGACTGAACGTCCAAGGCTCAAATCAGGAGAATTGGAGCCAAGGTAAAGGAAATCAAGGTCGAAATTATGAAAATTACAACAGAGAGGACCATTATGTTCGAGATGGAAACTACAACCACGAAAACAATTTCAACCGGGGTAACTATCGTAACAAAAATGATCGAAGTGGGCCCTATGTTCCACCTCAAAATTGGGAAGTTGCTCTTAGGGATGGTGGAGGTAGTATGGCTCGAGTTGAAGATATGTTGCAAACTATGTTGATGAGGTTTGACACTAGTGATGAGCATGCCAAAGAGTTGAGAGGTGATTTGGCTAATATTGGGCAAAAGGTGGATGCACATGCAGTCTCAATCAAGCATCTTGAGTTGCAAATGGCCCAATTGTCTATTGCTGTGAATCCACATCAACCGGGTACTCTTCCTAGCAATACCATCCAAAATCCAAAAAATGATGGACATTGTATGGCAGTCACGACTCGAGGGGGTAAGTAAACCATTGATCCACCTATGCCGTCTGGCGTAGATGATGAGGTGAGAAAAGATGATGAGGTAGTTGAAGCTAGTGGTGAGTTGGTAGACAAAGCGGTGAAAGAAGCAGAGATACCCCAAAAAGTGGTCCCCGTGCCTAAAACACCACCAACATTCCCGCAAAGATTGGTGAAGAAGACTGAGGATGGTAAATACCGGCATTTAATTACTATGTTGAAAAAGCTTTTCATCAATGTCCCTTCGATAGAAGCTCTTGAACAAATGCCCGGTTATGCCAAGTTTATGAAAGATATGGTTACAAAGAAGAGATCTGTAAGTTTTGAGGATGATGACAGAATGCAACATTGTAGTGCTATTGCTACAAGGTCTATTGTGCAAAATAAAGAAGATCCAGGCGCTTTCACTATTCCATATACCATCGGTTTGTTACACTTTGATAAAGCACTATGTGATCTAGGTGCAAGCATAAATCTCATGCCTCTCTCCATTTACAAGAAACTGGGTTTTGGTGACCCAAAGCTCATTGCAATGCGGTTACTGATGGCCGATCAAACAGTGAAGAGGCCTATCGGGATACTCCATGATGTGTTACTAAAGGTGGAGTCGTTTATATTTCATGCCGATTTTCTGATTCTTGACTGTGAGGTGGACTTTGAGGTGCCTATCATTCTTGGGAGGCCATTCCTTGCTACTGGTCGCGCCTTGGTTGATATGGAGAAAGGACAGATGAAGTTTTTGTTATATAATGAAGAAGAAACCTTCAACATTTGTAGGTCCATGAAGCAGAGTGGTGAGCTCCAAACGGTACTGCTATATCTTACAGGGTTGAGAGTACGTCTGAGGTACAAATCGAAGAGTGCCTTGGTGTTGAGGAACTAGCGGCAGTGATCAGAATTTTGAGAGTGATGGTATTGAAGAGTATGGGTCGTTGGTTACGGCACTTGAACGATGTGAATATCCGCTCAAACCAAAGAAATTGGAGTTAGATATGAAGCATTGCGAGTCTCCACCCGCAAAATCATCTATTAAGGAGGATCCAAAATTAGAGCTTAAGTCTCTACCACCTCATCTAGGGTATGTATTCTTGGGAAGATATGACACTTTGTCGGTAAATATTACATAGGATTTGAATATGCAGCAAGTAGAGTGTTTGGTGGAAGTTTTGAAGATGTTCAAATGAGCCATTGGTTGGACCATTGTGGATATTATTGGGACTCCTCCCGATATTTGTTCACACAAAATCCAACTCATTCCCGATCACAAGCCACGTATTGAGCACCAAAGACGTTTGAATCCACCTATGCAAGAGGTAGTTAAGAAGGAGATTATTAAATGGTTGGATGCCGAAGTCATATATCCTATCGCAGATAGTAGTTAGGTATGCCCTGTTCAATGTGTGCCCAAAAAGGGTGGAATGACAGTGGTTTCTAATGATAAGAATGAGCTTGTTCCAATAAGGCCGGTGAACGGATGGAGAGTTTGTATGGATTATCGAAAATTGAATGCATGGACTGAGAAGGACCATTTCCCTATGCCTTTCATGGATCAGATGTTAGATAGACTTGCAGGAAAAGAATGGTACTGTTTCCTTGATGGTTATTCGGGTTACAATCAAATCTCTATTGCACCGGAGGATCAATAGAAAAAATCACCTTTACTTGCCCTTATGGGACGTTCGCATTCAAGAGGATGCCTTTTGGGTTGTGTCATGCACCGGCTACTTTTCAGAGATGTATGATGTCGATATTATATGATATGGTGGAGGACACTATTAAGGTGTTCATGGATGATTTTTCAGTAGCTTGTGACTCCTTTGATCGCTGTTTGAGTCACTTGGCCGAGGTTCTCAAAAGATGTGAATATTGTTATCTTGTGCTAAACCGGGAAAAATGTCACTTTATGGTGAAAGAAGGCATTGTATTGGGTAATCTCATCTCAGAGAAGGGGATAGAGGTTGATCGAGAAAAAGTTGAGGTTATAGAGAGACTTTGTCCACCCATCTCTGTGAAAGGTGTGAGAAGTTTTCTTGGGCATGCGGGCTTCTACCGGAGGTTTATTAAGGATTTCTCAAAAATTGCACATCCTCTGTGCAAGTTACTTGAGAAGGAATGTAAATTCTATTTTGATAAATCCTGTCTGAAGAATATTTGGAGAGTTGAAGGAGAAGTTGGTGTCTGTGCCCATCATTATTTCCCCAGATTGGAGTAAGCCATTTGATGTGATGTGTGATGCTAGAGGGGTTGCTCTTGGTGTGGTGTTGGGACAAAGAAGGGATAAAATACTCCACCCCATCTATTATGCTAGTAAGGCACTAAATGAAGCACAAAAGAACTACACTGTGACTGAACAAGAGCTTCTTGCGGTGGTATTTGCATTCGAAAAATTTCGTTCCTATTTGCTTGGCACGAAAGTCATGGTGCACAATGATCACTCCGCTTTGAGGTATTTGATGGAAAATAAGGATGAAAAACCGAGGTTGATTAGATGGTTGCTATTATATCAAGAGTTTGATTTTGAGGTGAAAGACAGAAAAGGGACCGAAAATCAAGTTGCCAATCACTTGTCCAGATTAGAAAATGAAGCTATGCGAGATTTGGGTGTAAAGGCTGAAATTGATGATACCTTCCCAGATGAGCATGTATTGGCCGATTCTCATGACTTGATTCCATGGTTCGCCGATTTTGTAGTCCCATCAGACTTGTCTTTTCATCAAAGGAAGAAGTTCATGCATGATGTTAAAAAGTTCTTTAGGGATGAACCTTACTTATACCGGAGTTATGCAGATGAGCTTATTCGCCGATGTGTGCCGGAAGTCAAAATGCTAAGTGTGTTGAAGGCATGCCACTCATCACCTGTGGGTGGGCATCATAGTGGTATCCGGACTGCCCACAAGATTTGCAATGTGGGTACTATTGGCCAACCATTCACCACGATGCTCATGAGTTCTCCAAGTCTTATGATAGGTGTCAGAGAGATGGAGGAATTTCGAAGAGGCAAGAGCTCCCCTTGAATCCTATTTTAGTGATTGAGTTGTTTGATATATGGGGCATTGATTTTATGGGACCGTTTGTGAGTTCTCATGGGATGAAATATATTCTTGTGGCGGTAGATTATGTGTCAAAATGGGTGGAAGCCATAGCACTTGCCAA
Source organism: Solanum sitiens (assembly GCA_016801875.1). Lineage (NCBI taxonomy): Eukaryota > Viridiplantae > Streptophyta > Magnoliopsida > Solanales > Solanaceae > Solanum > Solanum sitiens. Next base: position 1,982,365 of record JABWTJ010000070.1, on the reverse strand, counting down.
CAATGAAGGGAAAAGTGTCACCGCGTTCTTGAAAAAGAACATCTTCTCCTGATTTGGCACACCTAGGACCATTATTAGTGATGGGGGATCCCACTTTTGCAAAAAGTTGTTCAAAGAGCTATTGGAGAAATATGGGGTTCATCACAATGTAGCCACTCCGTACCATCCACAAACTAGTGGGCAAGTTTAGGTGTTCAACTGAGAAATTAAGCAGATCCTGTCGAAAACTGTGAATGCTAATAGAACGGACTGGTCAAGGAGGCTTGGTGATGCTCTTTGGCTTACCGGACTGCATACAAGACCCCCATAGGTATGTCTCCATACCAACTTGTAGATGAGAATGCTTGTCACTTGTCGGTTGAGTTAGAGTAGAAGGCCATGTGGGCAATGAAGAAAGTGAAGATGAATTAGAATGAAGCAGCGGAACAGAGATTAAATGGGTTGAATGAGCTTGATGAGCTTCGACTGAAAGCATATGAAAGTTCATCCCTCTACAAAGAAAGATGAAGAACTACCATGACCATAAGATTGAGAAGCGCAAATTTGTGGCTGGACTTGGTGCTTCTGTTTAACTCTAGGCTGCGCTTGTTTTGGGGCAAACTCAAGTCCAAATGGACTGGTCCATTCTTGATCACTAAAGTGTTCCCACATGGAGCGGTTGAGTTGGAGAACAAGGAGGGTGCAAAGTTCAAGGTAAATGGGAAAAGAATCAAGATGTACCTAGGGCATGCGGAGAGTGCCCATGAAGTGGTTGAGGCATATCACCTTGATGAAGTCTGAGTAATCAAGGGTCTTGCGTCGTGCCGCGACGTTAAATCAATCTCTTCTTGGGAGGCAACCCAATGTGTATCCTCTAGCCAACAATAGGTTTTTCTTTTCTTTGTAAGAATATTTGCATTCTTTTGTTTCGTTTTGTTTTACTCAATTTCATGTGTTAAATTTTTTATTTTTTTAGTATGTTGGCTAGAGAGTAGTTTAGGACCCGTGTCTAAAAAAAAGGTGTCCAGAAATCACAAAAAGAATGGCTTAATGGGTGCTCAACATGCAGGGACCAAACCACAAGAATTCTGCAGAAATTGGTCTGGTGCACAGATCTACGGACCAACAGACGGTCTGTCGTTCCATCGATAGACCGTCGATGGTGTCCATAGATCCCAGGTATGTTTTAAAATTTTGTCTAATTTGGGCACAATCGAAGGTTCAGCTGATGTACCGTCGACGGGGTATCGTCAGTTCACAAAAAAACCAGTGACCCGACCATACCCGACCGGTTATATTAAAATAAACCTTTCAGTTACCTTCCCACACCTTTTCAAATTCCCCCCTCCAACCGTTTACCTCCCCTTATTCCCTTATTTACCTATTAACTCCCACAATCACTCCTTTCCATTTTCATCCAAATCCCAAACCTCCCAAACTCCCAGAAATCGCAAAATCCTAACGCCCCCAGTTTCTACCCCAACTCCATTGTTTCTCCGGTCGGTGTTTGAAGGCGGGAAAGTAGGTTGGTATATCACCCACTCCTTCACTCCACTACAGTTTTCAGGTATTTCATGTCCCTCTGCTCAATGAATTCTCGTTCATTTGCTTGTGGAAATGAATAAATGGTATGTGGGTCTTGACTTCGGGACAAATTTGCATGTTACACTTGTTAAAATTGGGTTCTATGTCCCTTAGAATGATATAAAGTGAATGGGTTGGGGGTGGAATCTGTGTGAAGTCAATATGTTTGTTGTTTTCTAATTTAGGGCTTGATAGTCTCGTAGAATCCCTGATCTAAAATTGCGAAATTGAAGCCCTAAGGTTGACGAATTAGTCCTCTAACTTGTAATATGTGTTGGGTGTAACTTGTGATGTGCTTGAAATTTTCCATATGTTGTGTTAAAACCAAGTCCTAATACCCTGTCTCTGACCAACAGAACGTGACCCCGTCTACGGACCGTCGGTTGATTGATGGACCGTCGATGGGGTCTGTCGATGGCTTAACTCTGAATATGCTCAACTTTGAAACGACGGAAGTGGACTACGGTCCGTTTATTGATTGACGGGCCATTCTGCACGTCCGTCGTTTCTAACTAAACCATGATTTCTAAACAATTGTGAATTATTCAAAGTGTTAGATGACTGAAGTGGAGTACTGTTCGTCGATTGATCGATGGGCCATTCTGCACGTCCGTCGTTTCTAACTGGGAGTTCTGTGGAATATTGAGTTCTAAATTTTGCTAAGTGTCCACCAAATGAAACTATCGACGGACCATTAATTCATCGACGGGTCGTCGATAGTGTTCGTCTCCCAATTCTAAAATTCTTCAATGCCCTGTGTCTTGGGTTTCCAGATTCTGTCTTGATAATGTTACTTGTATAGATTGATTACAATGAGACTAACATGGTGGTTTGTAGGTACTTCTGGCCCCAAAACCGGACATCGTCTATTCTAGGGGGAGGTCCAAGTCTGTGGCTCCTTCCCGACGGTTGATTGGCATGTCGGATGATGAGCGAGATACAGAATACGTGCCCCCAGGTACCAGACCCCGACACCAGCTGCTAGATCCTCTCGGGGCACGCCCAAGAAGGTGGCGTCCGACATAGTCACTGCCTCCTAGTCTGATGAGGAGCGCACACTGACCGACACACCGTCTGGGTCTGCCTCGAGTTCTGAGGGAGCGTTTGGCTCCGAAGAGGTTTTTGGTTCAGAGTCGACCCACTCTATAGGGTTGAATGAGGCCACTGCCTCTGGTTCTGGATCACATGGAGCCACCCTCCCATATGTGCTTGCCCACCATGCTTCGTCTGATGAGTCCCACAGTTCGGAGTCTGCTCCTGCACCCCAACATGAGGTCCCTGCACCGGTTTCTGATGAGCCCAACCTGTGGTGCGTAGATGGCCAGTACCAGGTCTACAGGGATGCCAAGATGATGAATGATAAGGGGGTGATGAATCGATTGTTTACAGTCAAGCGGCGTGTTTTTACAGGTATCCTGCACACAGTCCCTGAGGTGCATGGCTTATTTACCCACCACAGGCTCGAGTAGATAGCGGAGTATGGGGTCCTACAGTGAGGAGTTGGTGCGAGAGTTATACGCTTCATATGCGGCGACTCTCTGAGGTGCTTTGGACAGGCGGTTGCTGCCCGCCAAACATAACCCACTCATAGAGGTTGTGGTTAGAGGCTGCCGGGTGGACATTTCTCCCACCACCATCCACCATTTTTTGTAAAGCATGGCTGCAGAGGCTTCTTGGGTCCCCCTCACACCAGAGTTCAATTATAGGTGGGCCGTGGTCAAGAGTTGCCAGTGTCAGCGGAGCTTAGATCAGAGGGAGTCCACCAAGAGGTGGAATGCACAACAACTCTCCATTGACGGTGAGGGAGCAGACTGGTGTTGAACCGCTGAGGACTTATCAAGAAGGTCAACCTCACTTTTGCAGCCAAGTTCTTCTGGATGTTAGTCCGCCACCGCCTATCCCCCACCGCCACGGAAAATATACTTACTTGGGATAGAGCAGTCTTGGTAGCAGCACTGGTAGCCAGGTTGGAGATGGACTTCGCGAAGTTGTTGATCTCCGTTATACATGAGAGGGCTTTTAATACCTCTACCACTTACCCATTCGCGTACATGATTTTTCAGCTGTGCAGGAATGCTGGAGTGCCCATTTGGCATTGTGATGTCATCCTACTCCTACCGGGACAGTGGATATCGGTCTCATCAGGGATGACGAAGTGGACCTAGAGTTGAGTTGCAGCCGCTGAGTAAGAACTTAGCGGATATGGTGGAGTTAGCACAAGAGGCTGATCTTGCCACTTCAGAGCGACTGACACTACCCTAGTCGAGTCTTCCCCTAGCACTAGTAGGGCATCGAGTTCCTCCCGATCTACTCCTCCATCAACAGCACTGGTCCCGATTGCTAGGGTCCAGAAGTTATAGGCCCAGATCGCCACCTTGCTACACCATATCCAGCCTTGGATGCAGAAGTCCATTGCCGAAGCTGAGGACCGGATTGATAAGAAGGTTGATCAGCAGACGGAGTGGTGGATTGAGGCGGTCCATCAGCGCCTCGATGCGTTTGAGTTGAGAGTCTTAGCATGACCAACCCCACCATTGATTTGACGAGTCTTCAGGTGGCTGTGGCGAGTCTACAGGACAATGTTGATGCTATACTTGAGATGAGGGGACCCGATCCCGAGACCGCACCTGTGGATCTCGCAGAGGACACAATGCTTGCTGCATTGTTCACTACCACCACTGCACCGCCTCCTCCGCCACGTGAGCATGCCAATAGGCACCGTTCCAGCCACACCAGTGAGAGTGATGATGCTCGGGCTAGAAAGAAGGAGCGGACTGATATTGAGGCTACGAGGAGAGCCTCATTCGTTGATGAGGACCCGAAAAATGAAGGCTCAAGAGTTGGCTGCTGGGTCGTCTAGCTCTTGATTGGAGGTTGTTGAGAGGAGCACCACTGAGGGTGCAGATATTGCTGTGGGCACCACTAATGGTGTCCCTACTACTGAGGGAGCGGGTTCCGAGAAACTGGACCCGCCTGCTTGTTGATCTTCGACGCTATGCGCCTCAGGTTTGCTTCACCTACAACGCTATCTTTATATTTCTTATGCATTGGGGACAATTGCATTTTTTTGTTGGGGGTGGGGTAAATGGAAAGTGAGTGCTAGGGTGAAGTCTGAGTAGCCCAACTCACGATCCTCTCTTGGTGCTTATCTTGCCTGTGTTCTTTTGCCCCAAGAGACTGATTACTTTAGTATTGAACCGGCATGTGGAGTATCTTGTACAAAGTATGAATGTGAAATACATGAAGCATGATGGCTAAATATGAATGATATACCATTTTAAAAGAATGCTTGCATGAATAGGGATGATGAATGTTGAACGTGTTGGCTCTAATCATGACATACAAATGCACCACTGCCTCAATCTAATACTCAAACTAGGTGTGCGACAATCTGATAGGGTAACGAGGTGTCAGGTGAGTTTGAGGAAATTTGATTGTTCCAATGTTGGTACCTAGCTAGAACTTGCCCAGTTAGTCCATTGTTCAAATTAGCAAATCTTTAGCCTAAATAAAAGGGAACCAAATGAAATTATATCCCTGTTTTATCCAAATATTTTGATCTTATAATAGACCTTTCGTTTCTACACCAACTCATCTTCCCTGGGTATAATGTGTTGGACCTGGTCTCTCCTTGGATATGTGCACCTCAACTAAGGCCAAAAGCATAAGTTGAGGGTGGCTAATGCAGAAACTGACCTCGTCTTGGACCTGACCCAACCTTGGGTATTGTGTACCTCGACACATGTCAAATCTATAAGTAGAGGGTGGCTATTATGAATGATGTCCCAAAAAGTGGGGATGAAAAGAGTAATGTGGAAAAGAAAAGAAACAGTGAACAAGAGAAGTGACTCAGTCAAAATTGTCAATTGAGTAAAGAAGGAAAAAGAAAGAAAGAGAATAAACAATAAAAAGAAAAGTAAGAGTCACTTCCAAAAAAGAGAAAGAAAGGAGAAAACAAGGCAAAGATTCCAAGAAAAGAAAAAGTAGGGCTTAATAGACGATGAAAGAGGTAGGATGCTTAGCCGTAATGTCAAAGAGGGAAACAAGTCACTAAAATGTACCCATATGTACCACACTTGATCCTGAGCCTAATTTACAATCCAAGAAAGTCCTATCGTGATCCTAAAAGTCTAATATGGTGAACCTAAGAAGTGAAAATAAGGGCAAGCCTATGGCGACAAGTACCAACTAGGTGTGAAGTGTTTTTGAGCGTGAGTGCTGAATAATGATCCTTATACTAAAAGTTGAAATTATCACATCCGGGTTTACCCCCTAGATGTAACCAGCGTCGTCGTCCTCATTGAGGACTAAGACAAGCCTCTTAGTCTTAGATCATTGCATTCATCGATTAAAAATACGGGAGAATAAAAAACTTTTTAATTATATCTAATCGGAAACATAATGATATTAATATCGAGTATACATAGACTTGTTCATATCAGAATATTACTTAGTCTTCTACTTTTATTTCATACACATATATAAGATAGAATTAGAGTCATAAAATCCGTCTCATCTCATAAACCATCTAGTAAAGAAAATCTCATCATGGGCATAGCCCTACAACAATAAAAGTAAGCCACATGTAGGATTTATACAACTTTATCTCAAATGAAAGATAAAGTCAATACAAAAGTCGTAATAACTAATAAAATCTGTAAAGAGAATATGGCATCGTCCTCGGGGAAATGAGAACCTACCTCTTGGATGATAGAATATCCAAGTCTTCTTTCTAATCACCTCAAATCAAACTTCAACGACCGGAAACTAAAATGTTTGGGAAAAAGGGAGAAAATGGGGTTAGTACGCCACATGTACTAAGTATGAGACCGTATGAACATATACCATCTAAATATGATAAAAGGGACATTTAATGAAGTAATGTCATTTATCTCTTAAAGAACTTATATAAAAATCAGCAACTTAAACAATCCTTTAAAGATACTAAACAAGTTAATTAAGTCATATGCATATCAACATACTTAAACCCATAATCTCATAAAACTATATCATCAAATAATAACATCGCAAGCATGAATAAGAGTAGCTCATGTATATAGCAAACTAAAACAACCAATCACAATCCTTATAAAGCCACAAGTGCAATGACCAAGCAAAGCCCCATAACCCTACTTAATCAAGTAAACTTCTAAAGATCATAATTAGTAATTCACTTCACATAGCATAGTCTTCAATCTCATATGATATTTCTTCTCTAACAATAATCACCGATTCCATGTTCATAAGCATCTTAATTAACATATAAAGTCATTTACATTATATTATCATTTACATACATAATATTAACTTCTCAAAGCTCATATCAAGGCAAACTAGTGCAAGGCATAGGTAGAGTCCCATACCCCTACCTAGGCTAAAGTCAAACCCCTCAAGTCACTTCAATTAGTTTATACTTCATACATTCATTTTAGATTAGGGAATTCTTGCCTTAACCGACATAGACCACATGAGATAATGTGGAATCCGGTGTCATGAAACCTTACACCGACGGAAGGTGGTCTACCGGCCAAAGTAGAACCCATTACAAACATAGCTTTCTAGGTGGATCCACTAGCTAGTATCCTATGGTGGAAACATAGTTCAAGAACTAGGAGATAGGTATTACCTCTTCATACCATGTGGTAATTGGGCCTCTTCTCATGGGAATCCCTCAGATGACATATCCCACAATCAAGGGAAGTTAACATCACATGGGCAACTCTAGAGTGAAACTTTCCTCTTCTTGAAAAGTCATCACCTCCCATTGTCAAGTTAAGTCGGTGCTAAGCTAATTCCCTTTTTGTTTAAATGCCTTTAGTCTTATTATAATCATAACTTAGTTTAGGTCATATGGTCTAACCCTTGTATATTTATCATCATAGCTCATTAAGAATTGCATGAGAAAAAGCCTTTTCATCACAATTCATATAAGTGAGGTTAACATCTTTCATTTCACATCGTAGTAGGGCACATTAATACACATCACCATCCTTATAACATGTACACCATAAGCAACCTCACAACCAAAGCATAAGACATTCCAATCCAATCATCATACCATCCTATCCCCCTAAACAAGATATACTCCAACACAACATCAAGACTTGATCACAATTAATCAAAATTGAAGTAAGAATAGAATGGTCAAAACTTACCAACACTCCTCCATAGTTCATCATAAGGGCCTTACCATCAACCCCCGACTCAACCCAACTTGAGTCATTACACCAATATCATCCAATAACCAATATGCTGATGAAATTAGAAGAGTAACTATAACATAATTCAACACTAAACCAAAGCTTGAAAGCATGATGTCTAAGTCTATTTTCTTAACATAGATCAATATTTCAAGAATTAGCATGAAAGACTACAATTCATCACAATAGGTTTATGATCAATGTAATAGCAATAATTAAGGATGATTTAACCAATAATAAATGTCAATTGAATAAACCCCAACATAATTCATATCAAGATCAAACCTAGGGTTAAGGGTTAAGGGTCATAATCTATAATCTAAACCAAACCATCTCAATTCATCCCAATTAAGTTGCATTACATGATAATCTACTCATTGTATCCTAAAGAAAGTATTAAAAACTCAATTCATAACATAAATTTCGTAATTGAATGCAACCCATATGAAAACTCAACTTTTGGAAAACCTTTGAGGAAAGAAGTCTCAAAGGTGAAATAAATCACATACCTTAAGGTTTGATGACAATTTGATGGTTAATTCGCCCCTTTCCAGCCCCAAAATCCCTTTCTTATCTAAGTCTTCAATGGTGTCTTCCAATAGAGAGAGAAAGTAGAGAGAAGGTAGAGAGATTTGTTTTTAGAGTTGTGTTGGGTTAATGAGGGTTGGGAGTATTTATATAGAGTCTTAAATCAACTTAATTAAACTCACTTAACCCTTAATTAAACCACCTAACCCTATAGATAATTTATGAAATCATTTATAATTTTGCAGCAAAACTCCACCCTCACAGATGAGACCCCGCTGACGGGCCATCTGTGAGTCGACGAGCAGTCCCCCCTCCGTCCTGCACTCCGTCGTGTTGGTCAGAGACTGTGCAGGCAAGGGCTCCTTAAAAATCACCTAAGTGTGGGACGATGGTGGCATCGACGCCTCGTCGATCCGCACACGCCCCGTCGACTGCCTCGTCAATGCACATTGCGAGGCACTGTCGCATCAAAACACAAGGGTCCTCTTTAAGGGACCTTGGTTGGTCCTTGGGGAGTCGTACCCAGACGTTTCGACTATGAAACATCCCTAACACGCGTTACACATATTTTCACCAAATTTCGTTCAGTTTCGACTCTTAAAAACTAGTCAAATGGCTAATACACCCTAGCACTCTCTGTGAGTAAACTTTCCGGACGTCATGGACGTTCTTGAATATTTTGGTTATTAGACACCTTGACTGACCTAAATTCATTTAAATTGACTTAGAAACAGTACTTAGACTTCATGACACCTAGGTTAGTCTTTATGGCATGTCTTGAGATTTCGAAATGTTACATTATGCCCCCTTAGGAACATTCGTCCCCGAATGACACTAAACACTCTTTTAAAGGAAGGAATAGACTCAAGACTAGCAGCTCAACCAAATCTACAGTATCAAATCAACATGAATTACATCCTTTTAATAAGGCAAAATTTCAAAACTCAAATCATCACACCTAGGCTCAATCATTTCATCATGAGGTATCTTCTTCTCATAACACATGAGCTCAACATACACTAAATGAGTCAATTAGCACAAAGTTCATTATATCAATATGCTACACATAATTTCCATAAAGACTCACCATATCAAAATGCATAACTTAGCTCAAAACAAGCAACAATCAAAATTTTCAAGTTTCCAAGGTCAAATTACAGTGATTTCACTGTAGCATCACTGTGAAGTTTTCAAAATTAGATCTTTGCAAAACTTCACCTAAACATCAAGAAACCAACTTTTTGAGTCATAATTATATTATTAAAAAGAATGGCTAACCTTAATCATCGAAAAGATGAGTATAACGGGTCTTCATGTCGGCCTAGGCCTCTCATGTCGCACCTTCAACTAGGTGGTTTTTCCATAACACTTTTACAGAAACCACCTCTTTGTTCCTCAATCTCTTCACTTGCGTATCAAGAATTTGAACCAGAACCTCCTCATAAGAGAGATTATCCTTGACTCCAAGGCCTTCAATAGGAAGAATAGACTCGGGATCACCGACACACTTCTTCAACATAGAAACATGGAAAACCGAATGAATCGAAGCTAACTCATTAGGGAGTTTCAAGTGATAGGCAACCTTGCCAACCCTTTCCAAAATCTCATAAGGACCCACATAACGAGGACTCAACTTCCCCTTCTTGCCAAATCTAACCACCCCCTTCATAGGTGAAATTTTCAAGTACACCTTATCACCCTCTTCAAACTCCAAATCCCTTCTCCTATTGTCGGCATAGGACTTTTGTCGACAATAGGCTATTTGCAATCGATTTCTTATGATGTGGACATTCTCCAAAGTCCTATAAATCAAATCGGGACCAAGAACCGAAGGCTCACCAACTTCAAACCACCCTATAGGAGACCTACACCTCCTCCCATACAAGGCTTCATAGGGAGCCATGGATATGGATGAATGAAAGCTATTATTATAAGCAAACTCCACCAAAGGCAAGTGCTTATCCCAATTACCTTTAAAATCAATAATGCAAGCTCTAAGCATATCCTCAAGGGTTTGAATAGTGCGTTCCGCTTGACCATCTGTTTGAGGATGAAAAACGATACTCAATTTCACCTTAGTACCCAAAACTTCTTGGAATGACCTCCAAAATCTAGAGGTGAATTATGCACCCTGATCCGAAATGATAGATAACGGAATACCATGGCTACACACAATCTCATCTATGAAGATCTTTGCATAATCCTCCGCTGAATAAGTGGATTTGATGGGAATAAAGTGAGCGGACTTAGTCAACCTATCAACAATCACCCATATAGAATTATATGACTTTTGAGTTCGAGGCAACCCTACTACAAAGTCCATATTAATATCCTCCCATTTCCAAGTAGGAATTTGGATCTCTTGTAGTAAGCCACCAGGCTTTTGATGTTCCGCCTTTACTTGTTGGCAATTTGGACACTTAGCAACAAATTCTACTATGTCCTTCTTCAAACCTTCCCACCAATATATCTCCCGAAGGTCATGGTACATCTTAGTCGAACCAGGATGAATGGAGTAGTAGGATCCATGGGCTTCTTCAAGGATCCGATCCCTCAACCCATTTACATCGGGAACACATAATCTCCCTTGGTACCTCAACACACCATCCCACCCTAAGGAGAAAAACTCATTCAACTTGCCAAGAACCGATTCCTTCAACTCCATCAACAGTTCATCAAGGTATTGGTTGGACTTCACCTCAACCACCAATGATGACTCGAAGCTATGATGAATCGTAGCACCACCATTTGAAGAACTCTTCAATCGCACCCCCAATCTTACCAACCTATGAACATCTTTCACTAGGTCTCTCTTGGCTTCATCTATATGCGACACACTACCCATAGTCATACGACTTAGAGCATCCGCAATTACATTGGCCTTGCCGGGATGATATAAGACACTCATATCATAATCTTTCAATAATTCGAACCACCTTCTTTGCCGGAGATTCAACTCCTTTTGAGTAAACACATATTGGAGACTCCTATGATCAGTGAAAACATCTACATGAACACCATACAAGTAATGCCTCCATATTTTCAAGGCAAACACCACGACCGCTAACTCAAGGTCATGAGTGGGATAGTTTCTCTCATGCACCTTAAGTTTCCTAGAAGCATAGGCAATAACCTTCCCATTTTGCATAAGCACACACCCCAAACCAACACGGGATGCATCACAATAAACCACAAAGCCCTTTGTACCTTCCGATAGTGTCAACACCGGAGCCGAAGTAAGCCTATCCTTCAATAATTGGAAGCTCTTTTCACATGCCTCGGACCACTCAAACTTCTTACATTTTTGGGTCAAAGTAGTCAAAGGAGATGCAATGGATAAAAACCATCCACAAACCTTCGATAGTAGCCCGCTAGACCTAAGAAACTCTTAATGTCAGTCAGAGTTAAAGGTCTAGGCCAATTTCTCTCCTCGTCCGTCTTCCTTGGGTCTACTTCAACTCCCTTACTAGAGATGATATGCCCAAGAAACGCTACTGACCTCAACCAAAACTCACATTTACTATATTTGACAAATAATTGGTGCTCTTGAAGGGTTTGCAATACCACCCTGAAATGACCCATGTGATCACCCTCATTCTTCAAATATACCAAAATGTCATTAATAAACACAATAACGAATGAATCAAGGTAACTTTGAAACACCCTATTCATTAGGTCCATGAACTCCTATGGAGCATTAGTGAGACCAAAGGACATAATAAGAAACTCATAGTGTCTATAACGAGTCCGAAAGGCCGTCTTTGGTACATCTTCACCTCTCACCCTTAGTTGGTGATACCCCGACCTCAAGTCAAATTTGGAGAAGTAGGTTTCCCCTTGGAGTTGATGAAATAAATCATCAATCCGCGGGAGAGGATACTTGTTCTTGATTGTGACTTTGTTGAGTTGGCGATAATCAATACACATTCTCAAGGACCCATCTTTCTTCTTCACGAACAAGACCGGAGCACCCCATGGAGAAATGCTAGGCCTTACAAAGCCCTTGTCTAGCAAATCTTTAAGTTGTGCCTTCAACTCCTTCAATTCGACCGGAGTCATTCGATAAGGAGGAATCGAAATGGGATTCGTTTCCGGTAGCAAATCGATACCAAAATCAGTTTCCCGCTCGGGAGGAATACCGGGAAGGTCATTAGGAAACACCTCCAGAAATTCGCTCACCACGGGGAACGACTCAATAGGAGGAATTTCGGAATCCAAATCTTGGACTCTTACAATGTGATAAAGACAACCCTTTGAGATCATTTTACAAGCTTTTAGACAAGATATGATGTGACCTCTTGGAATAGAATTCCCACCCTTCCACTCAATAACGGTTTCATTTGGGAAACTAAACTTCACAACTCTATTCCTACAATTAATAGAAGTGAAACTAGCATGTAACCAATCCATACCAAAAATGATATCAAAATCAAGCATATATAGTTCAACTAGATCCACATGAGAAACTCTATTGGGCAAAGTGATAGGATAATTTTGATAGACTCTTTTTGCTACTATTGACTCACCTATTGGAGTAGACACCACAAAAGGTTCATGCAAAACATTGGGTAAAGTATCAAACTTTTTAGCTACTATGGGAGTAACAAAAGACAAAGTAGCACCCGGATCAGGCAAAGCATACACATCAATAGAAAAGATTTGTAACATATCGGTCACCACATTGGGTGAGGCCTCTTGGTCACCTCTAGAACGCAGAGCATATAGGTGATTCTTATTTGGTGCTTCACTTGCCCCACTTGCTTGGTTTTGATTATTTTTGTCTCGGTTCTTTATGTTAGGGCAGTCCCTAACTTTGTGACCACTCTTCCCACAACTAAAGCAATTTACCGTTCCACTCAAGCATTCACCATAATGTTCCTTTCCACATTTTGCACACTTAGACTTCTCATTAGATGAATTTCCACCATTTCCTTTTTGAACTCTCGTCTTAGGGGCCTTTTCATCCCTAGCCTTGGGAAATTTGGATGGAACTTGATTTGAGAACCTATTCTTGAATCTAGGCTTGTCTTGAATCCCAAGCCTATCTTTTGTAGCTCCACTCTCAAAAGACCTTGTCCTTTTTGAATCCCTATCCTTCCTTTTTGCTCTATCCTCCTTAAACCTCCTATCATGCACCATAAGACGGCCAATATTCATATTATCATAAAGCATAGCCGAATGACATTCTTCTTGCAACTTATCCGATACACTCGTCACAAAGCGACTCATCTCATCTCTAGGATCAGAGACCAAGGAAGGAGCATATTTGGCTAATTGAATGAACTTCAATGAGTAATCATGAACACTCATACCTTCTTGGTGGAGGTTGATGAATTCCACCACCTTAGCTTCTCTCATTTCTCTTGGGAAAAACCGATCAAGGAAAACCCTCTTGAAGATCTCCCAAGTCACCGGCCCATCTCGAAGAGGCCTGTTATCTCTCCATTGCATATACCAAGTTTGAGCCACATCCTTGAGTTGGTATGGGTCCAACTCACCATTCTCATTTGAAAACAACCCCATAGCACATAGTATCTCATAAACCTCATCAATAAATTCTTGAAGGTCTTCATCAACCTTAGACCCATAGAAGATAGGAGGATTCATTCGAGTGAAGTCTCTAAGTCTGGAAGCCATAGTTTGCTCATGAACCCTAGGTGCAACATCCCAATTGGCTTGGGCAGTCATAGCTTGAGATTGAACCGTTGCGGCTTGGGATTGAGTAGTCATGGCTTGGGCCATTTGAGCAAGAATAGCCCTCATCTGAGCCTTTGTCATAGGTGGAGGATTGGTCGGAGCCTGATCATCAACAACAACTTCCTCAAGAGGAGGAACTTGATCACCACGGGGAGGAACTCCCGCTTTAGCAATCTCATCCTCAAGTCTCCTAGCAGCATTCCTCCGAGTATTCATCTCCTATAACCAAAATACAAGGTTTAGGTGAAATCATATAAGAAGTACACTCTAAAGGCACGATAATGGATTTCGTAAAAAATGAGAGTGATTCCTAAGCATCAAATAAGTTCCTATTCATAAGTATGGCGCGCTTCACAATTATGAATACAAACATACATAGACGTGGTTGAGAGAGACGTCACCATCAAGGATATTCAACCTCATGCTCTGATACCAAGTTTGTCATATTCGGGTTTACCCCTAGATGTAACCGGCGTCGTCATCCTCTTTGAGGACTAAGACAAGCCTCTTAGTCTTAGATCATTGCATTCATTGACTAAAAATACGGGAGGATAAAAAACTTTTTAATTATATCTAATCGGAGGTTTACATAGACCTCTACATACACATAATGATATTAATATCGAGTATACATAGAATCGTTCGTATAAGAAGATTACTTAGTCTTCTACTTTTATTTCATACAGATATATAAGATAGAATTAGAGTCATAAAATCTGTCTCATCTCATAAACCATCTAGTAAAGAAAATCTCAACATGGGCATAGCCCTACAACAATAAAAGTAAGCCACATATAGGCTTTATACAACTTTGTCTCAAATGAAAGATAGAGTCAATACAAAAGTTGTAATAACTAATAAAATCCGTAAAGAGAATATCGACATCGTCCTCGGGGAAATGAGGACCTACCACTTGGATGATAGAATGTCCAAGTCTTCTTTCAAATCACCTCAAATCAAACATCAACGACCGGAACCTAAAATATTTGGGGAAAAGGGAGAAAATGGGGTTAGTACGCCACATGTACTAAGTATGAGACAGTATGCACATATACCATCTAAATATGATAAAAGGGACATTTAATGATGTCATGTCATTTATCTCTTAAAGTACTTATAAAAAAATCAGCAACTTAAACAATCCTTTAAAGATGCTAAACAAGTTAATTAAGTCATATGCATATCAACATACTTAAAACCATAATCTCATAAAACTATATCATCAAATAATAACATCGCAAGCATGAATAAGAGTAGCTCATGTATATAGCAAAGTAAAACAACCAATCACAATACTTATAAAGCCACAAGTGCAATGACTAAGCAAAGCCCCATTACCCTACTTAATCAAGTAAACTTCTAAAGATCATAATTAGTAATTCACTTCACATAACATAGTCTTCAATCTCAGATGATATTTCTTCTCTAACAATAATCACCAATTACATGTTCATAAGCATCTTAATTAACATATAAAGTCATTTACATTATATTATCATTTACATACATAATATTAACTTCTCAAAGCTCCTATCAAGGCAAACTAGTGCAAGGCATAGGTAGAGTCCCATACCCCTACCTAGGCTAAAGTCAAACCCCTCAAGTCACTTCGATTAGTTTATACTTCATAAATTCATTTTAGTTTAGGGAATTCTTGCCTTAACCGACATAGACCACACGAGCTAATGTGGAATTCGGTGTCATGAAACCTTACACCGATGGAAGGTGGTCTACCGGCCAAAGTAGAACCCAATACAAACATAGCTTTCTAGGTGGATCCACTAGCTAGTATCCTATGGTGGAAACATAGTTAATGAACTAGGAGATAGGTATTCCCTCTTCATACCATGTGGTAATTGGGCCTCTTCTCATGGGAATCCCTAAGATGACATATCCCACAATCAAGGAAAGTTAACATCACATGGGCAACTCTAGAGTGAAACTTTCCTTTTCTTGAAAAGTCATCACCTCCCATTGTCAAGTTCAGTCGGTGCTAAGCTAATTCCCTTTTTGTTGAAATGCCTTTAGTCTTATTATAATCATAACTTAGTTTAGTTCATAGGGTCTAACCCTTGTATATTCATGATCATAGCTCATTAAGAATTGCATAAGAGAAAGTCCTTTCATCACAATTCATATAAGTGAGGTTAACATCTTTCATTTCACATCATAGTAGGGCACATTAATACACATCACCATCTTTATAACATGTACATCCTAAGCAACCTCACAACCAAAGAATAAGACATTCCAATTCAATCATCATTCCATCCTATCCTCCTAAACAAGATATACTCCAACACAACATCATGACTTGATCACAATTAATCAAAATTGAAGTAAGAATAAAATGGTCAAAACTTACCAACACTCCTCCATAGTTCATCATAAGGGCCTTACCATCAACCCTAGACTCAACCCAAATTTAGTCATCACACCAATATCATCCAATAACCAATATCATGATGAAATTAGAAGAGTCACTATAACATAATTCAACACTAAACCAAAGCTTGAAAGCATGTTGTCTAAGTATATTTTCTTAACCTAGATCAATATTTCAAGAATTAGCATGAAAGACTACAATTCATCACAATAGGTTTATGATCAATGTAATAGCAACAATTAAGGATGATTTAACCAATAATAAATGTCAATTGAATAAACCCCAACGTAATTCATATCATGATCAAACCTAGGGTTAAGGGTTAAGGGTCATAATCTACAATCTAAACCAAACCATCTCAATTCATCTCAATTAAGTTGCATTACATGTTAATCTACTCATTGTATCCTAAAGAAAGTATAAACAACTCAATTCATAACATAAATTTCGTAATTGAATGAAACCCATATGAAAACTCAACTTTTGGAAAACCTTTGAAGGAGACCTTTGAGGAAAGAAGTCTCAAAGATGAAATAGATCCCATACCTTAAGGTTTGATGATAATTTGATGGTGGATTCGCCCCTTTCCATCCCCCAAAGCCTTTCCTTAGCTAAGTCTTCAATGAAGTCTTCCAATAGAAAGAGAAAGTAGAGAGATTTGTTATTTAGAGTTGTGTTGGGTTAATGAGGACATACACTTGATGAAAACAGGTCATGCTAAGCAGTAAGAGACCCGAGAAATAAAGAAACTAAACTATAAGAATGCAACAACACAACATACAATCTACCATAACCATTAGTTGAGATTTTGCCTTTATACGGACAACAATACTAACGATAATAGGCAATGAGAGACCTGATGCTTGATGACATAGCTAAATACAAACAAATCCAAATAGATTTGGCAACATAAAGGTGAAACTAATTCAAGAGGAGGGACGATCAATACACAAAGATAATCTAAAACAAACTCGCTCAAACATGTAATTAAATGACTAAAATATTCGGCATAACAGAGAAGAACTAGGTTCATACTTTCATGATTAAATCTAGTGAGAAATCAACCTTTTAACCGTAACAGGCAGAAAATCATGAAACCAAAATTTAAGCATAGCAACAGTCGAAGGAGAATACATACAAATGTATTTAGAAGAGAGCAATCATGTTGTTGAATTGTATTAAGTATTCTAGTTCATAGAATATCATACTAATCGGGTTCAAGCTGAAAGAAACTATGCATAATACTTCACTTAATAGATGATTGCTCAAAACTGAAGGAAAAGGAGAAGAGAGGTCACCTTTCTTAGAGCAGCGACTAAGACGATGAGCGTGACCTACAAGAAACTTCCACCACCATCTTGACCTCACAAGATTCTGATGAACTCGTAATAAAAATAATGATATTTGTATGAACTCTTGAACTTAAGCTTTTGAAGCCATTTGATGTCTGTATTAGAGGATGAAAATCGTGTCCTCTGTCACTTGATCACAGAAAACTATTTATGGGGAGAATTGGGGCAATTAAGGGGTAAAATCCGTATGAATTTTGAATCTACCCATTCCTTTTCGAGGCCACAGTAAAAGGGAATGAGGAGTTGTGTTTGCTCTGAAGCTCTGCGAAAAGGGGGGGGGGGGAAGGGACGTGAGGGCGTACTGTTAGCACTGTTCATGCCCTTTGTTGCAGCTACTGATGTTAACGTCTGACGGAGAAGACGAGGCAGTAAGGTCGGCTGTGGCTGCGTACCGGTGATATGTACTAGAAATTGCCTGTAACAGGAGTCGTCGGGTATGGTTGTTGCACGCTGGGTTATCGTTATTTCTGCTAAAGAGAAAGACGCGTGGGAGGGGCCGAGTATTGTCATCGATGGGTCGGGCATTTGGTACACTGTATTTCCTGGAGTATTGTATTGAATGGTGGGTTGGGTCGACTGGAAACAAAAGTGGGCTTGAATTTGGTGTTGAAATTTGGATTAAGAAATAGTCCCAAGTTTAGTCTACCAGAAATACGTTACTGTGAAGTAATAGAGAAGTAAAATTGGAATTGAAAATTTGACCTATTTGATTAAAATTATAGCCAATTGAATTTAAGAACTTAGCCAAATTGAGCTTAATTAGTGATTCAGCTAAAAACTAAATATGAAGAACTAATATAAATTAATTAATCAGCTTCTTAATGTCAGCAAAATAGATAATTAACTTAATTATAATAATAAATTTAAAATATAAACTATTATATAACTAAAATAATCACCCAAATATTTCCTCTAAACATAATATTTTTGGGACGGTTTTCGAATATTCATATAATAAAAATATGTAACAATCCGACTTTTTGAAATGTCTAAATTAACTCGTACCTTCATAAAAGGACAAATAGAGTGAGTAATAAATTAAGAATTATTTGGTATATCATTTCTTTTATGTTTCCAAGGGTTTTATCTCAAGATTTGAAGTAAGGTAAGTTGCAAAGTAGAAGTTGGCGAAAGTTATCGTAAGTTCCTTTTTAAACATTCCTCTAAAATTTGGGTCAAATGTATCAGACATTTTCTCCCAGTATATAATGCTTTATGGGTCCCCCTACCCATCAAATTCAAGGTCTACGAGTTTAGTTTCCAACACATCAAACGGTTTGTTTATACGACCTTACAATTGAGAGATATTTACATTTTCACGAGACTGCGCAAATAGGCACGTGAGGTGGGTCCCCTAAGTCGGCGAAAGCTTATAAGATAACATCTTGTTCATTTTTCTTCATTACAACTCGTAATAAACCCACATAAATTGGATAATTACTCCTTCAATCATCATTGTCTGTTCATGATCTCTTCTTGGCTCCTTATCGAAAATTGCAGTACGTCGCGAGCTCATTGTTTTGGCATAATTTTCACGGTGAATTGAGCGGTGTAGCTCTATGGATATTTTAAGTGGACTTATTGTATTCAAGTATTCTGGTTCTTTAAAGAAAGGTAGGAATCACCTTTTATCAGTTTATGAATACCTTGGGTCTTGGATTGTAATTTATGATAGGAATCCGTATCGATTGTCGAATCATCGTAGTAATTTTTTTTATCCTTAATTACTGATTCGTTTTACCTTTTTATTTAGTGTTGTAGTGAGGAGAGAGGTTTTTTCATTTTAAATTATAAAGAAAAAGGTATGTTAAGGCTATTCCCTTTATTCAACATGTTTACTTAGCTTGGTAGCGATGTCATAGGGTATTTAATGTTGGTGATCTTGTAGATGTAATTGTGAGTGTTTGGTGTTATTGAGTGGTTATTAACTCTCATTTTACGGACCCACAATCTGTTAAGAATGACCCTAAGTTAGGAACGACTTGGACATTATTCATATATATTGTTTATGGCTAAATTTCTCACCTTTAGCCTATTCAATTGTTTGTTTTCGCTCATGGGGCTATTGTATTTAGTTGTTAAGCTATGAACTTCCTATGGGGACTATGATGTTGTCTAATAGGACTATTCTATTGCCAATGAGGGCTACGTGTTTCCCACGGGGCTATATTAATGCCAAAGAATGTTATATGTTGCCGACGGGGCTACTTTGATGCCATATAGGGCTATGAGTTGCCTATAGGGCTATGTTGTTGCAAAGGAGGGCTATGTTCAGCCCACGAATATATGATGTTTCCTAAGAGGAATATGCTCTTCCTATGGGTATATATCATTTCCAAATAGGGCTATGTGACTTCTACAAATACAAAATAGGGGTATATAGATTGATTGACACCTTCCGGGCTTATGGGGGACTAGGTAAGTGGTATGTTGTTTGTTCCTACCGAGCTTATGGGGGCTTCATTAGGTTTTTGTTTGATAGTATTTTTAGATTCAGTAGCGGGTTATCACGCTTATCTAAATTTTGATTTTCTTACGTGATTGCTTTTTGTATATTATGATACTTGCTCGTTTAGTCTATCACCTTTCATATTCTATACATTATTTTGTACTCACACCCTATTGCCTGGGCGCACTTCATTCATGCATGCAGGTCTCGATAGAAAACCCAATAGACCTCCTCAGCAGCAGGATTGACATTTATTTGATTGACTTGCCCCTTTCCTCCGGAGCTGCCAGAGTTGCGAGGTTTGTTAGATTTTATTGTATATATCTTTATGGGTAGGATGGGCTCTGTCCCACCAATGTTTTCTACTCTTAGAGGCTTGCAGACTAGTGTGTGGGGTGTATAGCTACGTTATAGCCATGTTGTCCTAGTTTGTTGGTTTACGTAAGCTTGTGAGTTATTTAGTGTATTGTCATGTTTTATGTTTTGGTATAGATATGATGGTGTCCTCGACGACCCAATAAGGACTTTTGTGCTAGTTGGCTATTTATTTATATGAACTCTTGGGAGTAGTTGTTTTTTATAGATATGTTAACGGGGGCCTTGTTCCCTGAGGGCTTAATTTAAGATGAGATATACTTATTTGTTTTCTTGATTTCATGTGGCTTTCATGCGCTAGTAGCAAATGGTTCAGAAGGGTCGGCTCGAGTATGATTTTTTGGCATTAGGAGCCAGTTGCGCCCTTGACTTTGGAGCATGACAAACTTTGTATTAGAGCAAAGTTGAATCCTAGGGAGTCTGCAAGCCGTGTATAGTAGATTTTTGTTTATAAATGTGTTGTGCACCCCATTCGTTATGCAAGAAACTTCTATTCATATTAGAATGGCTATCGTTCTTTTGTTCACCTCGTTCTATAGAGCGGTGTTTTAAGGTTTGAGGTTTCTGGCTTATAATTGATACTTGTATGCAAATAGAGATGACTGACACAAAACAGACCACAACTAGCCAAGGTATAGATACAGTTGCAGGCGAGGGTACTGAAAAGTTACAACATGTAGAGGTAGCCCATTGTGAGACCCATGGGAGACATCTTCTCATCCCCTTATAGCTTCTTCACCTCTTTAGGAGCCTCCATGGGCTAAAGGAATTCAGGCTCCACCAGTAATACCACCTCTAGTTCCTTCTATTCCATCTAATTAGGATTTCAAGAGTGCAGTATGTATGTTAGCGCAGTTGGTAGCTACACAGTGCCATCCAGTTGCACCAGATGTTGTTGGACCTTCTGAACGGCCCAAAAGTTTGAGAGTTCGTTGATTTCTTGCCTTGAATCCTCCATAGTATACAGGGACCGATCACAGCGGGGACCCTCAATGCTTTCTTGATCAGCTTAGTAGGATCTTTAGAATCATGCATGCCCCAGCGACTGAGTCAGTTGAGTTAACAGCATTTAAATTGCGCAATGTTGCAGTATTGTGGTATTAGAGTTGGAAGAGCTTTAGAGGAAAAGATTAATCTCTACGCACTTGGGATAGCTTTACAGAATCTTTCATAGATTATTATTTGCGTCAAGAGATTAGGGATGGCTGGGTGGACCAGTTTCTAAACCTCAGACAAGGCAACATGAGTGTCCGAGAATGTGGACTGGGGTTTGATTCATTGGCTAGATATGCACCAGCATTTGTTGATATGATGCATGATAGGGTGCATAGATTTTTGGGATGGCTTGACTCACAGTATATCGATGTTTGTTCTGCCTATGCACTAAATGATAATATGGATATATCGCGAATTCAGACCTTCGCACATGGTATAGAAGATCGCTGATAACTACAATATATGAGTGAGAGGGTTGAGAGGGATAAATAGAAGAGGTCTAGGCGCACTAATTCACCGGGATATTTTTAGGATGGTACTTGACTCCGATATTCTAGTAGACCGCCTACACCTCCATGACATCAGTTCCAGGGTAGTATATTTGATCTTCAGGGACAGATAGGCCCCGGTGAGGGTTCACGAGCATCAGGCTCTCAATAGTAGAGGGGTTCATCCCAAGCTAGGACAACATCACCACGTTGCGCTACTTGCGGTAGAATGCATTTCGGGAGGTGCAGGCAGGGTTCCACATGTTGTTATTCTTGTGGATAGTAGGGTGTAGGTGGAGGAATTTCTCTACCATAGTTCTGGGTGGTATAGATCAGTCGACCAAGTCAGTAATAGGTTCCTCCTCCTCAGCCAGTCTATAGGGCGTGGACCCCAGACTTCTGCAGGTAGAGGTAGAGGAAGAGGCAGAGAGGGATCATCTAGTTCTAATAGCGGAAAAAATCGTACATAGTCATTAGCTGACCGACAGGACTTTGAGTCATCACCAGATGTTGTGACATCTACATTGATTGTTGGCTCCCATTGTGTTTATGCTTTGATAGATCCTGGATCTACTCTGTCTTATGTTTCTCCATTTATTGTGGAGAAGTTATATATAGTACCAGAGTCATTAGATCGACCCTTTATTCTATCTACACCATTTGGTGAGTTTATTGTTGCCATGGGAGTCTATCGAGGTTGCACGATTGAAATTATTGACTGTCAGACCTCTGTAGATCTCGTGAAGTTAGAGATGGTCGATTTTAATGTTATTATAGGTATGGACTATTTAGCGTCTTGTTATGCTAATGTTGAGTGATGGACAAAGATATTTATATTCCACTTTCTAGGAGAGGAAATTCGAGAATGGAAAGGTGATACAACTATAACGACCCACAAGTACACCCTAGAAGTTAGAGCATTCTTGAGTTGCCACACGACATATGAGACTCTGAGAAGTGTCACTTAAGCCACTTGCATCATTTATTGCATAATATACTATTGAAAATAAGCAAGAATTTAAAACTTTCTTCACACACGAGGAACTCTTTCATCAATACGCAAGCGTAAGACTTTCTATAAAACATTAAACCTTTACAATGTCTCATTTAACCATCTATACTTTGGAATATACAACATTTGGGACCAAGCCCATACAAGACATAAAAATAAAGATTAAGACATAAGAAACATGGGTATTGTCCTCGAATTGAT
This sequence comes from Solanum sitiens, assembly GCA_016801875.1. Taxonomy (NCBI): domain Eukaryota; kingdom Viridiplantae; phylum Streptophyta; class Magnoliopsida; order Solanales; family Solanaceae; genus Solanum; species Solanum sitiens. The sequence continues at coordinate 1,959,118 of JABWTJ010000070.1, read as the reverse complement.
GAGGACTCATCAAAACTTTATCTTCAACACAAAGAAACCTACCCGTCTTCCATGACATATCAAGTCTACCATTTCACTACACTTTAGTCAAAAAGGGAAAAGAAAGGGGTTAGCACATTGATTGCACTAAGTATGGAAGTCATGCAAAAACCATGAAAAAGGGACATTTAGTGAATAACAAGCTTTTCATGAATTTTGATATAAAACCTTCATAAGATAGTGTCAACAATTAACAATATAAGACACATTCCAAATTATACTCAATTAAAAAGCAACCTTACAGTGACTTCACTGTAACTTTACATATAATTCACACAAGATAACATCAAAACCACATCAAAACACATAAACATACTCACATGGATCCCCTACTAAGGTTATCCTAAGACTCCCCTAAGGAAGATATGAAGCGGCCTCCCATACAACCCTTCACACATACCTAGATGATCCCTAGGACTACCTAAAGTAAGTTATTCCAATACATCACATACCACACCCATTCAAATAAACATGAGATCCTCCTACCAAATGTGGTTCTAAGGTTCACTTGAGTGAGTTATGAGGTGACCGCCCATACAATCCCTTCATACTCACCAAAGATATCCTTTAGACTACCTAAGATAAGATTATTCCCATTTTACCAATTAGAGTCCCTACCTAGAATTACTCTAAGACTCACCTAAGTAAGACATGAAGAGAACGTCCATACACCCCCTTCAAGCCTACCTAAGCAATCATCAAAGCTACTCTAGATAGATACCTTTTTCAATTAATAAGTCTTTACTTAAGTCATTAAGTTCATTAAGTTATTTAGAAGACATTCAACACTTAAGGAAATTCATATAATGGTCTTGAAGAACACCTAGGGACTCACACACTAACATCTTCCAAGCCTAATCGTGCAATGTCTAGATAGCGTCCCATTCCACTACCTAAACTTTATAGAAATTATCCAACACTAGCATGTATCCCACATTATAAGAATAGGCAATAACCGACATACACCATACTAGCTAGACATGGAATCTGAAGTTATAACCTACTTCGGTGGAGGGTGTTCTACTTGCCAATGGTAGAACGAGGACATATACCATGTAGGCACATGGTTAATAAATATTGAGGGTTTCTTTGTACTCTAGCCTCCTTCTTAATTAGAGATACTACCCAAGCATACTCGCTCGGTGCTAGCCTTTGTTCTCATAGAGTAATTCAATAAAGGAGCATATGAAGGGGTTCGATATCAAGTTCACAACCCAATTCATATTACACCTTACCAAAGAGGTTCCATTAAGGTTACCTACGATGGCTAAAAGGATAGCTCAATTAATTTCCTAAGGATGATTTCATGCCGTTCTATCAAACCAACCCTAAGTCCACCATTCACACAAGAAGGATACCATTACGACTTTCAACTTCAAGGATATCATAAACTTTCATCTAAAAGGTTCCACATAAAGGACCTTCTTAACTATATTCAAGGCCACATGTCAATAACACATACAAGACTAAGAAGCTTTATCATACTAAGTCAAGGAGTCACATATTCACATATATTTCATGCATCAAGAAGAGGGACTTAGGTCTACCTAGTCAAGACACTACATTCTCATAACACATGTTAGAAGTCATCAAAGACTACCTTAGTCACACATAGCCATTTAAGAGTACAACATGTTAACCTTAATACATTCATCTACAACTTCATCTTATATAATCACATAAGAAGAATCATAACATAATCATTCACACAAGATCCTACAAACATTATTAAAGTACTTGATTGTACATTCTCACAATTTACACATATATCATATCATGCTTCAAACCACATGTTCATACAATCCATAACACCTGATACGCTCAAATTACACTCTTTACAGAAGCATAGTTGGTCGTATCAAGTAAAGAACACAACAAGTAGGTAGGGGTCGATCCCACGAGGAAAATGGTTTAGACTTAACTTTAATATACTATTACGTCTATTTAGTCAAGTCCTTTCCGAAAATAGTTAATTAAAGGGGGGGGGGGTTTGTGAAACTAAAGTGTTCAATTACTTCTAAATAAAACAAGTATCAAGATTAAAACTTTGGTTTTTATCAAGTGATGAGAGAAACTAAGGTGTAAGTGTTCCCCATAGGTTCATAACTTGGTAATCCCAGCTATAACAATTCTTTCCTAGTATCTTGCATGTAAAGTAATAAGCTATGTATCTCTAAATCCTTGGTCCGGCATTTAGAGAATTTCACCCTATACCTTGGTCCGTCTACGTGTGTCTAATTTAGTAAACATTACCTTTACCTCATATTAAACATCATATTCGATGTTTAACTTAGTTACTACTTCGCACCAATCGAAACTAGCCTATCAGATAGTGTTTACTAAATCTTTGTTGATAATTCCTTTCTTATTAACTACCTCCTTGGTCCGACAAGTTGAGATAAGACAAGTTCTAACGCGTGCACTCGTTAAAAAGACTTCTAAACGAAAGAATTATCAATATATGCAAGAATCTATTATAGAATTGTTATTTAGCTAGTTTTACCTTGTCAATCACCCATGGTTCCCAGAACCCTAGTTGTGGATTTAGTTACCCACGCTTAGAAATACACAATTCATGATTGTTAAACAAGAATTCATGTACTTACTTTGATAAGTTTGAAGAAAATCCAGAAACCACACTTGAAATAGCAAAATTTACTTGATAATCAATTCCGGAAACTTGAATAAGTTGCTAAATTGCAAAGTCAAAGCTCCAAGAACAAAAGCATAAAAAAAAAAAAAGTCTAACCCCAAAAATGAGATTTTTTACCCATTATATAATAACAAAGTCCTAAATTAAAAGGAGTCCAAAATAAGGAAAGTCTGTCCCAAAATGCGTCTTCAATCGACGACTCCACTGACGGTCCATCGATCAGTCAACAGACCGTCGACTGCCTTCATCGGTCCATACTTGGCATCTTCTTCAAGCCTCCAAATTGCACCTTCTCCGATCCAATTGACGGACCAACAACATTGTCAATGGATGCACATACGGTCCGTCGATGCCTATCGTTATTCCACACTTAAACTATTCTCCAACACCGGGTACTGGGGCAGTCTCTGATCACATCGACGACTTGCCAGCACGGACCATCGATCCTTTTGTATCCCCAAACTTAGTTAGAATTCCCCGAGTTGTATTCAGATGCTTGAACCTTCAATCGACGGCTACCACCTACGGTCCGTCGATGAGACGACGGGCCATCGATTGCTTCATGGGTGTTCACTTCTGCACTGATTTTTGCAGTCTTCTACATTTCTGTTTTGGGCAACTTTCCTACAAAACACAGATAAAAATACATTAAAAGTACTACAAAAAGGCCCTAGACACACACTAAACTTAAGGAAAAAGCATTGAAAGTACCGTGAAACCACGATACATCAACACCCTCAACTTAAATTCGTTGTTTGTCCTCAAGCGACACACAATGAACTCACCACAACACTTTTGTACAAAAGTACTCTCTTTTTAATCTTTCACAATCATATGACTATCAATCCCGATTTGTTTCCTGCTTCAGTGCATGATTTTACTCTTAGGCTGAATAAGCTCCTTTATGTGGATCAGACCATGACACAGACTCACCATACACCGACACCTCTCCTCTTTCATCTCTCACAAAGGTACCAACTTTCGAATATTACAACTAGTGCCCTCACTTCAAAAATAATATCCTCTTTTTTCACACAGTGATTTCAAATTTCAGTATAAGGATTATATTCAACACTCACGCTCAGAACAACTTCACACCTAATTGATACTTGTCGCCATAGGCTTGCCCTTATTTTCACTGCTTTAAGTTCACTATATTAGACTCTTAGGACCACGATAGGACTTTCTTGGCTTATAACGTAGGCTCAGGGTCAGGCATGGTACATATGGATACATTTTAGTAACTTGTTTCCCTCATTGACATTACGTCTAAGCGTCCTACCTCTTTCATTGTCTATTATGACCTACTTTTCTTTTCTTGAAATCTTTGCCTTGTTTTCTCCTTTCCCTTTTTGCGGAAGTGACTCTTACTTCTTTTCCTTCAACACTCTTTTTTTTTCTATATATTTTTTTATTTTCTTTTTTTTTATTTTTAATTTCGACTAAGTCACTTCTCTTGTACATTGTTTCTTTTCTTTTTCCACATTACTCTTTTCATCCCCTCATTTCGGGACATTACTCATAATAGCCACCCTCAACTTATGGCTTTGCCATGAGTCAAGGTACACAATACCCAAGGTTAGGTCAGGGCCAAGACGAGGTCAGTTTCTGCATTAGCCACCCTCAACTTATGCTTTTGACCTCAGTTGAGGTGCACATGTCCAAGGAGGGACCAGGGTCCACATTATACCCAGGGAAGATAATTTGGTGTAGAAAAGAAAGATTTATTTAAAGCTCAAAGGATTTGGATCAAAAGGGGATCGATTCATTTGGTTTTCTTTTATTTAGGCTAAAGATTGACTAATTTGAACAAGGGCCTATGATCCTTTCTTAAATGTCTAACACAGATTCCTATTTGCAGGATTAACCGGGCAAGTTCTAGCTAGGTACCAACGGCGGAACAATCAAATTTCCTCACACTCTCTTGACATTTCATTACCCTATCAGATTATCAGACACCTAGTTCGAGTGTTTGATTTGAGGGTCGTGCAGTAGTGCATCTCTACGTCATGCTTAGAGCCAACACATTCATCATTCATTAGACCTAATCATGCAAGGATTCTTTTTAGAATGGGATATCATTTATATTTAGCGATCATGCTTCAGACTTCACATTTCATACTTTGTACAAGATACTAACATGCCGGTTCAACAGTAAAATAACCAGTATCTTGGGGCAAAAGAACATAGGCAAGAAAACCACCAAGAGAGGATCATGAGTTGGGTTACTCTGACTTCACCCTAACACTCACTTTCCATTTACCCCACCCCCAACAAGAAAGCATGCAATTGTCCCCAATGCATAAGAAATATAAAAACAGAGTGGTAGGTAAAGAAAACCTGAGGCGCATAGCGCCAAAGTTCAACAAGCAGGCGGGTATGGTTGCCCAGAACCCTATCCATCAGTAGTAGGGCAACCATCAGTAGTGTTCGCAGCAATGTCTGCACCCTCAGTAGTGCTCCGCTCAACACCCTCCAATCTGGAGCTAGACGCCCCAGCAGCTAACTCATGAGCCCTCATCTGCTGGTCCTCCTCATCAATCAACGAGTCTCTCTTCGCAGCCTCCATCTCTAAGCGCTCCCTCTTCCTAGCCCGAGCACCCTCACCCTCACTAGTGTGGCTGGACCAGTGCCTCTTGGCGCGCTCACGTGGCAGAGGCGGTGGTGCAGTGGTAGTCTAGAATAGTACAATGAGCACTGTATCCTCCGCAAGATCCGTAGGTACGACCTCAGGCTCGGGTACCCGCATATCAAGTATGGCATCCATGTCCGCCCGCAGACTCTCCACAGCCGCCTGAAGAGTGATCAAATCAGTGGTGGGGGCCGGGCGTGCAAGGACCCTCAACTCAAAAGCATCGAGAAGCTAGTGGACTGCCTGAATCTGCCTCTCCGTCTGCTGAGCAACCTTCTTCTCAATCCAATCCTCAGCCTTGGTAATGGACCTCTGCATCCAAGGCAGGATGTGGTGCATCAATGTGACCATCTAGGCCACTAGCTTTTGGATACTACAATCGGGACCAGTGCTGTTGATGGTGGTGTAGACCGGGAGGAACTCGGTGCTCTGCTTGTGCCCGGGGCAGACTCAACCGGGGTGGTGTCAGTAGGATCTGAAGTAGCCTGATCAGCCCCTTGGGCTTGCTCTACCGTCTCTACGAGGTTCTCACCCAACGGCTGTACATCTAATTGAGGCCCTCTATTTGGTGCCGCCTCATTGGCCTCATCCCAGATGAGACCAATGTACACTGTCCCGGTAGAAGTACGAAGGACATCTATGTGCCAAATAGGCACTCCAGCAGCCCTGCACAACTGAAAGATCATACAAGGAAAAGGGTAAGGGGTCGAGGACTTAAAATCCCTCTCAAGGATGATAGATAGCAACAACCTCGAAAAATCTTCTCGAACGCGACGATCATAACAACCACCAATACCGCTCTATCCCACATAAGTATGTTGTCTGCAGCAGTGGGGGATAGGCGGTGGCGGACCAACATCCAGATGAACTTGGCTGCAAATGTGAGGTTGGCCTTCTTGATAAGGCCTTTGAGGTGCAGCACCCAGTCTGCGCCCTTACGGTCTACGGATATGTGCTGGGCAATCCACCTCTTGGTGGTCTCTATTAGATTCTTGTTGCAATAGAAATGAACCTCCTTACCCACGTTCCACCTATAGTCAAACTCGGCGGTGAGGGGAACCCTGTTCGCATCGATGTCTGCACCATAAAGGAAACAACGGATGGCCGGCAATGAGATATCCACTGAGAAGCCACAGATTCAAACCTCAGTGAGTGGTGCCTGTTTGGCAGGGTCAACCCGCCTATCCAAAGGACCTCGGAGAGTCGCTACGTAAGAAGAGTATAACTCTCGCACCAACTCCTCACTGTATTGCCCCACACTCCTGGCCATCCAATCGAGCTCGTGGCGGGTGAAAAGAGCATGTATCGCAGGGACAGTGTGTAGACTCCCTGTAAGAACCTGCCGCTCAACTGTCAGCGTCCGGTTCATCACCCCCTTATCATTGAGTATCCTAGCATCCCTGTAGACCTGGTACTGCCCCTCTACGTTCCATCGGTTTGGCTGATCAACAACCGGTGCAGGGTGATCATGTCAGATGGCCGGAGCAGACTCTAAACTCTGGGCCTCACAAACGAGGCAGGTGTGCATGGGCATCGAGAACTGGGGATCCGTGTGAACCGTAACAGGAGGCAATGGCCTCATTCGACCCTATAGAGTGGGCCGACTCAGAACCGGAAGCCTCCGCGGAGCCAGACGCTCCCTTAGAACCCGAGGCAGACTTAGACGGTATGCCGGTCAGTGTCCGCTCCTCATCAGACTGGGAGGCAGTGACTATGCCGGACGCCACCTTCATGGGCATGCCCCGAGTTGCCCTAGAAGCTTGTCTCGATGTCTGGGTGCCTGGTGGCACGTATTTGGGATCACACTGATCGTTCGATGAGCCAATCATCCGGCGTGAAGGTGCGACTGATTTGGACCATCCTCTAGAGTAGAAAATATCTGGATTGGGGGCCATTGGTACCTGCAAAGGAGAGTTCTTAGTTCCATTATAATCATCCTACACACACAAAAGAAACAAACACCAAATTTTGAACACAAAACACTGTAAAGTGCAGAATTGCAGAACTGAATGACGGGCACTATCGATGGTCCGTCGATGAAACGACGGTCAGTCGGTGGACACTTATCAAATTTCAAAAGTTACATGTCCACAGAACTTGCAGTCATAAATGACGGACGTGCATAATGGCCCGTCGCTTAATCGACGGACTGTAGTCCACTTCCGTCGTTGGACACTTGGACAAATTCAGAAAACTTAAAGGGAATAGGGTTTCAGTTAGAAACGACGGACGTTCAGAAAGGCTCGTCGATCAATCAACGGACCGTAGTCCACTTCCGTCATCCTAGAGTTGAGTGAAAAAGGGGTGCAGGTAAGAGACAAATTTGTCGGTAAGAGACAAATTTGTGATAAACATTAGTTACACCCCCAACTGGACAAGTTCAAGCATATCAAGACACACAATTTTCAATACAATCAGCAAACAACTTCGTCTTTCCTAGGTCTTCGATTATTCTAATTTTGATCCTAGAATCTAAGAGACTATCAAGCCCTAAGTCGGAAAACAACAAAGCACACACATTCATAGATCATCTAGATAGTGAGCACCAGTAACCATTCAATTTCCATCATTCTAAGGGACAAGAAACCCAAATTTAACAAGTTATTCATGCAAGGTTGTCCCTAAGTCAAGACCCACTTGCTAGCAATTCGGTTTCCAAGAAAATGACATGAAATCAGTGAGTAGATGAGAAGGACATACCTGTATTCTGTAGTGGAGTGAGTGCGAGGGTGAACTTTTCAACAACAATTTGACAAGCCCTCCTTCAAACACCGACCGGAAAAATGCTTGGATTAGATGGGAATTTGGGGGAGAAGGGTTCTGGGATTTTGGAGAAGATGAGAGAATATGAAATTAGAGTGGAATTTAGAGTGAATGAATGTGGAAGTAAATGGGGGAGTAAGGGAATAAGGAGAGGTAAATGGTTGGGGGGAGAATTTGAAAAGGTGTGGGGGTAACTGAAAGGGTAATTTTAATATGTAGCCGGTCGGGTCGGGTCGGGTCATGGGTTCTGGGGAACTAACGATTCCCCGTCGATGGATCGTAAGTCAATCGACGGTCCGTCAACTCCTCCGTCAATTGTGCCCTAACTTGAACAATATTGAAAAACCTACCTGGGATCCACGGACATCATCGATGGTCCATCGATGAGACGACGGTCCATCCGTTGGTCCGTAGATTAGTGCACCAAACCAATTTCTGCAAATTTTCTGGTGGTTTGGTCCCTGCATATTGAGCACCCAATAAGCCATTCTTTTTGTGTTTTCTGGACACTTTTTAGACACGGACCCCAAACTACTCTCTAGCCAACAGTCTAAAAAAAATTACAAGAAAATTTACACATGACATTAAGTAAAATAGAAAAAAATGCAATTATTCCTACAAAGACAAGAAAAACCTATAGTTGGCTAGATGATACACATTGGGATGCCCCCCAATCAGCGATTGATTTAACGTCGCGGCACAATGCAAGACTCTTGATTACTCAGACTTTAGCAAGATGGTATGCCTCATCCACTTCATTCGCATTTTCCGCATGCCTGAGGTAGATTTTGATTATTTGCCCATTTACCTTGAACCGTGCACCCTCCTTATTCTCCAACTGAACCGCACCATGAGGGAACACTTGAGTGATCAAGAATGGACTAGTCTATTTGGACTTAAGTTTGACCGGAAACAAACGCAACCTAGAGTGGAACAAAAACACCAAGTCCCCAACCACAAATTTGCGCTTCTCAGTCTTTTGATCATGGTACTTCTTCATCTTTTCTTTGTAGAGGGCTGAACTTTCATATGCCTTCAAGTGAAACTCATCAAGCTGATTCAACCCATTTAGTCACTATTCCGCTGCTTCATTCCAATCCATCTTCAGTTTCTTCATCGCCCACATGGCCTTGTGCTCTAACTCAACCGGTAAGTGACAAGCCTTCCCATATACAAGTTGGTAAGGAGACATACCTATGGGAGTCTTGTATGTTGTCCGATTGGCCCAAAGAGTATCATCAAGCCTCCTTGACCAATCTGTTCTACTAGCATTCACTGTTTTCGCCAGAATTTGCTTAATTTCTCTGTTTGACACCTCAACTTGCCCACTAGTCTGCGGATGGTAAGGAGTGGCTACATTGTGGCGAACCCCATATTTCTCCAATAACCCTTTGAACAACTTGTTGCAAAAGTGGGATCCCCCATCGCTAATAATGGCCCTAGGGGTGCCAAATCTGGAAAATATGTTCTTTTTCAAGAACGCGGTGACACTTTTCCCTTCATTGTTTGCAAGTGCTATGGCTTCCACCCATTTTGATACATAATCCATTGCCACAAGAATTTATTTCATCCCATGAGAACTAACAAAAGGGCCCATAAAATCAATGCCCCAGACATCAAACAACTGAATGACTAGAATTGGATTCAAAGGGAGATCTTGCCTCCTAGAAATACCCCCATCTCTTTGGCACCTATCACAAGACTTGGCGAACTCATGAGCATCTTGGTGGATGGTCGGCCAATAGTACCCACACTGCAAAATCTTATGGGCTGTCCGGATACCACTATGATGCCCTGCCACAGGCGAGGAGTGACATGCCTCTAAAACACTTAGCATCTCAACTTCCGGCACACATCGGCTAATAAGCCCATCAGCACAACTCCGGTATAAGTAAGGCTCATCCCAAAAGAACCCTTTCACATCATGCATGAACTTTTTCCTCTGATGAAAGGACAAGTCTGATGGGACTATATCACTAGACAAATAATTTGCAAAATCAGCGAACCATGGAATCAAGTTATGAGAAACGGCCAATACATGCTCATCAGGGAAGTATCATCAATTTCAGCCTTTTCACCCAACTCTCGCATAACTTCATCCTCTAATCTGGACAAGTGGTCGGCAACTTTGTTTTCGGTCCCCTTTCTGTCTTTCACCTCGAAATCAAACTCTTGTAACACTAATACCCATCTAATCAACCTTGGTTTTGCATCCTTCTTGTCCATCAAATAACTCAAAGCAGAATGATCAATATGCACTATGACTCTCGTGCCAAGCAAATAGGAGCAAAATTTTTTGAAAGCAAATACCACCGCAAGGAGCTCTTGTTCAGTCACAGTATAGTTCTTTTGAGCTTCATTAAGGGCCTTACCAGCGTAATAAATTGCAGGAAGGATTTTATCCCTCCTTTGTCCCAACACTACACCAAGAGCAACCCTACTAGCATCACACATCACCTCAAATTGTTTGATCCAATCCGGGGAAATAATAATGGGCGCAGACACCAACTTCTCCTTTAGATCTCCAAATGCCTTCAGACAGGATTCATCAAAATAAAATTTACACTCTTTCTCAAGTAACTTGCACATAGGATATGCAATTTTTGAAAAATCCTTGATAAACCTCCGGTATAAGCCCGTATGCCCAAGAAAACTCCTCACACCTTTTACAGAGATGGGTGGAGAAAATCTCTCTATCACCTCAACTTGGCTCGATCAACCTCTATACCCTTCTCTGAGATGCGATGGCCCAATACAATACCCTCTTTCACTATGAATTGACATTTCTCCCAATTTAGCACAAGGTTGCAATCTTCACATCTTTTGAGGACTTCGGCCAAGTGACTCAAACAATGATCAAAAGAGTCTCCAACCACAGAAAAATCATCCATAAACACCTCAATAGTGTACTCCACCATGTTGGAGAATATCGACATCATACATCTCTGAAAAGTAGCCGGTGCATTACACAACCCAAATGGCATCCTCTTGAACGCGAAAGTTCCATACGGGCAAGTGAAAGTGGTTTTCTCTTGATCCTCCGGTGCAATAGAGATTTGGTTGTAACCCGAATACCCATCAAGAAAACAATACCACCCTTTTCCTGCAAGCCTATCTAACATCTGATCCATGAAGGGCATAGGAAAATGGTCCTTCTCAGTCCATGCATTCAATTTTCGGTAATCCATACATACTCTCCATCCGTTCACCGGCCTCATTGGAACAAGCTCATTCTTCTCATTAGGGACCACAACCATTGCCCCCTTTTTGGGCACACACTAAACAAGGCATACCAAACTACTATATGCAATCTGATATATGACTCCAGCATCTAACCACTTTATTATCTCCTTCTTCACTACTTCTTGCATAGGTGGATTTAAACGTCTCTGGTGCTCAATACTTGGCTTATGATCGGGCATGAGTTGGATTTTGTGTGAATAAATATCGGTAGGGATCCCAATAATATCCGCAATAGTCCACCCAATAGCTCTCTTGAAGCTCTTCAACACTTCTACCAAACACTCTAATTGTTGCACATTCAAATCTGACGCAATAATTATCGGCAAAGTGTCATCTTTTCCCAAGAATACATACCTCAGATGAGGTGGTACAGCCTTTAGCTCTAATTTTGGAGCCTCTTAAATAGATGGTTTTGCGGGTGGAGGCTCGCGATGTTTCATGTCTAACTCAAATTTCTTTGGTTTGAACCGAAAGTCACCTCGATCAAGTGCCGCAACCAATGACCCATACTCTTCAATACCATCACTCTCAAAATTCATGATCACTGCCTCTAGTGCCTAGACACCAAGGCGCTCTTCGATTTGTACCTCAGACGTACTCTCAACCTTGTAGGATATAGCAGATATCGTTTGGAGCTCAACACTCTGCTTTATGGACCTACAAATGTTAAAAGTTGTCTCTTCATTACTTAATTGGAACTTCATCTGCCCCTTTTCCATATCAACCAAAGCGCGACAAGTAGCAAGGAATGACCTCCCAAGAATAATAGGCACCTCAAAGTCGACCTCACAGTCAAGAATCACAAAATCATTCGAAAATATAAATGACTCTACCTTCACCAACACATCATGAAGTATCCCAATAGGCCTCTTCACCGTTCGATCGACCATCAGTAACTGCATCGCAGTGGACTTTGGGTCACCCAAACCCAACTTTTTGTAGATAGAGAAAGACATGAGATTTATGCTTGCACCAAGATCACATAGTGCTTTAGCAAAGTATAACAACTCGATAGTACATGGAATAGTGAAAGCGCCCGGATCTTCTTTCTTTTGCACCAGTGACCTTGTAGCAATAGCACTACAATGTTGCATCCTATCATCCTCCTCAAAACTCACCGACCTCTTCTTAGTAACCATATCTTTCATAAACTTGGCATAACTGGGCATTTGTTCAAGAGCTTCTATCAAAGGGACATTGACGGAAAGCTATTTCAACATAGTAATAAAATGCCGGTATTTGCCATCCTCGGTCTTCTTCACCAATCTTTGTGGGAATGGTGGTGGTTGTCTAGGAACGGGGGTCACCTTTTGGGGGCATCTTTGCTTCTTTCACTGCTTCACTTACCAACTCACCACTAGCTTCAACTACCTCATCTTCTACACCAGACGACATAGGTGGATCAATGGTTTGCTTACCTCCTCGAGTCATGACTGCCATACAATGTCCATCATTTTTTGGATTTTGGACGGTATTGCTAGGAAGAGTACCCGGTTGACGTGGGTTCACCGTAGTAGACAATTGGGTCATTTGAAACTCAAGATGCTTGATTGAGATTGCATGTGCATCCACCTTTTGCCCAATATTAGCTAAGTCACTTCTCAACTTCTTAGTGTGCTCATCACTAGCATCAAACATCCTCATCATCTTTTGCAGCATGTCTTCAACTCGCGCCATACTACCTCCACCATCCCTAGGAGTAACTTCTCGATTTTGAGGTGGAGCATAGGGTCTACTTCAATCGTTTCTGTTTCCATAGTTACCCCGGTTGAAGTTGTTGTCGCGGTTATAGTTTCCTTCACCAACATAATGGCCTTCTCTGTTGTAATTACCATAGTTCCGACCTTGATTTCCTTGACCTTGGAGCCAATTATCCTGATTGGAGCCTTGGGCGTTAGGCCGAAAACCCCCCGTCTGCTCATTCACTGCATAAGAATCTTCTTCATAGTAGTACTCATCAACCGGCAGTGGTGGTTTAGCCAAATAATTCACACCATTTACTTTGTCTGCACCCACTGTGACATATTTCAACACCAACGCTAGCTCAGTTCTCATTTGAGCCATCTTTTCACGAATCTCATCTGTGGCTGGGTTGTATGTGGCTTGCACCGCAAAAGTGTTTGTCCCAGTATCCGACTTCTTAGTGCTCCATGATTTATTATTTTGGGAGATTTTCTCTAACTTCTCGGCGATCTCTGCATAAGCACACTCCCCATAAGAACCACCCGCAATCGTATCAAGCACTGCTTTATTATTATCGTCTTGCCCCCTATAAAAGTACTCTTTCAACAATTCATCATCAATGCGGTGGTTTGGGACACTTCTCAAAAATGAGGTGAATCTATCCCAAGAACTACTTACTGACTCCCCAGGTAATGCCACAAAGTTGTTCACCCTATCTTTGTGGTTGAGCTTTTTAGACACCGGATAGTAACCCGCCAAGAACACATCCCTCTACTGGTTCCAAGTATAGATCGAGTTATAGGTCAACTCAGTAAACCATATAGCAGCCTCTCCGTCAGTGAGAGATGGAACACTCTTAACCCTATGACATCCATGTCCAAGTCAGTCCTCCCTACACAACTCTTACACACCGACCTCAGCTTGGCTATGTGAGCATGTGGATCCTCAGATGGTAGCCCCCAAAACAAACCTCTAGCGGTGAGCATCTGCATCAAGCTACTAGTTACCACGAAATTATGCCCATGTGGTAGAGGAGGTAGGACAAGTGGCCCATCAGAATTAGTGATGTTAACATTGCCTCTATAGTACTCTTGAGGGCGTGGGGCGGGAGGTTTCCTCCTCAGATAACCTTCACCAGGGTTCTCCACTAACACTTGATTATGAGCATCAACCGGCTGAGGAAGTTGATGGTTGATCCCATCACCAAGATTAGCAGGATTGTGTGGATCGTTCATTCTGCGGAGTGTATGATTTAGTTCTGGATCAAGTGGAAGTATTGTCTCTCCTCGACTCCGTATACTTGGCATACAGTAGAGCTAGAACTGAGAGAGACAAAAACAAAATGAAAAAACTAAAATTAGGGAATTGTTGACTAAAATTCGGTAATGTGCTTAAAGTTAATCTAAAAGCCACTTTCCCCTGCAGCGACGCCAAAATTTGGTACACTCAAATTACACTTCTTTACAGAAGTATAAGCGGTCGTATCAAGTAAAGAACCCAACAAGTAGGTTGGGGTCGATCCCATGAGGAAAATGGTTTAGACTTAACTTTAATATACTGTTACGTCTATTTAGTCAAGTCCTTTCCTAAAACAGTCAATTAAAGCGGAGGTTTTTGTGAAACTAAAGTGTTTAGTTATTTCTAAATAAAACAAGTAGCAAGATTAAAACTTTGTTTTTTATCAAGTGATTAAAGAAACTAGGGTGTAAGTGTTCCCCATAGGTTCATAACTCGGTAATCCTAGCTATAACAATTATTTCCTAGTATCTTGCTTGCAAAGTGATAACCTATGTATCTCTAAATCCTTGGTCCCGCATTTAGAGAATTTCACCCCATACCTTGGTCCGGATATATGTGTCTAATTGACTAAACCTTACCTTTACCTCATATTAAGCATCATATTCGATGTTTGGCTTAGTTACTACTTTGCACCAATCGAAACTATCCTATTAGATATTGTCCACTAAATCTATATTGATAATTCTTTTCCTATTAACTACCCCTTGGTCCGTCAAGTAGAGATAGGACAAGTTCTAACTCGTGCACTCGTTAAAAGACTTCTAAAAGAAATAATTATCAATACATGCAAGAATCTATTCTAGAATTGTTATTTAGCTAGTTTTACCTTGTTAATCACCCATGGTTCCCACAACCCTAGTTGTTAATTTAGTTACCCATGCTTAGAAATACACAATTCATAATTGTTAAACAACAACTCATGTACTTACTTTGATAAGTTTGAAGAAAATCCAGAAATCACACTTGAAATAGCAAAATTTACTTGATTATCGATTCCGGAAACTTGAATAAATTGTTAAATTGCAAAGTCAAAGCTCCAAGAACAAAAGTATAAAAAATAATAAAAAGTCTAACCCCAAAAACGAGGTTTTTAACCATATATATAATAACAAAGTCCTAAATTAAAAGGAGTCTAATATAAGGAAAGTTTGTCCAAAAACGTGTCTTCAATTGACGACTCCACTGACAGTCCATCAATCAGTCGACGGACCATCGACTTCCTCCATCGGTGCACACTTGGCATCTTCTTCAACCCTCAAAATTGCACCTTCTCTGATCCAATGAGCAACAGCACGGTCCGTCGATGCACTTATGGTCCGTCGATGCCTGTCGTCGTTCCACACTTAAACTTTTCTCCTACACCGGGTACTGGGGCAGTCTCTGATCACATCGCCGACTTGCCATCACGGTCCATCGATCCTTACGTAGCCCCGCACTTAGTCAGAATTCTCCGAGTTGTACTCAGATGCTCGAACCTTCAATCGACGGCCACCACCTACGGTCCGTCGATGAGACGACGGGCCATCGATGGCTTCATGGATGGTCACTTCTGCACTGATTTCTCCAGTCTTCTACATTTCCTTTTTGGGAAACATTCCTGCAAAACACAAATAAAAGTACATTAAAATTATTACAAAATGGCCCTATACACACACTAAACTTAAGGAAAAAGAATTTAAAGTATCGTGAACTACGGTACATCAACACCTCATACATGATCACCTTAAGTCACATTAACATATTCTCATATTATACCTCCATATAAGCCCCAAACAAGATACAAATACAATTCACAAAGTAATGTAGATGAGGCCACATCTTTCACAAAGGTAACACATAAGCACTACCACCATAAGTGGACCATATTAATCATCATTGTAATAAAAAAATTATACATAATATTAAGAGATTTAGGCCAACATACCATCAACCCAACCACACAACTTCAATCCACACTACCAGTCATGAAGAAACCCATGTGGGAGGCCGAATTTACTAACGAGAGACCTCCATCACATTTACATTCCCTTTCAGTTCTAAGCAATTATTCCCTTTAGTAATCATCATATAATATCCTACAAGTTCACATTAGTCTCTTTTACACCTTAAAGTAAACTTCTTATTATAATAGCTGATAGGTGATCACAAGTGAGAACTATCCTTTCACTTTAGACACAACATTATAATCATGAGAAACTACATTCAATCATATAATGATCACATCATAACATAATTACATATTTCATATCCAATTCATAAATCTAGGGTTAGGGATGAGGGATCCTTGTCACCAACATCACAACAACACAATTAGCTATAGCATCAGTATCACATAAGTAGATTTCACCTTGCATAATTGAGATTAAAGGAGAATCAAGATCATACCTCATTGCCCTTCATGGGACTTCATACTTAAATACCCAAGAACTCACAACCAACATATGAAATAGGGAAATTCATGAAGTATTAACATAATCAAAGTAAACTAGTGACATGTTCATCACCCTCAACAATTCACCTTAATCAATCCAAGAAATTAGAGATTTGAGGGAAAGACATGGGTCAAGGTAAAACTCATAGGAATTCATCAATTAACCATTAATTCATAATTAAAAAACATTAATTCATCATAATTCATCACAATTAACTCACAAATTTGTTTTAGAAAGAAGACCCATGTGAAGAGAAAAACCCTTTTCTGGGGGGATTTAGAAATCATCTTTTGAAGGACCTCTTGGGGAAAGGATTCCCAAGAGTGATAGAAACCATAACTTATAGATGATAAAGCCACGAAATTGAGTTGGAAAAACTTGAAGGCCTGATCTTCTTCTTGGAGCTCTAATGGCCTTCAATGGAGTTTTGGAGGAAGAGAGAATTTTCGGAGAGAGAGAGATATTTCTGATTTCAACTAGTGGTAATTGATTTGAGTGATAAAATTGACCTAAAACTGACCCTAATAAATTCTAGTCACCCATTAAATTACCCAACTGACCCCTCACTTAAATGGGTTTATTTGTGGAGTCAAAACACCAAAAATCCGACTTTTTACGAATTTGGGAAGGGGCTCCGTGTCGCGGGGCCAACACACACTTTATTTCCCAAAAATAATTTGAGGCAATGAGGTCCGTGTTGGCTGCGCATCTCAGAGTAGCCCTCCGATTCTTGACTTTCGCAGAGTGCTTTGGCAGCTTGCCCACCCATGTTGGGGTCCTTCCCAAGGATCCTTCCGGTAGTCCTTGGGGTGTCGTTATAGGACATTTAGACTATATATACTACATTATACCTATACAAAGTCATTTTACAAGTTTTAGACTTCATTTGACCCTCTGAAACCTTCCCAAAACAGAGGGACATCAACTAGTTAAATTTCGCTAGTTTCCAGACGTTAAGGCCTTTCTTTAATCCTATTGCTCTGATACTTCTCAAACAAGTTATTTTTACTTATTTAGGTCTAAAAGCATCATTATCCAACATATTAATCTCTAGTATAGGTCATGAAAATTTCCGGGTGTGTCAGTACCCCCCGCCCCCCTTAGGAACATTCGTCCCCGAATGACACACTAAACTTTTCAATAGGAGGAAACTCCCCTACTTCATACCACCCAACCGAGGATCTACACATCCTCCCATAAAGTGCCTCAAAGGGTGCCATGGAGATAGTAGAGTGGTAGCTATTGTTGTAGGAGAATTATATTAAGGGTAGGTGGTTATCCCAATTACCTTTGAAGTTGATGACGCAAGCCCTCAACATATCTTCAAGGGTTTGAATAGTGTGTTCCGCTTGACCATCCATCTTGGGATGAAAACGGTACTAAGTTTCACCTTCGTACCAATCCCACTTTGGAAAGCTTTCCAAAAATGGGAGGTAAATTGAGTAACTCCATCCGAAATGATGGACATATGGGCTCCATGCAACCTCACTATTTATTTGAGGTACAATTTGGCATAATATTCTGCCAAATATGTGACTTTCACGGGAATAAAATGTGCGAACTTGGTCAGCCTATCCATAATAACCCATATCTAGTCATTCGGGTACGAGGCATCTAACTTTGAAATCCATGTTAATATCCTCCCACTTCCATGTGGGAATGTCTATATTATGAGTCAATCACCCGGCCTTTGATGCTCCACTTTTGCTTGTTGGCAATTCGGACACTTGGCGACAAAATCCGCTATGTCCTTTTCATACCATTCCACCAATAAGTTTCTCGTATGTCGGATACATCTGTGTGGCACCCGGGTGAATGGAATATTGGGAGCCATGAGCCTCTTCCATGATCAATTCTCTCAACCCATCCACATCCAGCACACACAATCTTTCTTGGTTCCTAAGCACCCCATCTTCCCCTTGAGAGAAAGACTCATTAGCTTTAGTAAGGACAATTTCATTTAACTCCATCAATAGAGGATCAAGGTGTTGTTTGGATTTCACTGCAACCACTAGAGACGACTCGGACTTATGGCGAACCATGACACCACCTTTTAGAGAATCTTCTAGTCAGACACCCAACCGGGCCAACCTATGAACCTATTTTACTAGATCTTTCTTATCATCTTCAACATGTGTCACACTACCCATGGATACTCAACTCAAATCATCCGCCACCACATTAGCTTTCCCGGGATGGTAAAGGACACTCATATCATAATCCTTTAAAATCTCTAACCATCTTCTTTGGTGTAAATTCAAGTCTTTTGGGTAAATACATATTCTAGACTCTTATGATCCGTGAACAGGTCAACATGCACCCCATATAGATAATGTCTCCAAATCTTTAAAGCAAACACCACAGCCGCAAGTTCAAGGTCGTGTGTTGGATAATTCTTCTCATGTGGCTTGAGTTGTCTAGAGGCATATGCTATGACTTTTCCACGTTGCATAAGCACACATCCTAGACCCACTCGGGAGGCATCACAATAAACCACAAATCCATCGGTACCTTCCGGTAAAGTCAATATCGGAGCGGAGGTGAGTCTATCTTTCAATAACTGGAAGCTCTTCTCACAAGATTTCGACCATTCAAACTTGGATTTCTTTTGGGTTAAATCTGTTAATGGAGATGTGATTGATGAAAATCCCTCAACAAACTTCTGATAGTAGCCGGTTAACCCTAGAAAACTCCGAATGTCGGTAGGACTCAAAGGTCTAGGCCAACTTTTGACCACTTTCGTCTTTCTCGGATCGACCTCAACCCCTTCACTAGAAACAATGTGACCAAGAAAAGCTACCGACCTCAACCAAAACTTACACTTGCTAAACTTAGCAAAAAGTTGGTTATCTTTGAGAACTTGCAACACTATTCTCGAATGATCCATATGATCATCCTCACTCCTTGAATATATCAAAATATTATCAATAAAGACAATCACAAACAAATCAAGATACTTTCTAAAAACTCGATTCATGAGTTCAATGAAAGTCATTGGGGCATTTGTTAGACCAACCGACATAACAAGGTATTCGAAATGACCATATCTTCTTCGAAATGCCATTTTTGGAATATCAACCTCCCTCACCCTAAGTTGGTGATAACCCGATCTTAAGTCAAACTTTGAAAAGTAGCTAGCTCATTGGAGTTAATCAAATAGGTCATCAATCCTAGGGAGCGGGTACTTATTCTTTATAGTGACTTTGTTCAATTGACGATAATCGATACACATTCTCAAAGACCCATCTTTATTCTTCATAAACAATAGCGGGGCACCCAATGGAGATATGTTTGGTTGAATAAAAACCTTATCTAGCAAATCTTTGAGTTGAGCCTTTAGCTCTTTCAACTCGGCTGGGGCCATCTGATAAGGAGGGATCGGAATAGGTTGTGTATCCGATAATAGATCTATATCGAAGTCAATCTCCCATTCGGGAGGAATTCTAGGAAGATCATCGGGGAAGACTTCCAGAAAGTCCCTCACCACGGGTACCGACTCTATGGAAGGGACCTCGAATTCAAGTTCCATAACTCTTACTATGTGATAGAGACAACCCTTTGCAATTAACTTACAAGCTTTTAGACACGAAATGATCTTACCCCTAGGATTTGAGTTTCCACCCTTCTAGTCAAAAACGGTTTCATTCGGAAATTGAAATTTGACCACCCTTGACCTACAATCAATCGAGGCAAAACACTCATACAACCAATCCATTCCCAATATAATATCGAAATCTAGCATATCAATTTCTATCAAGTCAACCAACATAACTCTATTGGGCAAGGAAATAGGATACCCTTTATGGACTCTTTTTACCACTACGGAATCGCCCACTGGGTAGAAACCAAGAAAGGCTCGTCTAAGATGTCAGGTAGTATATAAAATTTCATGGCTACAAGAGGGATAAAAAATGACAACGTAGCTCCCGGAACCAATAATGCATAAACATCAAAGAAAAATAATTTTAGCATACCGGTGACCACGTCCGGTGAGCTCTCTTGATCACTTCGGGATTGGAGAGCATATAAGCAATTTTTCTTAGGAGCATCCGGGTTTGGAGCACTTGCTTGAGCTTGAGCATTTTCCCCCCTTGAGTCTTCATCATAGGGAAATCTTTCTTCATGTGTCCACTCTTCCCACAATTATAGCAATTACTCTTGCCCACAAGACACTTGTCATCATGCCTTCTACAACATTTAGAAAAAATATGCCTATCAACATAAGAACGACCACCTTTTCCCTCTTGGGGCTTGGGAGTAGGCACCTTACTCTTATTGGTCCTTGGAGAATTAGAAGATCCTTGATTAGAAAACCTCTTATTGAACCTTGGTTTGTCTTGAACCTCATACTTATTCTTAGAAGAATTCCCCTCTTCGGTTCTCACCTTGTTCAACTCCCTACCAATTTGCTTAAGCTTTTGCTCCTCAATTTACTCGGCATGAGCCATGAGACGAGAGATGTCCATGCTAGGAATCAACATAGCCGACCTACATTTATTAACTACAATATCGGATATCCCCATGACAAATTTGTTCATCTTGGCCCTAGAATCCGCAACCATAGTAGGAGCATGCTTTGATAGTTGAGTGAATATGAGGCTATACTCCTTCACGCTCATACCCTCTTGACGAAGGTTAATGAATTCTTGCATCTTCCTCTACCTTAGTTCCAAGGGAAAGAACCTATCAAGGAAAGTCATTTTAAAAGCTCCCCAAGTAATCCGGCCTTCTATAACCGGCCTCTCATCCTTCCATTGCTCATACCACACTTGAGCTACATCTTTAAGTTGGTAGGAGGCTAGTTCCGCCTTTTCTTGAGAAGAAACACCCATAGCATCAAGAACCTTGAACACTTCATCAATGAACCCTTGTGGGTCCTCCTCCACCTTAGAACCATAGAAAGTAGGGGGATTCATCCTTGTGAAGTCCCTAATTCTTGAAGCGGTGGTATTAGCATTGGGGTTCACTTGCACCCTTGTACCCCTAGAAACTTGGGTAGCCAACACTGAGTAAAGCTATGAATGGCTGACCTTATCTAAACATTAGACATAGCCCCTTCTTCAATAGGAACTTGAGGGTTTTGAGGAGCTTGAGGGGGAACCGCCTCATTTAAATTCTCCTCTCCGGCCCTTCGAGCTTGTTCCTCCTTATATTCATTGCCTATAAGCACAAATAAAGGATTAGAAAATAGGACTAGATAGATTTAAGGCTCTTAGGCACGACTCAGGAATAACAAGAGAGTGAAGGTTCCTAAGCATCACATAGTCTCTCATTCATAAGTGTGGCGCGCTTCACAATTATGAATAAGACCCTACATAAATGTGGTTTAATGATACATCAATCCTAAGAAGATTTAACCTTATGCTCCGATACCAAGTTTGTTACTACCCAAAGTACCCCCTAGGCGTAACCGTCGTCGTCGTACTTTATAAGGACTAAGACAAGCCTCTTAGCATTCCTCATAGCAAATCATAAGTCAAAATCACAGAAAAATAAGAACTTTTGCTTATATAGCATAGAGGTTTACATAGACTTCTACATAGGAAGCATACATAGGCTTCTCGCAATAGATCATAAGAACACATAGGAATTTAGTCTAATACTTTGTCTCATATCAACCATCTAAACAAAGTCAAACAATCCGGGCAAAGCCCTTATACAAATCCATAATTGCCACATAGGGCTTACATCAATATCTTCAACAATAAGAAAGAAATGAATGTCTACTAGACAACACAAATACTACAAAGATAGAGTGGGTAGATGCATCCTCGAACTAGAGGGCATACCAAAACTTGGAGAGTCTAGTCCAAGCCTTCTTGCTTTAGCCTCAATGATACCTCAACGGCCCGAACCTACAATGTTTGGGGAAAAAGGGAAGAAATAAAGGTTAGTACAAACCACATGTACTAAGTATGGTCCCTATGCATAAAAATCGTTAATGCATGAGAAAAGACACCATTTAGTCAAAACTATGTACAATGACCAACAATTCAATATACACATATAAGGAAATCATAATCATTTCAACATATAAGTAACTCAAGCAACACTTGTTCAATGCCAAGAATAAAGCCCCATAACCGTATTCAAAGCTAAGTATCACATTAAGCAATCCATTTCATACTTACAACATATTCTAATATATAACATGCTTCATATACCAATATTAGTCATAGCTCATCAACATAATCATAAACATAATCATAATCATAATAGAACACTACTAGCATCATCCTATAGGATGCCACATGTGTAATGTGTAAGAGAAGTCCCATACCCTCCCTCAAACTATGTAGTAACCTTTAAGACAACCCTAATAGAAGTTCACATACATAACTTGTTCATACCTTTACTTTAGGGAAATAAGCACCATAACCGACATGAGATCATGTGAGCTACATGGAATCCGGTGTTCTACTCCCACACCGAAAAGATAGAGGGTTAACACTTGCCTAAGGTGCAACCATTCGTATATAGCTATTCTAGGTGGATCAACTAAGCTAGAGTCCTATGCGGGCACATAGTTTTGGGACAAGGAGATTGCTTCTAGAAACCTTGACTACTAATCGTGAAGGTTTCCATCTCATGAGACAACACATATCTTGGGAATCCACACTAATAGTCGTGAAAAAACCCATGTGGGAGGCCAGATTTACTAACATGAGACCTCCATCTCATTTACATGCCCTTTCGGTTCTAAGAAATTATTCCCTTTAGTAATCATCATATAACATCGCACAAGTTCACATTAATCTCTTTTAGACCTTTAAGTAAACATCTTATTATAATAGCTCATAGGTGATCACAAGTGAGAACTATCCTTTCACTTTAGACACAACATTATAATCATGAGAAACTACATTCAATCATATAATGATCACATCATAACATAGTTACATACTTCATATCTAATTCATAAATCTAGGGTTAGGGATGAGGGATCCTTGTCACCAACATCACAACAACACAATTAGATATAACATCACTATCATATAAGTAGATTTCACCTTGCATAATTGAGATTAAAGGAGAATCAAGATAATACCTCGTTACTCTTCATGGGACTTCATACTTCAATACCAAAGAACTCACAACCAACATATTAAATATGGAAATTCATGAAGTATTAACATAACTAAAATCAAAGTAAACTAGTGACATGTTCATCACCCTCAACGATTCACCTTAATCAATCAAAGAAATTAGGGATTTGGGGGAAGACATGGGTCAAGGGAAAACGCATATGAATTCATCAATTAACCATTATTTCATAATTAAACAACATTAATTCATCATAATTCATCACAATTAACTCACAATTTCGTTTTAGAAAGAAGACCCATGTGAGGAGAAAAACCCTTATTTTGGGGGATTTAGAAATCATCTTTTGAAGGACCTCTTGGGGAAAGTATTCCCAAGAGTGAAAGAAACCATACCTTATAGATTATAAAGCCACGAAATTGAGTTGGAAAAACTTGAAGTCTTGATCTTCTTCTTGGAGCTCTAATGGCCTTCAATGGAGTTTTGGAGATAGAGAGAATTTTGGGAGAGAGAGAGAGAGATTTTTTATTTCAAATTGTGGGACTTGATTTGAGTGATAAAATTGACCTATAACAGACCCTAATACATTATATAGTCACCCATTAAATTACCCAAAAGACCCCTCACTTAAATGGGTTTATTTCTGAAGTCAAAACACCAAAAATACAACTTTTTACGAATCTGGGAAGGGGCTCTGCATCGCGGGTCCAACACACACTTTATTTCCCAAAAATAATTTGAGGCAGTGAGGTCCGTATTGGCTGCGCGTCGCACAGTAGCCCTCCGATTCTTGACTTTCGCAGACTGCTTTGGCATCCCGCCCACCCATGTTGGGGTCCTTCCCAAGGACCCTTCTGGTGGTCCTTGGGGTGTCGTTATCGAACGTTTAGACTCTCTATAATACATTCTACCTATACAAATTCATTTTAAAAGTTTTAGACTTCATTTGACCCTCCAAAACCTTCCCCAAATATAGGGACGTCAACTTGTTAAATTTCGCTAGTTTCCGTATGTTACGGCCTTTCTTTAATCTTATTGCTCTGATACTTGTCAAACAAGTTATGTATACTTATTTAGGTCTAAAACCATCATTATTCAACAGATTAATCTCTAGTATAGGTCACGGAAATTTACGGGTGTGTCAAAATTCCATTGAAGATCAATCATCAAGCTTCATCTTCACCTTGAGCTCTCATGGAGGTTTTTGGAGAAACTTTGGGAGGGAATAGATTTTGATCTAGGTGATAGGGTCTAAATTAGAGTTTAATGACTTAAACACTCTTAAAATACCCATACACACCTAAAAAAACCTTCCTCTTATTTTATAAGACTTGTGGTAAATTTCCCAAAAACCCCAAGTCTTAACAGTGAAGCAGGCAAAATTTGCAGGCCCATCGACGCCCATCACCAATGGACCGTCTACTGGCCTACGCCCCATTAATAGTGGTCCATTGGTTGGTTATGTAACTACGAGACCTTCAAGAAATAGGGCACCATCGACACTACCCATCGACGAGCCGTCGTTTGGCCACTTCAAGGCAGTCTGCACCATTAAGTTGGGGTCCTCCTCTAGGACCCCTTGTGGGTCCTAGGTGGTGTCGTTCCCAGACGTTAAATGCTTTAACACAAACTTCTAGGTATTATGAACATCTCCAATCAATTTCAACATTAAACAAGCCACACAACATGCTAAAACACATCCAAACTCACAAGGACGTCCAAAGGCTATGTTTCGAACGTCACCGGACATTGTTGGACGTTTGACCTCCAAACCTTACCAAACTTAACATGCTGACTCTAAACAATATTATTAATGATATAAGGACCTCAAAACCACATGACACCAACATAAGCACGTGAAAACACATAAGGCAAATAGGCAACTAGTTGTCGATCGTCTTGGTTGTCACTTGACGTTTTGACTTCACACTTAACCGAATCTCTAGAAACTACCTCACAACATCATTTAAACTATTTTAGTTCTTCAATACTTCATGACACACAGGTTAGGCCCTAGTTTCACCTAATTCATTTTAGAGTGTTACAATAACAACACCGAAAGGTTGGTTTATTTCCTATCTTAAGGCGAGGAGGATGATTACTAAGGGTTGTATTATCATCTTTTTTCACGTTTATGATATAGACACAGAATCACCAGCTCTTGAGTCCATTATGATAGTCAATGAGCTTCTAGATGTATTTCCAGATGAGCTCCCTGGTATCCCTCGGGAATGAGAAATTGATTTTGCTATCGATATGCTTCCAAGTATGTCACATTCGGGGAGCACCCCCTAGAAGTAACATGGCGTACTTGACCTCTCGGAGGTCTTATACAAGCCCATAGTTATCATCATCGCATTGTCATAGTAAATTTAGCGAAAAATTTAAAACTTTTCATAGCACATCATATGCTAGAAACTTCATCTCATATATAGATAAAACATAAGTCATAATACATTTATAGACCTTAAATCTCTTTGCCATCTTAGACTAAAAAACATTAGAGTACATTAGGGACACGGCCCTTAAAACACATTACATAACTATACAATATTGAAAGACTTTACAGTAAAGACATAAGTAGGAGATCCTTAAACTTTAAGGATTCCTTTCATTGAGCTTGGGAATCATATATCAAGCTCTTAACCATTCAAGACATTCTTTAAGCATCCATTACATACACTTTGTGTAAAAAGTAGAGAAGAATGGGATTAGCACAAGAATGTACTAAGTATGGCAACCATGCAAAAACATACATTTAAAAGGGACATTTTCTTGAAAATCATACTTCATGCTTTTTGACTAAATCTTCATAAAACCTTTAAGTAATAGCATTTATATCATTCACATACATCATATAAACATATTCAAAGGCCAAACATTACATAAGATCACATATAGGATTTATTACATTGTTAAACCACTTTACAGTAAGCTACCTTTACCTTAACAGTCATCACCTTCCAAGTAACCTCTAGTGATACTAGGTGCAATGCATCACCCTAAGGCCACAAGGAAAACATACATAAAATCTATACAAGGCAACACATACCATCATAGAAGTATAGTACAACATATACACATTTAAGCCAAACTATAAAACATATTAAAGTAAACTACATCAAGTCACACATACATTTACTTCTTTGCATGTACATCATTATTTAACCTTGTTCATGACACCAATCTTAGTCTATTAGTGAGATGAACATATGAATCCCCATAACCCCATACATTCTTAGCAAACCCCTCATGAGACCACAAACCTTAACATTCAATTCATACACACAAGTAAGTGAATATAACCTCATTCATTTAATACAAAACCTGCATCATATAGTCATTTAGACAGACATAGTGCATATAAGGATAAGATCACATCATCTAGAGTCATACCATGCACATCTTCATGACAAGTAGACAATTACTACCATACCATGCATAAAGACATTCATAACCATACACCTTAGAACACCTTCCTAGAACTTCCTAAGGAGCTACTTGTGCAATGTCTAGATGGGTTCATTACTTCCACCTATCCTAAGTAACCTCCCTTAAGTCATTCTAGTTAGGGTCCTAACCATTTACTTCCATTGTTCATTTTACTTTATGGAAACTATAGCCTTAACCGACACTAAGACCATGGGTGCTAAACATGGAATTTGGTGTTGTAGAGCCTTACACCAATGGAAGGTGTTCCTACCTAGCCAAGGTAGAACATTAACATATATCCTAGCATCCTAAGTGAATTCACTTTGCTAGATCCTATGTGGCAAGCATAGTTTATGGAACTTGGGGCAATTATGGAAATATCAACTCTACACCCTTTGTTGGGTCATGAGGCTATCCATCCCGTGATAACCGTAGTGAACACTACCTCCCCTATTTGGGAAAGTGTCACTCCCTCACATGAGGACCGTAGTGAACCCTACCTTCCCTGTGTTGGAAAAGTGTCACCCCCTCATCTACAAGTTCACTCGGTGTTAAGCTAAGTTTCCTTTATTTAAAAATCCTTTATTATCATTTTTCATAAAACACAAGCTTAGGATATTTACTCCCATATGCTTATAACATATTCAATCACCTATCTAGTTATAGAGTATTCTTGGGCACACATTTCAAGGCCCCTCTATTAACTAGATCATCTTTCATGTGTGTGAGTGTATACATATATGTCAGCAAACCTTTCACATCACACATTAAGTCACACATGTTCATACATCATATTCATACATTTAGAAACCAAAACTAGAACTATCCTATCACGGCACACATGTGCAATGCATAGGCAAAGTCCCATGCCCTTGACCATACTAGTACACCTATCCAGTCATCCTAGGTAAGTAAACACATATCATACTTTCATAAACATCACCTTAACATGCATACTAGTAGACACTAGTGAATATGAGAACTACCTTTCATTTAGACACCATGACCTATACTACTTGTAACATGCATGTGAAGTGAGTGTGTGTGTACATTGGTCAACATAATCACATAATGGCTATCAACAAACACATTGACGCAGCCACCCTCTTAGACCATAATACTCTTTCAAGCATAGACCACACAACACACAATAGAATAGGAGACAAGTAAACTTCATATTACACTTAAGACTCCTAACTTATACTATTCATGCATTCACATAGGGATACATAGGTAAGAGATTATTAACCATATTAACACATGAATGGAAGCATCTATAATTTACCCTAACATACATATACACATGCTTATACAATAGCCATACAACCTAGATCACAACTAGAATAGGAAACTAGGCATAAACTTCTCATAGTATCATCATAAGAACATATTCATATGATCATCAACTTGCATTCAAGGCCATGGTCAACACATACATAATGACAATAAAGTAAACACCGCCACCATAAGTGGACCATACCTCACAATGCCATACAAGGCTCCATCAACTACATTAATATAGAAAAGTAGAGGGATGAGCCATTCTTACCAATTCATCACTGTTTGGTAATCTATGATCAATACTCTTTTCTCATCATTTATAAATTATAGAGCAGTAGATATAAGTACCATAATCATAAAAGAAACCATGTACAATTCGCTACAAGATTACATTACAATCTAATACAATACATCACATAGATACTAGAGAGTAGAAGAGCATAGATCTTTAATCCAATTCATTTGCATTGATCATCAATTATATTTCATTAATAACATAAGTCTATGGTAGTAGGTTGAAGAAATAATAGCTTAAACTAGATCCTACCACAATTGCCAAAGAACTATAGATCACTGTAAACATGTTTTCAAGTTAGATATTCGTGGAAGATAAGTTTATATAGGTTAATCCTATTCAAACTATCATGCATTGATCCACATTTTATCTATTATATATAACTCATAACCACATTACATCATAGGCAGTATCTAAGGACAATTAACCATGATCAATTCATATAACAACTATCCCAACGTCGAGATTACACATTACTATCCAATAGACTAGAAGAACCTAGTTCAATTCCCATAAGCCATCTTTACTTCAATCATACAATATTCATATTCATAATTCAAATATGATATTAAACTAAGACAGTAGATACAACCAACTTAACATGATCGAAATCCACATTAATTCATTTAAAAGTCAATGTTACAGTGAACTATGGGAGCTAGGCTAAACATGCTCAAATCTTCATACATTGATCCTCATGGATCCTTCAACATTAATTCAACATACATTCATGTAAATAAAAGTATATAAAATCACTTCAATGTAATATAATCATAATTCAATCGATAGAAATTCAAGATCACAAAGCCCATGCAAGGCTAAATCGTTTTGGTGAAGGAGCATGGGTTCATCATGCAATTAGAGTAAAATTCACGTTAAAACCACTGTATTAACTTCAATTCATCAAGATTTAATCATTCAAAATGTTTTTAGAAAGAACCCAGGGCTATATTGAAGAAGAAGAACTTTGATCATAAACTTTCTTTGAAAACATTGAGAAGAACTCTCCAAGTGAAAGGTTACTTAGAGATGAAAGATCACCATACCTTTATCTACATGAAGACCTCTAAAACATGATGAATCACCCATATAAATCTAAGATCCAAGCAGTTCTTGAGCTTCACCAACAATGGTTGTTTTAGAGAGAACATTTTTGGAGAGAAGGTTTCTTACGTGTGAGGGGATTTGGGAATGGGTAGTTCACGTTTTAGATGGCTTATATACACTCAAAATTAGATAAATTAACCCATTAGATTCAGGTTAGGGCATGGGGTGAATTTCCCATTCACCCCTTAATTAAAACAGTCGCTGGCAGTAGTTGACAGACCACCATCGACGGAGGCACTTACTGGCCGTAGGTCAGTCAACGGACCGTGCCTAGGCTTCTGTCGATTGGTACTTAGCCAATATTTGTCTTGAGACCTACCCAAGGTAATTTCCAATCGACGAGACCTGACCGATGGGCTGTTGGTTTACCAACTGGCCGTCGTTTGGTCCATCAATTGACACTGCCCAGGCAGTGTCTTGACCAGCCTTGGGTCCTTCTTGTGGGGCCTTTTGTGGGGCTCTTTAGAGGTCGTACCCAAATGTTTCCAACGTAAATACAACCCTTAAAAATTTGTGGACATTCCACAGAAGTTTCACCCAAAACAACCACCTAAAACTCATCCAAACAGGCCAAGCCCCATCAAGACACACGTTGAACGTCTTAAGGGCTATCTTCCGAACACCTTGGACGTTCTTGGTCGTTTGACATCCAAACTTCACGAAACTTCATATACTATAATTTTACATAATTATAAAACATTTTAATACTTCATAAGCTCATTCCTCATATATAATAACATAGAACCACATACGAGGTATTTAGGTGACTTAGTCGTCGAATGACTTGGTCGTCCCTTGACGTTTGACTTTCAAATCACCTCAAACTTCATACACTGCCTCTAAACCATATTATAAGATATTTTAGGCCATTATAACATTAATACAAACATGTTAGGCTCTATACACCCTAACTCATTTTGGGGTTTTACAATATCCCCCACTTGGGAACATTCATCCTCGAATAACACTTAGAACACTTTAAACATGACAAAGACTTCAATGCATCATAGAGCAGTTCATCTTATTCATAACATCATCATATAGAATTTAAAGCACCAAAATTACAAGGAAACACAACGTCACATCATTTTATCACTCAATGCATATAAGCAAGCAAAAACCATTACCCACTCACTTTTCAATGCATCAAACACAAAGGCTCTTATCATGTTCATAGGAGGAACATCCTTCTCCTAATCATAACATGGTCATTACACTTAAATTCATTTAGAGTTCCTCTTTCAACTATTCTTTAAGTCACACTTAGGCAGATTTCAACAACACTCAAGAAGCAGTTAGGCACTCATACTTCAATGCACATAGACTTGAGTTAATTGCATCAACAAAATCTTCATTAGTTAGACCTAGTGCTATGAAGGTGATACTCAACCATACCATGCTTAGTGGTGTTCATGGTGGAATGTCCTTCTCCTCAACACACTTACATGTATCATGAGTTCACACCTAAACAAAGTACAAGGTCAATTTACTCTAAAAATGAGAAATTCTCAACTTTTAAACAAAGGCATTATCATGTCTTTTTCCTACTGAAGTCTAAATGGTAAGTCACACCAAGTACATCACAACAAATAGGAAGAAATTTCAAAATGTCAATTTCTAACATAGTACTTACCTTCACAGTAAGCATCACTTGAGAAGAATAACACAAATCATAGGCACACACATTAACACTTAGCTAAACATGCTTTCATTCTTCAAAAGTGAGCCTACAATCATGCTTGCAAACCATACAAGTCACAAATTTTCAAGAGACAACACATATTTCATTTTAAAGAGACTCAACTTTTCATTATAAGGCTAAACCTTACATATCACAAGTGACTAAAACCAAGTTTCCTACTTTATCTCATGAAGTCAAATGTACCATTAGCATGTTAGGATGTACAATACACATGAGAAAACATGTATTTAATCAAAATTTTCATTCATGCACCTTGGAATGTTAAACAAATACCTTTAAGGTATTGTCAATCAATACATACCAAACATATAAAGTTCATACAATTCATACTTTATGCAAGACTCTGTTCATGAAAAAGCTCATTAAGACTTTATTAGATTCAAGATCAAGCAAAAATAGAAGGTCAAGATAGACAATTCCTATAACCTTGCTATTCCATCACCATCCCCCCCTTAGGGTAAACCCAATTAAGAGAAACTTAACCCAACCTTAAGAGGATCTTAGCTAAACAACCTTCATTTTCATTACTTAAAAGTGATTACTACTTTGGGAGGATTTACAGTAAGTTGACATAAGAACACCATGGTATTCTAAACCTGATCATCTAAGCATTTTATCCCCTATTATCAAGTTAGGTCATCTCATACAACCAAATAAGGTTTGTATAAAACACAATAGACACCAAGGTCATACACCATTAGGGGAAATAATATGGAAGACTTAGCCATAATATTTCTTCTTTTCTCTAGAACATTACAGTAAGGTGACTTCTAGGTCACTAAAACCCACATCATCACCCTACCAAGTCATGCATTCTATCTTTACACCTAAGATCAAGTATATACAAACGACTCCAATCCATATTAGGTAATCATGAATGTTCACACATCCCAACTAGGGCAACATTTGAAACATCATGCATATATTCAAAGGGACATAATGAACACCTCAAAACACATATTCTTAAGGTAGCATGCTTTCATAGATAATCAATAAGAATTTCAAGTTCAAGTGATAATAGTAAGACACCAACATGTATCATCATATAGTAACACACCATTTCAAAAGAAACTCATGTCAACCATAATAACTTCAAACATGTTTCAACTATATTTTTGACATGCATTCTTCAACATACATGCTATTTCACACAAGTCTCATACATAGCCATAATTGGCATCATATCATCAAAACATATCAAAAATTCACCTTCACACATACTCATCAAAGCATAAAACCAAGTTAAGCATTAATTCACCTTTTCTCCCTCAAGCATAGAGACAATCTCATCCAAGCAATCACATCTAAAAGACCACCGAACAAGAAAACATATGAGAGAGATCTTATAGAGTTAAGTTCTATAGCAAGATATGAGAATGATAAAGAAGGGAAACTCTATCGTCCTATAGCCTCCAGTACCATTTGATGTGTTGCGACTCACCACCAATGCTATGAGACTCTACTAGACGTGGCAATATGAGACTTTAGAACCTAAGACAACTTTATAAACCTGATTCTCTGATACCACGTTTGTCACATCCGGGAAGCACCCCCCAGAAGTAACATGGCATACTTGACCTCTCAGAGGTCTTATACAATCCCATAGTTATCATTCATCGCATTGTCATAGTAAATTTAGAGGAAAATTTAAAACTTTTCATAGCACATCATATGCTAGAAACTTCATCTCATATATAGATAAAACATAAGCCGTAATACATTTATAGAACTTAAGTCTCTTTTTCATATTAGACTCAACAACATTAGAGTACATTAGGGACACGTCCCTTAAAATACATTACATAACTATACAATATTGAAAAACTTTACAGTAAAGACATAAGTAGGAGATCCTTGGACTTTAAGGATTCCTTTCATTGAGCTTGGGAATCATCTATCAATATCTTCACCATTCAAGATATCCTTTAAGCATCCATAACATACACTTTGTGTAAAAAGTAGAGAAGAATGGGATTAGCACAAGAATGTACTAAGTATGGCAACCATGCAAAAACATGCATTTAAAAGGGACATTTTCTTGAATATCATACTTCATGCTTTTTGAGTAAATCTTCATAAAACCTTTAACCAATAGCATTTATATCATTCACATACATCATATAAACATATTCAAAGGCCAAACATTACATAAGATCACATATAGGATTTATTACATTTTTAAGCCACTTTACAGTAAGCTACCTTTACCTTAACAGTGAACCCTCTTTCCTTTAACTCATCAACCTTCCAAGTACCCTATAGTGATACTAGGTGCAATGCATCACCCTAAGGCCACAAGGAAAACATACATACAATCTATACAAGGCAACACATACCATCATAGAAGTATAGTACAACATGTACACATTTAAGCCAAACTATAAAAGACATTAAAGTAAACTACATCAAGTCACACATACATTTACTTCTTTGCATATACATCATTATTTAACCTTTTTCATGACCCCAATCTTAGTCTACTAGTGCGATGAACATATGAATCCCTATAACCCCATACATTCTTAGCAAACCCCTTATGAGACCACAAACCTTAACATTCAATTCATATACACAAGTAAGTGAATATAACCTTATTCATGTTAATACAAAACCTTCATCATATAGTCATTTAGACCAACATAGTGCATATAAGGCTAATATCACATCATCTATACTCATACCATGCACATCTTCATGACAAGTAGACAATTACTACCATACCATGCATAAAGACATATTCATAACCGTACACCTTAGAACACCTTCCTATAACTTCCTAAGGAGCTACTTGTGCAATGTCTAGATGGGTTCATTACTTCCTCCTATCCTAAGTAACCTCCCTTAAGACATTCTAGTTAGGGTCCTAACCATTTACTTCCATTGTCGAATTTACTTTAGGGAAACTATAGCCTTAACCGACACTAAGACCATTGGTTCTAAACATGGAATTTGGTGTTGTAGATCCTTACACCAATGGAAGGTGTTCCTACCTAGCCAAGGTAGAACATTAACATATATCCTAGCATCCTAAGTGAATTCACTTTGCTAGATCCTATGTGGCAAGCATAGTTTATGGAACTTGGGGCAATCATGGAAATATCAACTCTACACCCTTTGTTGGGTCATGAGGCTATCCATCCCGTGAGAACCGTAGTGAACCCTACCTTCCCTATTTGGGAAAGTGTCACTCCCTCACATAAGGACCGTAGTGAACCCTACCTTCCCTATGTTGGAAAATTGTCACCCCCTCATCTTCAATTTCAATCGGTTCTAAGGTAAGTTCCCTTTATTGAAAAAGCCTTTATTATCATTTGTCATAAAACACAAGCTTAGGATATTTACTGTCATATGCTTATAACATATTCAAGCACCTATCCAGTTGTAGAGTATTCTTGGGCACACATTTCAAGGCCCCTGTATTAACTAGATCATCTTTCATGTGTGTGAGTGTACACATATATGTGAGAAAAACTTTCACATAACACATTAAGTCACACATGTTCATACATCATATTCATACATATAGAAACCAAAACTAGAACTATCATATCAAGGTACACATGTGCAATGCATAGGCAAAGTCTCATAACCTTGCCCATACTAGTACACCTATCAAGTCATCCTAGGTAAGGAAACACATATCATACTTTCATAAACATCAACTTAACATGTATAGTAGTAGACACTAGTGAATATGAGAACTACCTTTCATTTAGACACCATGACCTATACTACTTGTAACATGCATGGGAAGTGAGTGTGTGTTTACATTGGTCAACATGATCACATAATGGCTATCAACAAAAACATTGAGGCAGCCACCCTCTTAGACCATAATACTCTTTCAAGCATAGACCACACAACACACAATAGAATAGGAGACAAGTAAACTTCATATTACACTTAAGACTCCTAACTTGTACTATTTATGCATTCACATAGGGATACATAGGTAAGGGATTATTAACCATTTTAACACATCAATGGCAGCATCTATACTTTACCCTAACATAGATATACGCATGCCTATACAATAGCCATACAACCTAGATCACAACTAGAATAGGAAAGTAGGCATAAACTTCTCAAAGTATCATCATAAGCACATATTCATATGATCATCAATTTGACTTCAAGGCCATGGTCAACACATATATAATGACAATAAAGTAAACACCGCCACCATAAGTAGACCATACCACACAATGCCATACAAGGCTCCATCAATTACATTAATATAGAAAAGTAGAGGGATGAGCCATTCTTACCAATTCATCAATGTTTGATCATCTTTGATCAATACTCTTTTCTCATAATTTATACACTATAGAGAAGTATATATAAGTACCATAATCATAAAAGAAACCATGTACAATTCGCTACAAGATCACATTACAATCTAATACAATACATCACATAGATACTAGAGAGTAGAAGAGCATAGATCTTTAATCCAATTCACTTGCATTGATCATCAATTATATTTCATTAATAACATAAGTCTATGGTAGTAGGTTGAAGAAATAATAGCTTAAACTAGATCCTACCACAATTGCCAAAGAACTATAGATCACTGTAAACATGTTTTCAAGTTAGATATTCGTGGAAGATAAGTTTACATAGGTTAATCCTATTCAAACTAACATGCATTGATCCACATTTTATCTATTATCTATAAGTCATAACCAAATTACATCATAGGCAGTAGCTAAGGACAATTAACAATGACCAATTCATATAACAACTATCCCAACGTCGAGATTACACATTACTATCCCATAGACATAAGCCATCTTTACTTCAATCATACAAGATTCATATTCATAATTCAAACATGATATTAAAATAAGACAGTAGATACAACCAACTTAACATGATCGAAATCCATATTAATTCATTTAAAAGCCAATGTTACAGTGAACTATGGGTGCTAGGCTAAACATGCTCAAATCTTCATACATTGATCCTCATGGATCATTCAACATAAATCCAACATAAATTCATGTAAATAACAGTATATACAATCACTTCAACGTAATAGAATCATAATTCAATCGATAGCAATTTAAGATCACAAATCCCATGCAAGGCTAAATTGTTTTGGTGAAGGAGCATGGGTTCATCATGCAATTGGAGTAAAATTCACGTTAAAACCACTGTATTAACTTCAATTCATCATGATTTAATCATTCAAAATGTTTTTAGAAAGAACCCATGGCTATATTAAAGAAGAAGATTTTTGATCATAAACTTTCTTTGAAAACATTTAGCAGAACTCTCCAAGTGAAAGGTTACTTAGAGATGAAGGATCACCATACCTTTATCTACATGAAGACCTCTAAAACTTTATGAATCACCCATATAAATCTGAGCTCCAAGCAGTTCTTGAGCTTCACCAACAATGGTTGTTTTAGAGAGAACATTTTTGGAGAGAAGGTTTCTTACATGTGAGGGGATTTGGGAATGGGTAGTTCACGTTTTAGATGGCTTATATACACCCAAAATTAGCTAAATTAACCCATTAGATACAGGTTAGGACGTGTGGTGAATTTCCCATTCACCCCTTAATTAAAACAGTCACATACAGTAGTTGACAGACTACCATCGACGGAGGCACTTACTGGCCGTAGGTCAGTCAACGGACCATGCCTAGGATTCCGTCGATTGGTACTTAACCAATATTTGGCTTGTGAACTGCCCAAGGTAAGTATAAATAGACTATACCTGACCAACGGGCCTTTGGTTGACCAACTGGCCGTCGTTTGGTCCGTCAATTGAAACTGCCCAGGCAGTGTCTCGACCAGCCTTGGGTCCTTCTTGTAGGCCCTCTTGCGGGGCCCCTTTAGAGGTCGTACCCATACATTTCCAACGCAAATACAACCCTTAACAAGTTGTTGACATTCCACAAAAGTTTCACCCGAAACAACCACTTGTATCTCGTCCAAACAGGCCAAGCCCCATCAAGACACACATTGAACGTCTTAAGGGCTATCTTTCGAACGCCTTGGACGTTCATGGTCGTTTGACCTCCAAACTTCACGAAACTTCATATAGTATCATTTAAATCATTATAAACCATTTTAAGAATTTATAATCTCATTCATCACATATAATCACATAGAACCACATACGAGGCATTTAGGTGACTTAGTCATCGAACGTCTTAGTCTTCCCTTGACGTTTGACTTCCAAATCACCTCAAACTTCATACACTTCCTTTAAACCATATTATAAGACATTTTATGTCATTATAAAATTATGACAAACATGTTAGGATCTGGACACCCTAACTCATTTTGGGGTCTTACAAAGTACACAAACAATATTTATCCCTCCATATAGAATGGCTCTTACTGAGCTAAAGGAGTTGAAAAATCAACTAAAAGGATTGCTGTATAAAGGATTTATTAGGCCTTGTGCTTCACCATGGGGTGCGCCCGTGTTATTCATAAAGAAGAAAGATTGCTCACTAAAAATATGTAACGATTACCGATAACTAAATAAGGCAATTATGAAAAATGAATATACCCTTCCGAGGATCGATGATTTGTTTGATCAATTACAAGGTGCCAAGTGCTTCTCAAAGTTTAATTTTTATCAGTGTAACACCAGATACGAGTTCAGGAGAAACATGTTCCAAATACATCTTTTAGAACAAGATATGGACACTTTGACTTCTTGGTAATGTCTTTTGGATTAACTAATGACCCAACGGTGTTCATGGACCTGATGAATAGTATATTTAGGCCATATTTAGACTTGTTTGTTATTGTATATATTGATGATATTTTGGTGTATTCACATTTAAAGGTTGAGCATGTAAATCATCTACGAGCCGTCCTTCAGGTTCATCGAGACCGAGAACTTTATGCAATATTTTAAAAGTGTGAGTTCTTGTTAGACTCTCTAGATTTGTTAGGCCATATTGTATCAAATGCGGGTATTGCGGTTAATACACAAAAGATTGAAGTTCTAAAGACTTGGCCCAATGCAATGATTCTGTCTGTGGTCTGTAGTTTCTTAGGGTTAGCTGGGTACTATAGAAGGTTTGTAAAGGGCTTTTCTTCACTTTCAGCACCATTAACGAAGCTGACTAATAAATCAACAAAGTTCCATTGGAATGAGGCTTGCGAGCATAGTTTCCAGGTGCTGAAGGATGGGTTTACATCAACACTAGTTATAGCATTGCCAGAGGGTTCATATGGCTATGAAGTGTACTGTGATTCTTCTGGTGTCAGTTTAGAAAGTGTTTAAATGCAACATTGTAAGGTTATCGCATATGCTTCAAGGTAGTTGAGAAAGCATCAGAAGAATTATCGACCCACAATTTAGAGTTGGTTGCAATTGTGCATGCGTTAAAGATTTGGAGATATTATTTCTATAGTGTTCATGTTGACATCTTCACAAATCATAAAAGACTTCAATATATCTTTAGATAGAAGGAGTTAAATTTGCAAAAATGTCGATGGCTTGAGCTACTGAAAGACTACGACGTGGATATTTATATCATCCAGGAAAGGCGAATGTGGTAGACGATGCCCTCAGTCAAAGATCTATGAGTAGTTTATCATATTTAGGTGTTTAGAAGTGTGAGCTAACGCAAGAGATTCATCGATTATCAATATTGGGAGTCAAATTTTTAGAGGTAGAAGATAGTGGGGTAACAATTCAAGACACAACCGTATCATCTCTAGTTGTAGAAGTAAAATCACGCCAAAAAGAGGATCGTATCTTAGAGTAGCTCAGAGCCAAGACTCAGGATCAACATTCTTTAGTATTTAATATAGTTGGAGGTGGAGTCCTTAGATATCATAGTCGATTATCTGTTTCGAATTTTGCACAACTTCGGCATTGGATTATGGAATAGGCACATTATTCGCGTTATTCTATTCACCCTTGTTCGACGAAGATGTACCATGATATTAAGAAGATCTACAGGTGGTATGGGATGAAAAAGGTCATTGCTGAGTTTGTTGCATAGTGTCCTAACTGCGAACAGGGGAATGTTGAGCACCAAAAGCCCGCTGGGCTAGTTAAGAAGATAGACATTCCTTTGTGGAAGTGGGAAGCAATTAATATGGATTTTATTACAAGATTATCTTGATCGGTTAGCATGTTTGACTCTATTTGTGTAATTATTGATAGACGAACAAAATCATCCCATTTGTTTTTAAGTTAGGGCCACATTTGGGAGGTGGTTCAACTTCATGGGGTGATAGTTTCTATTATATCATATCGGGATTCTTAGTTCACGTCTTGTTTTTGGGAGGACCTTTCAGGATAAGTTGGGCACACGGGTTGACCTTAGCACAACTTTCCACCCGCATACTGATGGTTAGTCAGAGCACACTATTCAGGCCCTTGAGGACATCGTACGGGCTTGTGTTTTGGAGTTTGGTGATCATTGGACCAGTTCTTTCCTTTGGAGGAGTTTTCATATAACAACAGCTACAATTCTAGCATTCAGATGGCCTCGTTCGAGGCCTTGTATGGTAGGTGTTGTCTCTCTCTGGTGAGCTGGTTCGAATCTACAGAGCCTAGGTCGCGAGGTACGGATTTGATTCAGGAGTCTTTGGAGCAGGTGAGAGTGATTTAGAATAGACTCGGGACAGCTCAAAGTAGGCACCAGAGTTATGCGGATTGGAGGCGTCGACCTTTAAGATTCTCTTTTGGTGATCGGGTATTCCTCCATGTGTCGCCCATGAAGGGCGTGATGAGATTTGGGAGGCGGGGTAAGCTTAGCCCCAGGTACATTGGGCCTTTTGATATACTCTAGACAGTTGGGGAGGTTGCTTATGAGTTAGCCCTACCTCCAGCATTTTCAGCCATCCACCCGGTTTTCCATGTCTCGATGCTACGCCGATATACCTGATGAGTCCCATGTGCTCCACTATGATGCAGTTGAGTTGGATGACCGTTTGACATTTGTAGAGGAGCTAGTTGCCATCCTAGCCAGAGATGTGAGAAGATTGCACTCGAGAGACATTCCTATTGTTAAGGTCCATTGGAGGCATCATTTAGTCGAGGAGGATACCTGGGAGATCGAGCAGGAGATACGAGAGCAGTTCTTGGCTTGTTTGAGCCTTCAGGTACTTCTTGAGCCTTACTTTTGCGGACGAAAGTCCTTTTTAGTAGTGGATATTGTAATGACCCTCTTGGTCATTTCTGTGTTTTATCTTTTGTGCATCTTTTAGAGCATTCCTATAGCGATCCCAAGTCAATTATGACTTCCTGGGACTGACAGTTTGGTCACCTGGTCGTTCGTTTTGTTATTGTGTGAGTTTTAGTGTTTTTGGAGCTTATGAACCTTGAACGATCATTTTTTATCAAAAGTTCAAGAAGATGACATCGGAATCAAATTCTGACGATTCCATCAGCTCCGAAAGGGTCATTTTATGCTAGTAGCATGGTCAACACGACTCCCAAAGTTTTCAGTTTGAGTTGGTGTGATTAGGCGTTTTAAAATTAAGTTTAAGGCTAAGTTTGAATTTAGTCAACATTCTGAGTAAATGCACCCGGATGAGAATTTCGTTAGCGCGGCTAGCTCCGGAATATCGATTTTGGTCTAGTTTGAACCTTCTTTTGTGTCCTGAGGTTTCCAATATTTTTCCGAGCCCTTTTGTGGTTTTTGACTTAAAATGGTCGATGAAAGTGGGACCCACATTTTATCGAGATGACCTCTCATGGAAATTTTGACTGCGCCGTTGAGTCCAGAATGTCTATTTTAGTAGGGTAGCTTATCTGTTTCATTTTAATCGGGTTCCAAACGAATTCCGAGCCGCCCGTTGGAGACTTTGAAGAAATTAACCAAAGCTGAAATCTGGTGAAGGCCTTTAGCGACCAGAATTGTGGTTTAAACGACCAGTTTTTTTAGGCTTTTTAACGACCAGGTTCGCCCTTTTAAAATCCCCAAAATTCAACGTTTATGCCTTATTTTAATGTTGTGATATATTGAGATATAGAGCTCCAAATTGGGCGATTCAAAAGGCTAAGTTGTGAGATTTTTCGAGGACAACGCATTGATGAGCTTGGAATATGATTTGGGGTCCCCTTTTTTAGGTAAATTTCGTATAATACCTGCTTTTCGTGAGCTTGATTTTGAAAGTTTTCAAATTTGTTTTCTCAGCCATTTTAGGTTCGATTTCAGTGATTCTTGAGGCTATCTTGAGTGTTTTTTCAAGTATAACGTGTTGGCATGGTTGGAATTCGTAATTGAAGTTTTTTTTAACATAAAAATTGTGTTTTAGCTGCTGTTATAACTAATTTTCGAGCTCAACTTTTGGAAGATTTTAGAAGATGATTTTCTGGCCATTTTAGGTCCAAATTTGGTGATTCAAGAACCTAGATTGTGGGGGTTTTCGTGAGGATCGTCGTGGTATGATCGGTTTCAACAGTTGGACCTTCGATTTTGGTTAATTCTTGTAAATAGTTGCTGCTTGTTGAGTTTTGGCGTAGCATTGGGGTTTTGGTTGCATGTTCGTGTTGGGACAGTTTCGAGCCCCAAATTGTGTTCCAATTTGGAACACAAGTTCAGAGAGTTGTTTAGAACCTATATTTGGGGTTAATTCTGGAATTTTCAGCGCAGGCCCTACTTTTCCCGTTTTGACCGCGAAATTAGCCCGTCTCTGCTTCTTGCGATTTTAGTGTCTAAACGATCATAATAACGTTGTAACTCTATTTTTTATAGTGTATCAACGTTTCGAGGCCATTCTAAAAGGGAAAGCTCCGGAGAAGTGATTTTTGGAGCGCATGTGATCTGCGTACAGGTAGGCTATGGTTTCCTTTTCTTAGATTGAACTCGAACATGTGAATGCATGTTGATTAGTTGGGATTTCGGTTGGGTAGTTATTGAATCATGCATAGGTATTAGAAATCAAGTTTTTGATATATTTCTGAGAATTATTAGATAACTGTGAGCATATTTTATGTTATTAATTGACCTTCATTGCTATATGGTGTACTTGTATGCTTGAATACTGGTTATCGGAAGTATGTTGGGACTTAGTTAGGTTTGACTAGGGCTTGCCTTAGAAATACATGATTCGAAGTCGGAAGGACTTAGTTTAGCCCCGATATCGCTCGGCCGGCTTAACTCCTTGTACACTGGTGTAGCAGACTTGAGTCTAATAGTTTGGTCCTTAGATAGACGATGAGCTCGCTCCGGCGATAGTTATCCTTATTTCTTCGATGTTACGGCTTCAAGAGCTACGTTTGTGACAATGAATTCTGCTCCGTAATTCAAAGTTGATATTCGATTCGGGTTCAAGGACTTACATTAATTGGTTAAGTGTGGATGGTGTTACACGGGTATTTAGGATTATGGATAGATAGAGACTCTTTGAGTAGCTAAATTGACACCATTGTCGGGCATCCGGATTTAAGGCCCCGCCTCGACTCCATTGATAATTTTTGAAGCGTATCCGGTTCAAGGTCCGGCCTCGACCATCCGCATACTTATGTAGAGCATCCGGTTAGAGGTCCGGCCTCAGTTACTTATATTTGAGATTGACTACTTGTGTAATTTTGGTGAACGTCCGGTTCTAGGCCCGACCTCCGTATCGTCAGATTCTACTATTTGGTTTTGAGCATCTGGTTCGATGTTCTTTGGCCTTGGGTTCTATTCTTCTTAGTTATAGTTATTCTATGTACTCTTCAGGCTTATGGGGTTTGATCGGGTTTTTATTTAAACTTGTGCACGAGTGTACCTTCTAGGCTTATGGGGGTTCAGATAGGTGTAGTTAGCTTATATACTACTTTAGTTAGTTCTTTCTACACTCGTGTGCCTTCCATTGTTACTTAGACTTCCGTTCTTGGCCTCTAGTGATGAGATTCCGTATTTTCATATTGCTTTAATTTTCTAGTTCAGTCGGCCTCTATGATGCCTACAGGGTACCTGTTGTTTGGTACTCATGCTACGCTCTGCATCTATTTTGTGATGCAGGTCCGACCACCAGTAGCCAACGTTGATCAAGTTTGGAGCAGTCTTGTCTAGAGACAGGGGTGAGAACACGATGTTTTGTACTATTTCAGTCTCCATCTGTATATTTAAAGACATGTCTTTTACCTTTCGATACAGTCTAGTTTCGGTGGTCCACTTTTGGGACTTGTACTCGTTTTGTTGGTAGCTCTGTACTAGTGACTTCTAGGTTCTCGGAGGGATCCTTATTTGTATATATGTTTTGGTTAGCTTCTGTCTGTTTATATTGTTATAGTAATTTTGCGTACTCTTGTTTAGTTTCTACCCTCAAATCCATTACGTGTTGTTCCGAGTTACGGGTCGGCTTACCTACTGGTGGCTTATAGTAGGTGTCATCATGACTCGAGAAAATGGGTCGTGACATTATATTAGTGCATTTAGGTTACATACCAATCTGATCTTTTTATATGGTTGCTTATTATTATTGCTATCGTTGTTGTATATTTGCTCGCGTTGTTATTGCGGAGCTATTGTGGATAGCTATTTAAGTCATCTTGTGATAGCCTACATCAGAATTTCTGCATTTCATGTTCATGGATAGTCACATTTATAGAGGATATTCTACCTAATTTTTTGAAAATCCTAAGTACTTAAACTTGTGACTAAAATTTTTTAATTCGAGGATGAATGTTTCCAAGGGGGGTAGGATGTAACACCCGGACTTTTTGAAATATCTAAATTAACTCGTACCTTCGTTGAAAGACTAAGAGGGTGCGTAATAAATTAAAAATGTTGTGATATGTAATTTGTTTATGTATCCAAGGGTTTTATATCAAGGTTTGAAGTAAGGTAAGTCGCAAAGTAAAAGTTGGCAAAAGTTATCGTAAGTTCCTTTTTAAACATTCCTCTGAAATTTGGGTCAAATGTATCGGACGTTTTCTCCCAGTATACAATGAGTTATGGGGCCCACTACCAATAAAATCAAACTTCTACGAGTCTAGTTTCCAACACATCAAACTGTTTGTTCATACAACTTTAGAATAGAGAGATATTTACATTTTTGCGAGATCGCGCAAGCAGGCACGTGAGGTGGGTCCCCTAAGTCGTTGGAAACTTATAAGATAGCATCTTCGTCATTTTTCTTCATTCGAACACATAAAAAACCCACGAAAATCAGATAATTACTCCTCAAATAATCCTTGTGTGTTTATGATCTCTTCTTGGCTCCTTATAGAAAATTGCACTACGTCGTGAGCTTGTCATTTTCGTATAATTTTCATGGTGAATTGAGCGATGTAGCTCTGTGTAGGTTGTGTATGTAGTCTTATTTTCAGTGGAGTGATTGTATTCATGTGTTCAGGTTGTTTGAACAAAGGTAGGAATCACCT
The DNA here is from genome assembly GCA_016801875.1 of Solanum sitiens. Classification (NCBI taxonomy): domain Eukaryota; kingdom Viridiplantae; phylum Streptophyta; class Magnoliopsida; order Solanales; family Solanaceae; genus Solanum; species Solanum sitiens. The sequence continues at coordinate 1,914,208 of JABWTJ010000070.1, read as the reverse complement.
TTTATCAGTATACAAATACCTTTGGTCTCGGATTGTAATTTACGATAGGAATCCGTATCGATTGTCGAATTGTTGTAGTAATTGTTTTTATCCTTAATTACTGATTGATTTTACCTGTCTCTTTGGTGTTGTACTGGTGCGGACAGAGGTATGTTCAACTTAAATTATAAAGGAAAATGTATGTTAAGGCTATTCCCATTGTTCAGCATGTGTACTTAGAGCTTGGGATCAATATCATAGGGTAATTAATGTTGGTGATCTCGTAGATGTAATTGTGAGTGGTTGGATGATTGAGTGGTTAGAAACTCTTATTTTAGGGATACACTAACTGTTAAGAATGACCTAAGTTAGGAACGACTTGGAGATTATTCATATATATTGTTTATGGCTAAATTGCTCACCTTTAGCCTATTCAATTGTTTGTTTTCTCCCATGGGTCTATTGCGGTTAGTTGTTGAGCTATGAAATGCCTATGGGGCTATGATGTTGTCTAATAGGACTATTTTATTGCCAATGAGGGATATGTGTTGCCACGGGGCTATATTGATGCCAAATAATGTTATGTGTTGCCTACGGGGCTATTTTGATGCCAAATAGGGCTATGTTGATGCAATAGAGGGTTATATGTAGCCCACAGAGATATAATGTTGCCTAAGAGGGTTGTGTGCTGCCTACGGGGCTATATAGTTGCCAAAAAGGGCTATGTGAGTTCTTCAAAAGACAAGGGGTTACTGGTAGGGGTATGTAGATTGGTTGGCACATGCTGGGATTATGGGGGCCAACGTAGGTGGTATGTTGTTTGTACCTACCGAGCTTATGTGGGAGCTTATGTGGGCTTGGTTAGGTTGTTTTTTGATAGTATTTTTAGATTTAGTAGCGGGTTATCATGCTTATATATATTTTGATTTCCTTACGTGCATGCTTTTTGTATATTATGATACTTTCTCATTTAGTCTATCGCCTTTCATACTCTGTACATTATTTTGTATTGAGTCCCCATTACCTGGGTACTACATTAATTCATGCAAGTCCCAACAGACAACCCAGTAGACCTCCTCAACAGCATGATTTACATTTATCTTATTGGCTAGCCCCTTTTCTGATGGCTGCTAGAGTTCCGAGGTTTGTTAGCTTTTGTTCCATATATCTTTATGGGTAGGATGGGGCTCTGTCCCGCCAATGTTTTCTACTCTTAGAGGCTTGGATACTAGTGTGTGGGGTGCATAACTATGTTATGGACATGCTGGCCTAGTTAGTTGGTTTGCGGAAGCTTGTAAGTTTTTTGGTGTATTGTCTTGATGTATACATGTTTTACGTTTTGGTATAGATATCATGGTAGCCTCGACAACCCAAGGACTTTTATGCTACATTGCTATTTATTTATCTGAACTCTTGGGAGTAGTTGTTTCTTTTATAGATCTGTTAAAAAGGGCCTGCTGACTGAGGGCTTATGTTTAAGCCGAGATATACTTATTTGTTTTCTTGACTGCGTGTTGCTTACATGCGCTAGTAACAAATGGTTCGGCAGGGTCGGTTCGAGCCTGACTTTTTGTCATTATGAGCTCGTTGTTCTCTTAACTTTGAGGCGTGACAATATATACAAAATTATATATAATATATGAATTATTTTTATAATTATAAAAATGACAAAATTACTTAAAATGACTTGAAAATATTTAAAATTTTATAAAGTCAATTATTTCAAATGATTTGAAATTTAACAAACTCGATGACTAATTTATATTGTGGAAGGCCAAAATTGGGTGTCAACAACATTGACCACTCAGGGATCCAGGGACACGACACAGATCGAGTCTTTGTTCAGAAAAGGAATAATCAAATGCACTCCAGCATTTCTGAATGTGAACAACAACCTTTGCCAGACTATTAGAATTGGGATGTAAACATGATTACTTTAGATGACGAATGTGAGGGTCCCGACTACCCAAACATAGATGAAGCAGATGTCATGACATCTTCGGTGCAATCTGTCATCACTGTTCAACTAAAGGAACCATTGAGTGTCCAAACATATCTCCCACAAGTTGTACTGACCACTCAAATTGCTAAAAAGCCTGAATATGACACCAAAGCAGTCCCATGGGACTATCTAGCACGCGCCAAGGGCAAGTTGATAGAAATTGTCGTATCTCAAGGAATGACTAGGTTGGGGAGGTGTTATGCCCTACAGGATCTAAATCAAAGAGTTCTCGAAAAAGAGCAGAATCTAAAAAAGAATGTTACTGATGCTGAAGCCGCAAAGTTTTGGATGAAGATGCAGTCTAAAGACTATTCGGTCGAAGAATCACTTAAGAAGATGCCAACTCACATATATATTTGGTCTCTGCTTTTGAATTCTAAATCTCATAATAATTCTTTGATGAAGGTGTTAAGCGGAGTAATCATTCCAAAAGAGACCACAAGTGAGACCTTAGCTGCAAATATCAAGTGTTACATTACAAGTTTTATGCAATTAGATGCAACTCTTACATTACAACATCCCCGCCAGTCGAGGACCTCTACATTGCAAGTTTTATTACCTAAAGCTCAACAAACATCAATAATCGATTGAATATATACGCTCTATTCTTTATATTACTATTTTAATTTATAATTTTTGAACCACAACGTGTACTTTTAACTCTTTTACATGTCTTGTTGGACAAAACATTACAACGAGGAACTCCCTCTATGCAGCAAACTAGGGCAATTCAGTGCAATGTCAAGCATCAATAACTACGTCAAGAATTCACTTTCAAAACTCGACTTGACTCGATTTTCAGAAGTTCTTATTTAAATCCTACTTATATCTCTTTCAAGTCTCGGTTCATCATAGTTTGATATTGGGCAGTTTTGAAAATACATCCCTCTACCATAGGTCTTCAATAGAAATTATTGCAGAGCATTTGTCATTCACGATCTTTTGAACTATATCTCGTCCCTCTGTATTCGTGCTAATCACTTCATACCTCACCACAAAAATATTTCAGTATTAACGTAATTTGATATTGGGGAAAATTTGGTTTTAACAATATTTGCTATGTTCCTACACTCTTGAACTAAATATGGCCTGATTTCTCATGAAACCTGAGATATGCAGGTAGCTCGAAAGCAAGAGTTATCATAACTCCATAAACATACTTATCAGTTTATTGCTCAAATATATTTTGTGGATCTCCTAAAAGTAGATTGTGTCAATATTTCTTTGACCGCATATTCTTTAATCTCTTCCATGGACAATAAAAAGGGATAAAATTGTAGACACCCAATTTTAGCTCTCAACAACAACAACAACAACAACAACAACAACAACAACATCAACATAAACAACAACACCAACACCAACAACATCAGCAACAACAATAGCAACAGCAACAACAACAACAACAACAACATAAACAACAACAACAACAACAACAGCAACAACAACAACAACAACAATAACAACAATAATCTCGTATATTTGGTTCAATTTTTAGAATCAGTTAATGTAATATGCATCGTTTCATTTTTATTTATTTCTTTAGTTAAAACATGTACATAAATATCTTTTTTTTGTGTGTGTGGGGGGGGGGGGGTTGCGATTTAAATCGTAACAAATGTAAAGGATTATTAGTGTTAGAAATTAAATCTGAACTCGATTAGTTGAACATGTGATCTATATTTAAACTTTGCATATTTCTTTTATACATATTCGAATATGTGAGCGCCTAGTGATTTGTCAAGTCACATAAACTTGTATTATGTTTGCTATGTGATGAGTTTGAGACTATGATAAGTTTCTTTTACTGTATTGTGTTTGTTTTCTTATCGTTATTGTTTTAAAGTCAGTGATAGAGGTTATAAATGAGTTATAGTTCAACTGTGAAAACTAAGGGATTAGTTTTCTTCTAATGTTTTCCAGGAAGTTCAAAGAGGGGTGGTATCATATTTATTTCCTTTCTGTTTTTTTTTTCAAGTTGTCAATATAATTTGGAAAGTCGAATGCCAATCTAACTAATTTTCTAGAGAAATTCCCTTTGATTTAAAGACATGAGATTCTGGATTTTTAGATTAATTAAAGATTAGAGATTTATATATTAACATTAGATGAGACAAACAATTTACATAGCAAACCGATACACCTCACATTTAGACCAAGGGCATTACCATTATAGGGAACCCCTTATACTAGCATCAGAAGTAGTGGCTTCTACATTTTCCATGTGATAATTAGCTTGAACAATGATACTACATAAGACAAATGAATATTGTTTGCTGACACTTTGTTAGTTAGGATGTATTTCCTTTATGATACATATTAGTACTTTTATATGTTTAGTGTGTCATAAAAAATGAAAATGTGGATTTATTTGGGAAGCTAACTGCCTCAAAATTTCGTTACACATGGTTTAAGATTTTTTAATTTTCTTTTCAAATGTGAATGATTCACACATATTACAGAGTTGAAATCTTTCGTTAATTCAAGAAAATAGTAAAAGTGGCTTGTATTATTTCAAATTTGCATACTTTGTTGACTGATATTTGTCCTCGATTACTTACTCAAAATTATCTAATCCTCTTATTTCTTTTCTTATGTTTCATGTACAATCAGAGGCCTGGACCTTTTACTTTGGAACTCGTTATTGGCCTAAGATATTAGGCCAACATAAAATTAGGATCAGCATGATGCTTGAAGTCTCATAAATAGGAGTCTAACGTTCTTTAACCTTGTCTTTCATTGTTTTAATTATATTGTTTTGATATGTTGGCTAACCTTTACTCTTAAGTTTTGAAACATTGCTTGTCTTTTTATTTTGAAGATTATTTGTGTGAGCAAATATTATTTGTTTATAAATCTAGTTGAAAAACGTTTAGAACAAATGATGCAAAAAATAGTTTTACCTTAAAATGGGTTTCTGTTACCACTTAAAATGGGTTAGTGTTTCTAGGCCACCTTTTGACTGGAACTGTCTTTCTCGGATTGACCTTTACCCTTTCACTAGAGACAATATGTCCAAGAAAGCAACCGATCTCAACCAAAATTCACATTTATTAAATTTATCAAAAAGTTGGTTATCCTTGAGGACTTGGACCCTATCCTCAAATGGTTCATATGATCATTCTCACTCTTAGAATATATCAAGATGTCATCAATGAAGATAATAAAAAACAAAACAAAGTAACTTATAAAAACTAGATTCATAAGGTCCATCAAAGTCGTCGGGGTATTTGTAAGACCAAAGCACATCACTAAGAATTCAAAATGACCATATCTAGTTTGGAATGCCGTTTTCGGAATATCATCACCTCTCCCTCTTAGTTGGTGATAACCCGACCTCAAGTTAATTTTTGAAAAGTAACTCACTCCTTGGAGTTGGTCAAATAAATCATCAATTCTAGAGAGTAGATACTTATTCTTTATAGTGAGTTCAATTTCCGGTAGTCAATACACATTCGAAGAGACCCATCTTTCTTTTTCACAAATAACACCGGGCCACCCCATGGAGATATGTTTGGTTTAATAAAACCCTTATCTAGAAAATCCTTGAGTTGAACTTTTAATTCCTTCAACTCGGTTGGGGCCATTCGGTAAGGAGGGATTTAGATGGGTTTTGTATCCGACAATAAATCAATAATGAAATTTGTTTCCCGTTCGGGGGGAATTATGGGCAAGTGAATTAAAAGCCTAAACCCTAAACCCTAAATACATGAAATGATTCGACTTTTTGGAGCTTAGTTTCATCCCTTCCATTCTAAAATGGGTTCATCAGGAAATTGAAACTTTAGTACCCGAGTTCTACAATCGATGGAAGCAAAACAAGAATGTAGCCAGTCCATCCCCAAAATGACATCAAAGTCCAACATATCAAGTTCTACCAAATCAACCAATGTGACTTTATTGGGCAATGAAATGGGAAAACCCCTAAAAACTCTTTTAGGTAACAATGGAATCACACACCAGGGTAGAAATCGAAAAGGGTTCATCTAAGACATCGGGAAGCATATAAAATTTCATAGCCTCTAAAGGAGTTACAAAAGATAAAGTGGCACTGGGATCCCACAATACATAAACATTATTTGAAAATACTTGCAACATACCGGTAACAACATCCGGAGTGCTCTCTTGATCACCTGGGGTTTGGAAAGCATAGAAGTGATTCTTCCTAGGAGCATCGGATTTGGTAGCATTTGTGGGAGCTTGGGTACCTTCTTTCCCTTTGGTCATGCGGATTGGACAATCTTTCAATTAGTGACCAATTTTCCCACATCCATAGCAAACACCCATACTAGCAAGACACTTCCCTTCATGCTTTTTACCACACTTGGCACAACTAGTTATAGTTCTTTCAACAAAAGGACCACTTTTATTGCCTCCTTGAGTCTTAGGGGTAATCATCCTCCCTTGATTGGGCTTAGGATCATTGGAGGGACTTGAATTTGAAGAAATTTTTTTGAACCTTGGTTTGTCTTGTACTTCAAACCTAGCCTTGGGAAAATTCCCACATCGGGCCTTGACCTTTTCAACTCTCTACCAACTTGTTTAAGATTTTGTTCCTCAATTTGTTCGGCATGAAACATAAGATGAGAGATGTTCATGCTTGGAATTAGCATCGACAACCTACATTTATTCACCACGAGATCGGCTACCCCCATAAAATTTTTATTCATCTTGGCCCTAGAGTTTGCCACCATAATAGGAGCATGTTTGGATAGTTGAATGAACTTGAGGCTATACTCCTTCACATTCATATCCCATTGACAAATATTGATGAATTCTTGCATTTTTCTGTCCCTTTATTCCAAGGGGAAGAACCTATAACGGAAAACCATTTTGAATGTCTCCCAAGTAACAGGACCTTCTCTAATAGTCCTCTCCCCTTTCCATTGTTCATACCAAACATGAGCCACATCTTTATGTTGATAGGCAGCTAGATCCACCTTTTCTTGATAGGACACACCCATAGCATCTAGTACCTTTAACACTTCATCAATGAACCCTTGCAGGTCCTCCTCCACTTTGGATCCAAAGAAAATAGAGCGATTCATCCTTGTGAATCCCTTATCCTTGAATCAAATCTGCTAGCATTGGGGTTCACTTGCACCCTAGTATCCCTAGCAACTTGAGTGGCCAACACTTGAGTCAAACTAAGAATGGCAGCCCTTATCTCAAAATTGGACATAGAACCCTCTTCAATAAGGACTTGAGGGTTTTTAGGATCTTGAGGGGGAACTGCCTCAATCACATTCTCCTCCTCGGCCCTCCTAGCATTTGTTGTTTTTGTATTCATGGCCTATAAGCACAAGAAAAGGATTAGTAGAAAAGTACTATATAGGGTTAGGACTTCAAGCAGGATATAGAATGATGAAGAAATGAAGATTCCTAATCATCCCATACCCTCCTATTCACAAATGTGGCGCGCTTCACATTTATGAATAAGACTCCACTAAATGTGGTGTGTGTGACATCAACCCTAATATTATTCCAATAACCTTATGCTCTGATACCAAGTTTTTAATGACCCGAGAGCATCCCCTCGTCTTTACTGGCGTATTCGACATTGAAGAGGTCTAATATAAGCCCTTAGCATAATCTTCATAGCATATTGAACTCAAAACAATGCGGAGATTTAAAACTTTTTTAATAGAAGTTCAAACTTCATTTTCATAAAGCAAAATAGTAGGAATCTAATACCATTTCCACACATACACTATCTACTAATACGAGTTGAACTAGCCTTTAGACACAATAGTCTTATAAAAGGAAAGTACATAGAAAAGAATACTAAGTGTATTACATCAACAGGGAAATCGCAAAGTGGCATCAAATGTATTAGTCGTAGGATCTGTGAGGACCTACCACAGGTCTTGGAGATAAGAAGTCTAAGATTTCTTCAAGGATGTAGAAGCAAACCACTTAACCGGAACCTATACTCATAAAAGAGAAAATGAGAAAGGGGTTAGTACAATTAATTCACTAAGCATGGAGAAATGCATAAAAAAACTTTAAAACATGAGAAAGGGACATTTATATTAAAAGTATGCATTTATGATGTTTTTGAAAGCCATTTACATCACCAACATTATTAATAAGAAATACCTCAACAATGTCCAAACTACAATGATAGCAGCATGACTTTAGAACTTCCTAAGGTCTACTAGTGCAATAACAAGTTAGCATCCCATAATACCAACCCTACCAAGATCTCTTAGAAACAACCTTGGTCACACACATTACCTTTACATTCCACCATATTCCATAATCATAAGTGAAGCACATGCATCATGAACCACATTTGAATATAGGGATATGTTCATTATAACTATTATCCATTCAACATACATGTTCTCATATCATTTAATAGCTACAAAGAACCTCCCACAACACCCTTCTAAGTGTACTAGCGCAATGTAAAAATGAAGTCACATACCCCCACTTCTACTTAGTAAACCTATTAGGATATCATAGGCTAGTTCATACTTCATTCATTACTTCATTATTCAGGGAATATTAACCATAACTGACATAAACCATGAGAGCTTGCTTGGAATCCAGTGTAATAATAATAATATATATGTTATGAGATTTTTATAAAAATATGAAAATACTTTTAATTAATTATTTTTACTTGATAATTTTATTTGATAAATGTCATTTCTATTAAAAATTAAATATTATACATATACTACTACTTATTTGCTAATTTTTAAATAAATGTTGTTCTTAAGAATTGAATCTATTTTTTGAATATAATTTCTTTTGTCACAATAGATATTTCTCGTACTTTAATTAAAATTAGAAATCTTAATTAATTAATGAATTATTAATTTATATTAATTTAATTTTAAGACTGACTAATTTTATCTAATAAGTTAATCCAGCAAAATAATCATTTTTAATTTAATAAATGACTATTTAATAAAGAATATATTATAATTTAAATGATTTTAATTTGAGCAATCTTGGCAATCCATGTCTCTTTTAACCGGTCAATCTCTATATGCCATGAAGGCGAGAACATGTATTGCACTTCTTTAGATTAAATCTCGACCCTACGATTCAATCTAACGGTCCAAGTTATACATATAAAAACGTTTGATTTTAATTCCTCATTTATCTTAACCGTCCGATCAAACGATTGGATAACCGATATTAAATAAAATCATTCTTCCTCACTAAGGACCCAAACGTTTCTCCCCTTCCCCATAAAGAAAAAAGAAGTATCTGCTTCTTTATTTCTCCCAAAAGTCAAAATAGTACAAGTCGTTTCAACTTTTTCTTTTCCCCAAAACGTCGCCCTTTTCCCAGAACACCTTCCCAAACAACGTTCCTCTCCCATCACTCCCATCAAGAGCGGCCATGAACCACCGGAAATCACAATATCCGTAGGTCTCCAACACCATCCCTATTTTGTCCTTTATCACCATCCCCCATCGCCTCACAACTTCTCCTCCTTCCCCACGCATTTTCCTTTCCCATGCCCCATCACTCCTTCGTCCGATCAAAAAACGACTATGAACAACCGAAAAATAACAATATCCGGCGGTATGTTGCTTTATGCCTACTCCATCATTTTTTTCTGACTAAAAGAGACCCCCTACGTCGCCTAGGCCTGATCCAACGACTCCAAATTTGAAAGAATGGATGATGTTGATTGGATTGGTAGAAATAGCTCTTTGTTTCCAATGAATATTATGCTTTCAAATTTGTATTTTCTTAATTCGATTTTTGCCTATAAAAGGAAGACCTCTTCCTATTCAAAATCACCCAACGACATCCAACAAAGCTTTGGGAGAACATCCAAAAGATAGAGAAATCGATTGAAAAATATCCAGAGCGATCAAGAAAAATATACAAGAACAACCATCCAAAAAACGGATAGGAATAACATCTCAGAATATTCAGAAAAAAATCCAAAAGAGAAAATGTCGCAACATACTTCAAGTTTTATTAGCATTAAAAAGTTCTCTTCTATTTTCTGTTTTTGGATTCGAGTTTCGAGGAAGTTAGAAATTGGTATTGCCTGAGTCAAAGCTCTTGTTTTTTGGCAAACACAAGGGCCGTAATCTCGTTTATTTGGTTCAATTTCTAGAATCGGTTATTGTAGTATTGATCGTTTCATTTTTGTTTAAATTCTTTGGTTAAAACATGTACAAAAACATGTCTTTTGTGTTTTTTTGGGAGTGGGAGGGTTGGAAATCAGATTGTAACAAGTATAAAGGGTTATTAGTGTTAGAAATTAACTCTGAACTCTATTAGTTGAACATGTGATCGATATTTAAAGTTCGCATCTTTCTTCAATTTCTTTTATACATACACGAATATGCAAGCGTCAAGTGATTTGTCAAGTCACAGAATCTTATATTACGTTTGCTATGTGATTAGTTTGAGCTTATGATAAGTTTCTTTCAATGTATTTTTTTTTGTCATTGCTTTTTTAAAGTCAGTGATAGAGGTTATGAGTTATAGTTCAACAGTGAAAACTAAGGGAATTATAAATCTTTTAATTTTTTCCCTGGAAGTTCAAAGAGGGGTGGTATCATATTTGTTTCCTTTCATGTATGTTCAAGCTGCCAATATAATTTGGAAAAAATTCGAATGCCAATCTAACTAATTATGATTTCACGCCCTGAGCCTACACCCTGGGCGGGACTGGCACTCGATGACTATTGATGGCCTCGAGCGGACCATTGGCCCGGCTTACTTAACTCAACAAAGACAACAATCACACTTATAATGATCGAATAACTTAATTGAACTGAATAACAAAATATTTGGGAATGTTTTAAAGATTTAAACATTCAACTTGGCCAAAATGGCAACCCAAGTCTTTGACGTAAGTATCTTAATGCAAAGACTACTGAACTACTGACTATTTATGAAGCCTCTAACATGACTGAGATGGATGTTTGGACAAACCCGAAAACATCCTAACGAACTAACAAGAAAGCAATAAAAGATGTCCTGTGGAATGCAAGGAGGCTCACCAACTGACTCTTGGAGTGCTCAACTTCATCAATGGTGCGCTGGATGTAAATCCTCGTTACTTGCGTCTGTATCATATTACAATGCATCCCAAGTGGCATCAATACATTGAATGTACGAGTATGCGAGTTGGAATGCTAAACAATACAACATAGGCTTAATATGATAATCTGAAGAACTTACCTAGGTCAATTCAACTCTACAAGACTGAACTCATTTCAATATGAAGTAATTTAAAACAAGTGCAATATAAATAAAACTTGTTTAAAACATAATGTCAACTCTGTGTGTATGCAAATATACAAGATAACTCTTAGATGTATGTAAAAATACAATTAACCGTGTATATAAAATACATTTACCTTCTATGGGAGTTTGTCTAACCGACAACTATCACTTAAAGAGCTATAGTGATGATACAACGTTTTGCCTCACGCTGCCAGGGACATCCTATACCTTGACATTGGTATAGAACCTAAACTAAGTGGATCCACTAGTTTATGCTAAAAAGCACTAAAGGAATCATCTAAAAAGTATGACCCTTTTCTACCCATGGTGGCTACATGGTTTATGGGGGCTGGGAGTTATGTGAACTCTCCCCCATATCGGTGCTCAATACTACTCCCAAAAATATTATTATATTAGCTCTTATGTTTTTAAAACATACTTCTGTGGTTTGAGATTAGTGCTCAAAACTTAACTGAAAGGTAATCTTGGAAATCTGAGTTTTCGTGCTTGCTTCATTAAGAATTCTATTACTCTGTTCTAAAAACTAGCCTGAAGGCTCTTTGGAAATTTCAGTTTCCATTCTTATAAAATGTGTAAACATTTTGTACTTCTTTGAGAACACTTAGTCCCCATATACTGCTTTGAAGAAAAGACTTCACTTTACTTTGAACTGAACTCAAACTTAAGTCGTGAAATAAAGTTAAAACGTTTGTAAAAGACTTATAAAACTTAAAATGAACTTATAGTGTTTATCATTACTCTTTACTCAACTAGATCTTTACGTCTTAAAAAAAAGTTAAAACCATTTGTAAAAGACTTCTTGAAAAGACTCTAAGAACTTTGTAGACTTGGCCCTTAACTTTCCTTGAATTTGAAGTTATGGATTAATGGATTAAGCTTTGTGTTTGGAAAAATCTCATGTCGTTTAGGAATGAATTTAGTTTGCTAAACATGAGAAATACCAAAAATCAAGATTTGGAGGTAGGTCCGCGATGCGGCGGCATACTTAAATCCTGGTTCTAAAAATGTCTTTTGAGGCAGAACACCTCGTGTTAGCTCCGCGACGCGGAGCAACAGTTACAATTTTGGGAACAGGTCATGCGACGCGCTCCCATGTCCAAATTTCTCCTTTCAAAATTTCTTCTTTGATTTCTTTCCAAATTCACCTAAGCTCGATTCTTTTTCTTAAATTACTTTTAGATACAGATACCAAAAATTGTACCTAAGAACCTAACCCAAAACGACTTGAGAACGCGACGTAATAAATTGAAAATTTCCCAATTCGGGCTAAATCGATAACAATAGATGAATTCAAGAATGGGTATCAAGAAATTAATATTCTAATGCTTTTAGGACAAATCCAAACTGAAATAACATGTTTGGCACATGAGAGAATGATTCCAACGTTATGAGAGCCTCACATACCTGATAGGAATAACTCATTTGCGAAAATCCCAACTATCTTGATTGCTCTTGATTAATTTGCGCATTTTCTCCTTCTTTTGTTCTCTCCTCCTTTATCCTTATCCCTAACGTGAAATTCCAAGTTCTAAAACTGACTAAGTTCAGTCTTGAACCTTATTAAATGCCTAAAAATGGATTAAAATAATAGAGTAGTGAAAAGACTAAAATACCCTTTAAAATCCCAGATTTGGACATTTCTTAATCCAACAATCCAACTTTCAAAGGGCTTAACTCACACAGACAATCTCGAAATTGCAAAAACTTGGCGACGTTGAAAATATCGTTCCAAGAGCTTTCCAACCATATCTGGAAGTACCCCTAACTATTTCTGAGCTTGAAGATATGGTCGTTTGAAAAATGACCAAAAACTCACTTTTTACTTGCCTAAAATTTTCCAGATTTCCTTACACTTTCCAAAATTAAATATTTCCAGATTTTACACTTCCCTCTAGTTCTTTCAAGTTGCGAGATATTACAATATCTCCACCTTGGTAAAATCGTCCTCGAATGTCATTCTTACTATTTTAAGGGTGGTAAGATCTAGTTCAAACACCTTACAATCAAATGCAACAAACAACATGCTTACTCATAATTTAGATAGTACTAAGAAGAAAATTAGTACCTTGGTCTGCTCTTTCTCCTGATTCAAAGAGGTGTGGATATCTCTTTTTCATAACCTCCTCAGCTTCCCAAGTAACTTGTTCAACAAATTGGTTCCTCCAAAAGACTTTGACCAATGCAACTTCTTTTGTCCTCAACTTGAGAACTTGGGGATCTAATATCTCAACCGATATCTCTTTATAGGTTAAGCTATCATTCATCCCAATTTTTTCAGTTGGTATGATCAAAGAAGGATCTCTCATGTACTTTTTCGGTATGGAGATGTGAAATACCGGATGAACCGCTGCTAAATTTTGTGGTAGCTCCTACTCATAAGCTACATTGCTCATCCTGTTGGATATTTTATAAGGTCCAATATATTGGGAACTGAGATTCCCCTTTTTGCCAAACCTCATAACACCCTTCACGGGTGAAACTTTTAAATATACACAATCATCTACTTCAAACTCTAATGGCCTCATCCTAATATCAGTATATGATTTTTGATGACTCTGTGCCGTTTTCAACCTCTCTCCAATCAACCTCACCTTCTCCATAACTTGGTGAACTAAATATGGTCCTATCAACCCTGCTTCACCAACTTAAAACCATCCTATAGGAGATATGCATCTTCTCCCATAAAGAGCTTCATAAGAAGCCATTTGGACGCTAGAGTGGTAATTGTTGTTGTAAGCAAACTGAATGAGAGCTTCATAAGAAGCCATTTGGATGCTAGAGTGGTAATTGTTGTTGTAAGAAAACTCAATGAGAGGTAGGTGATCATCCCAATTCCCCTTGAAATCAATCACACAAGCCCTCAACATATCTTCTAAGGTCTGAATGGTAAACTCTCCTTGCCCGTCAGTTTGGGGATGAAAGGCAATACTTAAGTTCACCTTTGAACCCGGACCTTTATGAAAAGATTTCTAGAACGTTGCAGTAAAATTTGCACCTTTATCTAAAATAATGGAGACCCGAATTCCATGAAGTCTTACCACATCTTGAATGTGCAACTTATTAATATAATCCTCTGTCAAATGGGTAGTCTTTACCGACAAAAATGGGTTGATTTTGTCATTCTAACGACAATCACACAAATAGAATCATGTTTCATGCAAGATCTTCCAGATCTGAGCAAACCTATGATGACATCCATATTAATCATCTCCCACTTCTACTTTGAAAGTTCTATATTTTGAGCAAAACCTCCAGGCCTTTGGTGCTCTACTTTAACTTGTTGGCAATTCGGGCACTTGGTAACAAATTCAGCAATGCCCTTCTTCATACCATTCAACTAATATACTTCTCATAAATCGCGGTAAATCATTGTGGAACTTGGATGAATGGAATATCTGGAGATATGGGCATTCTTCATGATCCGTTCTTGAAGTCAATCCACCATAGGTACACACAATCTACCTTCATATCTCAATACACCATCTCCCCCTCGTTTAGAAGCTAATACTCTTTGCTTGTGAACATTTTCCTTCAATTCATGAAAAATGGGATATTGATATTTCTTTTCTTTCACTTCTGACACTAATGATGATTCAACCCTATTCGTCACCACTACTTCTCCTTCTGTGGAATCTATTTGTCGGACTCCTAATCGTGCAAGTCTATGCACACCTTTTTATAATTCTTTCTTCTCTTCCTCAAGATGGGTGGTACTACCCATAGACCACCTGCTTAAGGCATCAAGAACAATATTAGCCTTACCTGGGTGGTAAAGAATACTCATGTCATAATCCTTGAGCATTTCTAACCACCTATTTCGTATGCGATTAAACTCAGTTTGAGTGAACACATATTGTAGGCTCTTGTGATAAGTGAAGACATCAACATAAACATCACACAAATAGTGACGCCATATTTTCAAGGCAAAAACTATCTCACCCAACTCTATGTCATGGGTTGGGTAATTTTTCTCATAAGCTTTAAACTGTCTGGAGGCATATGTTATAACCGTGCCATTTTGCATTAGGACATAACCCAAACCAACTCTAGATGCATCAGAATACACCATAAAACCTTAAGTACCCTTCAGTAAAGTCAAAACTGGGGCAGTAGTCAACCTCTTCTTCAATTCCTGGAAACTTATCTCACAAGCTTCAGACCATTGAAACTTGATTGTTTTCTGAGTCAACTTCGTCAAAGAAAATGAGGTGGATGAGAAAACTTCTAAAAATCTTCTATAGTAGCAAGCCAAACCCAAGAAACTCCTAATATCAGTTGGAGATGTGGGTCTAGGACAATTTTGCACTGCCTCAATTTTATGGGTATCAAGTCTAATACCATCACCGGAAACTATGTGACCCAAGAATATCATAGACTCAAGCCAAAACTCACACTTAGAGAACTTGGCATAACACTGTCTGTTCTTCAAAGTATGAAGAAATATTCTGAGATGACTGACATGATCTTCTTCATTCCTTGAATAGATTAGTATGTCATCGATGAAGAAGATAATAAACATTTAAAATAAGGTTTGAAGACACTATTAATAAGATCCATGAATGCTGCTGGTTCATTTGTCAAATCAAAGGACCTGACTAAAAACTCATAATGCCCATATCTGGTTCTGAAAGTTATCTTTGGAGTGTCATATTCCCTAACTCTTAACTTATGGTATCCTAATCTGAGGTCAAATTTTTAGAAACAACAAGCACTCTGAAGCTAATAGAAAAGATCATCAATCCTTGAAAGAGGATATTTATTCTTGATGGTCACCTTGTTCAATTGAAGGTAGTCTATACACATCCTAAGAGAACCATCTTTCTTTCTCACAAACAAGACCGAAGTACCCCAACGTGAGACACTTGGTCAAATAAAGTCTTTATCTAAAAGGTCTTTCAACTACTCTTTCAACTCTACTGGTGTCATTACATATGGTATCTTGAAAGATTTCTTGAAACTCTTTTACTACTGGAACTAACTGAATAGGAGGTACCTCAACACTTGACTCATTAACTCGGACTAAGTGATAGACACACCCATTCGAAACTAACTCCCTTGCCTTAAGGTAGGAAATTAAATAACCCTCACGCATTCCTGAACTATTTTTCTACTCGAAGACTGACTCATTTGGAAACTAAAACTTTACTACTCGAGTGATATAATCAACTGAGGCATAACATGCATGAAGTAAGTCCATACCAAGAATGACATTGGAATATAACATGTCTAACTCAATTAAATCAACCATGGTACTCTTATGATTGAAGGAAAAAAGAAAATCATGATAGACTCTCTCTGCTAGAGTGGACCAACAAGTGTAGAAACAATGAATGGTTCACTAAGTTTCTCAGGAATAATATAAAAGTTCATAGCAACATATGGAGTTACAAAAGATAAAGTCGCTCCTAGGTCTAGCAATGCATAAATTATAAAGTCAAAGACTTGAATCATACTGGTGACGACATCTAGTGAATCCTCTTGCTCTTGGCAATTGTTGAGAGCATACGAGCGGTTTGTTCCTCCGCCAGTACTGGAAGTAGCTCCCCTAGGAGCAGCCCTGTCTCGTGGAGCAACTGATGAAGACTGGGCTCTGTTGCCCCATTACTATCCTGCTTGTTCTTTGGACACTCTCGCATGAAATTCCCATTCTAACCAAAACAACCAGTGGAGCCATCACGACAAGCACCTAAATAGTTCTTGCCACACTTGGCACATGCAGGACTCTTACTGCCCCTTGTGCCATGCTACCCAGAGAATAAAAAGGTTTAACTCTGAAGTTCTGATTATTGTACTCACCCTTGTTCTTAGGTGCAGGTGCACTAACAGATGATGGAGCAAGACCTTTCTATTTCTGTTGGAAGGATGACCGGTTGGCATTACTCTTCTACTGCCCAAACTCATTCCATGTCTTAGCCCTCTTGTTCTTGAACTACTCTATGTCTCTTAGCCTTTCCTCATCTACCTGCTGCACATAGATCATCAACCTCGAAATGTCCATGTCCCCAATAAGCATTGCTGCCCCTCCTTCTTTGCTTTATAGAAGGCCCAAGCCAGCAACAAAAAGGCTCATTCTACTCCTCATGTCCTTAACCATCTCCGGAGTAAAACGGGAAAGTTTGGTGAACTTCAACCCATACTCAAGAACACTGAGAAACTCTTACTTGAGTGTGAGGAACTCATGTACCTTTGGCCTTTTTCAGGTCTCAAGGAAATAAACGCCCCAAGAAGGCCTCCTCAAAACAAGCCCAACTCACTGGTGGTACATCCTCATCTCTACCTTCCTTCCACTAATCAAACCAAGTTCGAGAACACCCTTGAGTTTATATGCAGCTAGCTCAACCCTCTCAGTGTCAGCGTCATGCATCACCTCAAATACCTTTTTCAGTTCCTCAGTGAAAATCTCTGGATCCTGAGAACTGCTTGAACCAGTGAAACTTGGGAGATTCATCCTAAAGAAGTCACGAATCCTAAAAGTGTCAACCCCTTCTTGCCGAGCTCCTCTTTTCTGACCAACTTGGTTAGTCACAGCCTGACTCAACAACCTAATTGCCTCTCTGAATTTGGCATTAGTAACTTTTCCCTAGGGTTGCACTTGAGGTGCATTGGGTACCCCTTGTTCTTTAAAATTCCTCCTAGCTGGACGAACTGTTGCTACTCTTTGTGGAGGCATGGTTATCTGAAAGTGCATGCAAGAACGAGTTAGAGAGAAACTTTTTAGAGATATACTTTAACGCACGAAAGTGATATGAAATAAATGAGGAATTTCATAAATGTTGCAGCATTCTAATTATAGATGTGGTGTGCTTCACATCGATAAATAGGAATCTACAGACATGACTTCATAGACAACCTAGGACTCTTGAACTCTTCTCTGTGATACCAAGTTTGTCACGTCCCGAGCCTACACTCTAGACGGGACTGGCAATTGATGACCATTGCTGGCCTCGAGCGGACCCCTGTCCTAACTTACTTAACTCAGCGAAAGACAACAATCACACTTATAACGATCCAAGAGCTTAACTAAATAGAATAATAAAATATCTGAGAATGTTTTGAAGATTTAGTCATTCAACTTGACAAGAATGGCAACCCAGTCTTTAACCTAAGAATGGTAATGCAAATAATACTGACCTACTAACTATCTATGAAGCCTCTAACATAACTGAGATGGGTGTTTGGAAAAACCCCACAACATCCTAACGAACTAACTAGAAAGAAATAAAATATGTCCTTCGGAATACAAGGAGGTTCACCAACTGACTCTGGCATGCTCAACTAGATCAACGGTACGCTGGACGCCAATCCTGGTTACCTGCTTCTGCATCATAATATGATGCATACAAACTTGCATCAGTACATTAAATGTATGAGTATGCGAGTTGTATTGTTAAACAATACAATATAGTCTTCATAGGAGAATCTGAAAAACTTACCTGACTCAACTCTACTCTACAAGTCTGATCTTATTTCAATATAAAGCAATTTAAAGCAAGTGCAATATAAAGAAAAGTTGTTTAAAACATGATGTCAACTTGGTATGTATGCAATGATACAAGATAACTCTGAGATGTATGTAAAATACAATTAAATTTGTATATAACATATATTTAACTTCTATGGGAGTTTCTCTAATCCATAAACATCACTTAAGAGCTATAGTGATTATACAACGTTTTACCTCACGCTTCCAGGACCTTCTTATACCTTGCCATTGGTATAGATACTGCACTACTAAGTCGATCCACTAGTCTATGCTAAAAAGTACCAAAGGAATCATATAAAAAGTAGGACCATTTTCTACCCATGGTGGCTACATGGTTTATGGGCTGGGTGTTATCTGAACTCTCCCCATATCGGTTCTCAATACTACTCCAAAAATATTATTATATTAGCTCTTATGTTTTTAAAAGATACTTACTTTTGTGGTTTGAGATTAGTGCTCAAAACTTAACTCAAAGGCAATCTTGATAATCTAAGTTTCTATGCTTTCTTAATTCAGAAAGCTATTACTCTTTTCTGAAAACTAGCCCAAAGGCTCTTTGGAAATCTCAGTTTCCATTCTTATTAAATGTGAAAACATTTTATACTTCTTTGGAAATACTCAGTCCCCATATAATGCTTTGAAGAAAAGACTTCACTTTACTCTGAACTAAACTTAAACTTAAGTCTTAAAACGAAGTTAAAACGTTTGTAAAAGACTTATGAAACTTGAAATGAATTTCTTCTCCTTATCTCTACTCTTTACTCAACTATATCTTTAAGTCTTAAAACAAAGTTAAAAGCATTTTCAAAAGAATTCTTGAAAAGACTCTAAGAACTTTCTAGACTTGGCCCTTAACTTTCCTTGAATTTTAAGTTATGGATTCTAGGATTTATTATTTGTGTTTGGAAAGATATCATGTCATTTAGAAATAATTTTAGATAGCTAAACATAAGCAAAGACCAAAAATCAAGATTAGGAGGTGGGTCCGTGATGCGGAGGCATTAAATTCTGGTTCCAAAAATGTCTTTTGAGGCAGAATACCTCGTTTCAGAGAAGAATTTTAAATTCTAGGAACAGGTCGCGCGACGCGCTCCCATGTCCTAATTTTGCCTGTCGAAATTGCTTCTTTGTTTTTCTTCCCAAATTCACCCAAGCTCAGTTCTTTTTCTTAAATTACTTTTAGATATAGATACCCAATAAATGTACCTAAGTACCTAACCCAAAACGACCTTAGAACGCGGCGTAATGGATTCAAAACTTCCCAATTCAGGATAAATTGATAACAAAACAAGAATTCAAGAATGTGTATCAAGATATCAATATTCTAATGCTTTTAGCACGAATAAAAACTTAAATTAACATGCTTGGCACGTAGAAGAACGATCCCAACATTATGAGAGCCTCACATACCTGATAGGAATAATTCCTTAGCGAAAATCCCAACTATCTTGATCGATGTTGATGAATTTGCCCTTTTTATCCTTTTTTTGTTCTCTCCTCCTTTCTCCTTAGCCTAGCGTGAAATTCCAAATTCTAAAACTGACTAAGTTCAGTCTTAACCCCTATTAAACTCCTAAAAACAAATCAAAATAATAGGGGATTTGGACATTTCCTTAACCCAACACCCTAACTTTCAAAGGGTGTAACTCACAGATATAAACTCGAAATTATGAAAACTTGGCTGCGTTGGAATGATCGTTCCAAGAGATTTCGAACCATATCTTGAAATACCTCTAACTCATCCTGATCTAGAAGTTATGGTCATTTGAAAATGACCAAAAATTCACTTTTACCTTAATATTTTCTAGATTTCCTTACACTTCCCAAAATTAACTATTTCCAGATTTTACACTTCCTTCTAATTCTTTCTAGTTGCAAGATGTAACATTTTCCAGAGAAACTCCCTTTTATTTAAAGACATGACATTCTGGATTATTAGATTAACTAGAGATTAGAGATTTATATATTAACATTAGATGAGACAAACAATTTTCTTAGCAAAACGATACCCCTCGCATTTAGACAAAGGGCATTACCATTATAGGGAACCCCTTCTACTAGCATCAGTAGTAGTGGCTTCTACATTTACCATGTGATAATTAGCTAGAACAATGGTTTTACATAAGACAAATGAAGAATATTATTTGTTGGCATTTTGTTAGTTAGGATGTACTTTATGATACACATTAGTACTTTTATGTGTTTAGTGAGTCATAAAAATTGAAAATGTGGATTTGTTTGGGTAGCTAACTGCTTGGAAATTTCGTTACACATGGTGTAAGATATTTTTTTTCTTCAAATATGAATGACTCACACATATTAGATTAGTTTAGATCTTTGCTTCATTCAAGAAAATAGTAAATGTGGCTTGTATTACTTCAATGGGCATACTTTGTTGACCGATATTTTTCCTCGATTACTTACTCAACATTCTCTAATCCTCTTATTTATTTTCTTATGTTTCATGTACAATCAGAGGGCTGGATTTTATACTTTGGAACTCGTTATTGGCCTAAGGTATTAGGCCAACATCAAATTAAGATCATCGTGACGCTTGAAGTCTCATAAATAGGAGTCCAACATTCTTTAGCCTTGTCTTTCATTGTCTTAATTATATTGTTTTGATATGTTGGCTAACCTTTACTCTTATGTTTTGATATATTGCTTGTATTTTTATTTTGAAGATTATTTGTGTGAGAAATATTATGTGTTTATAGATCTAGTTGAAACACTTTTAGAACAAATGATGCAAAAAATATTTTTTCCTTAAAATGGGTTACTGTTTCCACTTATAACATTCTTTTAGACCTTTTAAGTTTTAAAATAAAGGGATTATAGTTTAAAAGTTTTTTTTCCAAATTAAGTTTAAAAAAGGGGCTAGCTAATATTCATTTAGGCCTACTCATCACTTAGACCTCCAAATAAAATTTGAAACTAGTTTAATATAAACCTTTAGACATACATATTTGTTTTTAAGAAAAAAAATTAGGCTTATATATTTAATAAAAAATAAATATAACTATAGAATATGGCTCAATAGTTAGGCCTATTTTTTATACACTTTACATCACCTCTTTATAAAATATATTGACTATTCTTGCTTTTTATTAAAACCAAACACAATCTATTAACATGATATTTCAAATTTTACATATATCAACATGTTCAAATACGAGGTACATGATAGAGTATCCGGGTGTGTGCCAACAGAAGAGTCCAAACCAAAGGTTAAGTTGAAGACACGTACGGTAATTAGAACATTGAAGTACTAGGATTTGTGTTTGTATATAGTTAGGAATACTACATGCTAAGCGTAGGTTATGTAGGACTCTATGTCTTGAGTACTACGTGATGTATAAATAGACCAAACATATGTAGCTTCTATCATTCAATATAGAGAGAATTCTATTTGGCGAATACGCTTTATATTTCTTCATTGTATTAGAGCTTCGGCTTAATTAAGACAATCCTAAAGTATTCGCTTCTTTCACCATGGCATGAACCTCTAACACAAGTTTCACCCTTTCTTCCTCTTATCTTCATCAACTCATAGCCATATGTCCCACTAAAATGAAATTGACAAACTACCTAGTTTGGAGAACACATATTCTCCAACTCATGAAAATCCTGAAAATAAAGATATCATCGATGAAGAATCCCCAACTAAAACTAAAGAAAATAGCGAAGGGGAAACTGAACCTAACCCAAAATTTATTGAGTGGGAAGAACATGATGTTCTGGTTAGGAGCTGGCTCTCTGGAACAATGACCGAGGAGTCAATGTTTATCGTTTTAGGGTGTTCAACAGCCAAACAAGTATGGTCTTGCCTTGAGGATACCTTCCTACAAGCAAGAAAAGATAAGGAGTTTTAGTTGAAGCAACAACTTCAAGCTATAAAACTGGGGTCTAAGTCAATCGATGAAAATATAAAGGAATTTAAAGGACTTTGTGATAGACTTAAGGCTATACACAAACCGTTGGATGAAGATAGCAAAGTTATTCACTTTGCTAGAGGTCTTCGAAGCAAGTATAAGACCCTTCGCACCGTAATGTTAGGGAAACCACCTTACCCTACATTCACACAGTTTGTGAACTCTCTTAGAGGATTTGAAATGCGAGAAGAAAGTGAGGAGTAAATGGAACAACCACAACTTGATTCTATTATGGCCTTTGTGGTTCAGAATTCTCAAGGGAGAGGTTGTGGCAATATCTTTAGAGGAAGAGGACAACAAAGAGAAAGAGGAGGCAGGTCAACCTATCAAAAACAAATTAGAGGAGGACAAAACACTGGAAAAAATCAGCAAAAGAGAATTCAAATTCAAATCCATGTCAAATATGTGGTAGAAATAATCATACGACACTTTTTTTTTATATAGATGGATTATTCCTATCAAGTAAAACAAGAAGTCCCTCAAGCACTTGCAGCAATGCACTTCAATGATCAATCGGATAATATGTTCTACATGGATTCTGGTGCCACAAATCACATGGTGCAATATACAGGTATTCTTACAAACCCATCTCCCTTTAAAGGTAATGAGTTAGTTATGGTTGGAAACGGGAATAAGCTAAATATTACACAAATTGGAGACAAAAATATTGGAAGAAATTTATGTTTGAAAAATGTTTTTTTGTTCCCAACCTTAAAAAGAATTTGATCGCTGTTAGCAAGTTTGTACAAGATAATGGATGTACCATGAAATTTACTGACGAAGGTTTCATTGTTAAGGACAAGGAAACAAAGACAATTCTGGACAAGGGAACTAAGAAAGATGACTTATTCACTTTGAAAGAGGATTTACACCATGCTTTGACAACTACAAAGACTGAGAAGCATTCAGACACAATCTGCCATCAAAGATTAGTACATCCACACTCAAGAATCCTTTCTTTTTTTTACATAGAAATAAGTTGATTTATATTAGTAGTTGGAAGAAAAGTACTTCGATATGTAGTACTTTTCAAATTATTAAAAGTTGTAAGTTACTTGCATCCAATAAATGAGAGACCGAATCATTAGCAAAAATACATAGTGATATATGGGGACCAGCCCCAATTATTTCATCACAAGGAATCAAATACTATGTTGTTTTTATTGATGACTACACAAGATTTACGTGGATTTACCACTTAAAGAAGAAATCTGATCTTTTGACTACTTTTGTGACGTTCCACAAACTCACTGAGAACTAATTCTCAAGAAAAAATAAAACTTTTCAATGTGATGGTGGAGGAGAGTTTAATAGTCTAGAGGTCACTGCGTATCTTGCTAAAGATGGGATTAAAAGACAACTTTCTTGTCCACATAACCCAGAACAAAATGGCTTTGCCGAGAGAAAACATCGTCATATAGTTGAAACTGGATTTACAATGATCTTCAATGCCAATTTACCTATATTTTCTTTGGGTAGAAGTAGGGGTGTCAATGGGATGGTTTGGTTGAAATTGAAAATATTTGAATGGGTTGAATAGAAATCGGGTTGGGTTTTGACTCACCCAAGTTTACTTTGGGCTCAAATGGTTGGGCTTAAAACGGGTTGGGTGTTGACCCGCACAAGTTGACCCGATTAATCTCAATAATTTAACATATTGATATTTAACTTTTATAATCACAATTTGAATTTCCGCTCAAGAACTTTTTGTTAAAAAAGTAACAAATGAATAGATAAATCCTAAAAGATGTTAAATAGATAATAATTCATACCTTCAATATGGGAATGTATCTTAGTAAAAAGTTTTAAAACGGGTTGAAATTGGAGATGGAATTGGGCTCAATTGAGAATTCTCTTCAAATGGATTAAGCTTGAATGAGTTGAGATTGAACCCAATTCAAATTATCTTGAGCGCAGCCCTTAAAGTTCTGGGCGGGTTGGTGGGTTACCTATGTTTGGGTTCATTTTTGACACCCGTAGGTATAACAATTTATAACAACAATCTTCTTGATTAGCAAAATTCCCACCTCAATCTTGAATATGGCGTCTGCTTTCTCTAAATTGTATGGACAAGAAACTAACTACAACTCAGTGAAAGTGTTTGGATGTAGATGTTTTCCTTATCTCAAAGGGTACAATAAAGATAAATTCCAACCGAAAACCCTTCCATGTGTTTTATTGGCTATAGTCTCCTCCATAAAGGATACAAATGTTATCATCCTCAATCTAGGAAGATTTACATTTTGAGACATGTTATTCTTAATGAATGTAACCTACCATATGTGCCTTCTAGTCCTATTTTACATGAAGATTCAAGGTCCTCTCAACTCACTACATATAAGGATTTTTTTATGCCACATGCAGCAGATAGTACGCCCATGGCTGATGGCAATTTGCATTCACTAGATTTCCTCTCAACAAATGCAAGTAACCAACCTTTATGTCCAAACAATGAAATTTCGCTTGCACCAGATCTTCCACAAGTTTGTACCATAGAACAACTCACACCAGATAGTCCTGTAGCAGATCCTATCCAGCAATTCACGACAAGCAGCTCCTCTTCGAGCAGCTCACCAAACGTTATCTCTAGCAGCTCACACCAAGTTTCTTCGTCGACCAATCCCGCTACTGTTGAGGGAGTCCAACTTCTTATTGATTCCCCACAATTGTCTTCTCCTATACCATCTAGTCCCCCAAAAACCCACCAGATGCTCACATGGGCTAAAACAACAAAGATCCCTAACCCGACTTTTCACTCCTTGTTCTTTGCAGCCTCAAAAAAATTCGACACGAAAGAACCTCAAAATATCACAGAAGCTTTGTCTAAACCACACTGGCTCACTGCTATGAAAGAGGAGATGCTAGCATTACAGACAAATAACACATGGCAGCTTATTCCGCGACAGCCTCATATGAATGTGGTTGGATCACGATGGGTTTTCAAAATCAAGTTATAAGCTGATGGCTCTATTGAACGCTTTAAAGTGCGTTTCGTTGCGAAAGGTTATAATCAGATTGAAGGAGTAGATTTTCATGACACTTTCAGTCCTGTGGTTAAGGAAACTACCATACACATCGTGCTTTCTATGTCTATCACTCTCCATTGGTATATTAAAGCAACTCGGCGTCAAGAATGCATTTCTACATGGCGATCTCAAAGAAGTGGTTTTCATGGAACAACCCCCAGGCTTCATTGATGATGGCTTTTCGAACCATGTTTTCCAACTCAAAAAAGCCCTGTATGGGCTAAAACAATCACCTAAAGTGTGGTTTCACAAAATTAGTACACATCTTCTTCACCTTGGCTATATTTGCAGCAAGGCAGACTCTTCTCTCTTCAGTTGACGATCTTCAAGAGGTACTGTGTTACTTCTCCTTTATGTCGAGGATATTATTCTAATTGGAAGTTGTTTTCCCATCGTTCATGAGTTAATACATAACTTTAAGTCCAAGTTTGCGATGAAGACATGGGAGACCTCCACTACTTCCTTGAGATTGAAGTCTCACGTTACGCCAATGGTATCCTTATTAGCCAACAAAAGTATTCTCTTGATGTCCTGGAATGTACAAGCATGGATTTTTCAAGAGCCACACTTTATCTCAAAATCATGGTTTACATGAATCTGTTGGCCCTTCTATTGATCCATCTGAATTCCACAGCATCGTTGGCGCGCTTCAATATTTGACTCTCACACGACCTGATATTGCTCATGTTGTCAATCTTGTTTGCCAATTTATGCAGGCCCCTGTTGAAAACCATTGGGTTGTTGTGAAATGAGTGCTACGTTATCTAGCTAGTATATGTTATCTAGCTAGTACATTTCATTTTGGCCTTTGAATCACAGATCAGTCATCTCTCAACCTTGTCGGATTCTCCGATGCCGATTGGGTTGAATGTCCACTTACCCGAAGGTCCACTTCTGGACTCTGTGTGTTCCTTGGCTCCAACTGTGCTTCATGGTCCTCTAAAAAGCAGAGTACCATAGCCAAGTCAAGTGCTGAGTCAGAATATCAATTATAAGCTTCTTTGGCAGCGGAACTGACATGGATCACATACATTTTGCGCGACATTGGCGTTCCTCTACCCAGTCCTCCTGTACTCTTCTCGAACAAACTTTCGGCTTTTCACCTATCAATAAATCCAGTTCTTCATTCTCGTACAAAAAATGTTGAACTCGAATATCATTTTGTGAGGGAAAAGGTCGTCCAAGGAGCCATGATAACCAAATTTGTCCCATTCCATCTTCAAGTTGTAGATGTCTTCACTAAACCACTGTCCAAGTCTCGGATAGAGTATCCGCTGTGTGCCAACAGAAGAGTCCAAACCAAAGGTTAAGTTGAAGTCCTAGCTAGACACCTACTGTAACTACAACATTGTTGTACTAGGATTTGTGTTTGTATATAGTTAGCAATACAACATTCTAAGCTTAGGTTATATAGGACTCTATGTCTTGAGTACTACATGGAATATAAATAGACCAAACATCTGTAGCTTCTATCAATTAATATAGACAGAATTCTATTTGGCCAATACGCTTTATATTTATTCAGTACATACATATATTTATATATGTCATACATATAAATGTATATATTCTATATTTTTCTCTACATAATCTATTATTTTTAATATACTACTAATATTATTTATTTATTTTATAATTTATAAATTCCCACACTTTACACATATTATTTTAAATCTAATTCATTGTTAACTTATCTCTACATGTAAACAAAATAATTAACATTCATATCATTTTAAATTACTTACATGTATATACTATAATTTACGATCAACATATTTAAGAACACAAACTCTATATAATATTTTAACTTCTAGTATCATTTATTTCGTTATTATTTTTAGAAAACTCCATTCTATATAATTTCATCACACATCACATATTACTACATATCCACACCCAACTATTATTTTACTTTTATTACACGTCTTAATAAGACGACTGATTTTCGCAAATTCAACATCTATATATTTTTAGGATAAGCTTATTATGATACAACAATATATTTTATACATAGAAATTTATTTATTTATTTTACCACATAATAGAAATACAACTATTAAATCTATTTTAATAAGACATATATACGTCGTACCTTGTGTTTTTACTCTTTTCTTAAACTAACTAAATAACTTATATTTTTTTTTAGAAAATAATAAATAAGTTTTTCAAATCATATTTTCCTAAATTGAGTTTAAGGATTATCTTCGGATAGGCTCTAAGGGATGTTTAACATCTTTTCCTCGAGTAGCCAAAACCCATACACAGAATCTCATTGGTTTCACAAATCAAAAACAGAGTTTACATGTACATGAAAATGGATTTCCTAATATTTTCCTTAAAATTTAGGTGGTGACTCTAAAATAAGAATAAAACATATTTTTTCAGAAATTAGAGTGTGTTGTGAACTGTCTTGGCTAGTTCGAAATAGGGGTGCGATAACTTGGCGACTCCGCTGGGGAACTTAGGCTTTAATCTTATAAAAACCCATTGTAGGAATAACTTTTATGGTTACGTGTTTATTTTCATCTTTATTTGATATATTTCTTTGACTAAAGGTCGCAAGTGAATTCAAAATTGTGTTCTTTATTTGTTTAAAACAAAACATGTTACTGCTTTCTCTACATTATCACTTGCACATTCTATAAAGCATTAACCGTACACGCACACAATATACATGCGAGGGGATTACTGCACTCCTCCGAATTTCTCTTTGGATTCCTTAGTTTCAGAGTTGGTGCAATTAAGATAGTGCACCTTCTAGCAATTACACAGTCCCACTCTCAATCATCTAGGAAAATTATCTTACTCTTAGAATATGTCATGTTGCATAGCCTTAGGCAAGACAGTATACGGTACTGTCGTTGCATTTAGAAAACCACCCAAATGTCAATGAGTTTCTTCTTTAAAACTCAACGACATAATGTTTGTGTGAAATGGATATAAGTTATCCAAACTTAAACACTTGAGAGATTTGTAGAAAATAAATATCATATTACCTTTTACCCTTTCTTCAGATGAAAATCAACCGAAATCTCCCTAATATCAAGATGATGACTGAGGTCCCCCGAACTTTGAAAGAGTGGTAGGGAAACATCCGAGTTGCCTACGGTTATGAAATCATGCCACACTTAGGGTCATTAACTGATCTTCTGAATGTGGAGTCAAACAAGTCATTAATTACTCTAATGATTGAGTTTTGGCAACCATCCACAGTAACTTTCCAGTTCGAAGATTTTGAAATCACACAAACACTAGAAGTGATAAGTCAAATTGTTGACTTACCATTGGTTGGCGGAGCACCTTTGGCCTCGCGCACTACATCAGGAATAAGTTTTGTCCAATCTTTAGGTTTAAAGGTAGGCCCATGCTTGCGAAGAGTTGACGAATAATGTGTCATGTTGGATTATCTGAAAAAGGTTTGACCGTCGAAATAGCTATGCTAGATTTCAACAAGAATTCTTCATCTCCAGGGTTGATTTGGAGAGACTGAGGGATATTGTCTTCATGATGGCCTTTTTAGGTATTATGATCTTCCAAAAAAAGGGTTGTGTCGACATCAACTTATTGCCTATGGTCATCTTCATATTTAGGGGTCCAATTAGAGTGAACATCGTACCCATAATCATGGCTGAATATTTCGATCATTATCCCTCTGCTCTAAAGGATATGATCACTTTAAGGGAAGTAACCTATTGCAGCAGAATTGGGTGTTGGAACACTTTTATCAAAGACAAACATAAAATGGTGTTGCAGAACACTTACACAAAAATATCAGAAGTCATACGACGAGATTGAGCTTGTGTGATGTCCCAAATAATGAACAAGGTTGGCGCATTTTCCTGACCCACCTCACAGGGAACCGTATTAAATGGAGACTACCGTGGGTCCATGGTTGAGCTGTTGAGAGTGAACCAGGCCTATTTTATTGAGTTGATTGGATTAGAAGGCTTCCAGCCTTACGCACCCCTAAGAGTACACCGACAGTTTGGGATTACCCAAGGTGTTCCTTCTATGGTCAAATATGGCATCAATAGAGGTCGATTATGAAGGAAGAATCCCGATCGAAAGGATCTATGCTTTGGTACAAGGATGGTGCGGTAATCTTGACTCAGACGTGGGAATTGAATTGTAGTGCACACCTGAATATTATACTTGATTTATGATGGGAGGAATTCTCGCTAGACCTAGCGATGAGGGAATCTTGAGGTTCACTCAAACTCAAAGATCAACTATATATTTTTTTAACATATAAACTTTTTTATTTATTTTACCACATAATGGAAATACAACTATTAAATCTATTTGAATAAGACATATATATGTTGTACCTTATGTTTTTACTTTTTTCTTAAACTAACTAATTAACTTATCATTTTTTTATCAAATAAATAAATAAGTTTTCCAAATCACATTTTCCGAAATTGAGTTTAAGGACTATCTTCGAATAGGCTATGAGAGATGCCTAACACCTTCCCCTCGAGTAACCAAAAACCTTACTCAGAATCTCACTAGTTTCGCAAATAAAAAAACAGAGTTTACATATACATAAAATATGGTTTCCGAATATTTTCCTTAAAATTCAGGTGGTGACTCTAAAACCAAAATAAAACTTATTTTTCCAAAACTCAAAGTGTCAGTCATATTATGTTGTGAATGGTTTCGGCTAGTTCGAAATAAGGGTGAGACAACTATGATCGACTTTCAGCGCATCTGACGCCCCGAGCCTACACCCTAGACGTGGCCGGCACTCAAAAACCATTACTAGCCCCAAGTAAACCCTTGTACTGTCTTACTCACTCAGCAAAAGACTTAAACACATGAAGTATAACTCATGCAATGAGTTTTAAGAATAAAATCTTATCCAAAATGCCAACCAAAGTCTTAATCAATTACAACTGAAATGAATAAGACTAAAGAGCTATAACTATCTCTCTATGAAGTCTCTAAAACAAAGAGGGATGTCGGGACAGGACCCCTGATCATCCTAAAAATTAAAAACTAGAAAGCAATGATACAAAGGGTCTTCCGGAATACAATGAGGCTCACCAACTGATTCTGAGTACTGAACCTGATTAACGAGGTGTTGGATGCTGAACTTGGTTATGTGTGTCTGCATCATAAGATGATGTAGGCCAACTGGCATCAGTACATTGAATGTATGAGTATGCGAGTTGGAATGCTAAACATAACATAGACTTGAAAAGATTGTGAAAGACACACTTACCTTGGCTCTTCTAAACTCATGAAACTCAACTAAAAATAAAGCAATAAGACACATGCAATATATATGATAATCTTTATAAACAATAAAAGCGACTTAGTTCGTTAAAAGAAAAAACAATAACAAACTCAACTTTACTCATAACATAAAATAATATAGTTGTAGGAGATTCTCTAACCGAAAAACATCACTATAAGGATAAGTGATGGTACAACAACTTATCTCACGCTGCCAAGAACCTTCCTATACCTTGCCGGGGGTATAGAACCTAACGCACTAAGTGGATCCACTACTCTATGCTAAAAGCATCTTAAGGAGTTTTCTAAAAAGTATGATCCTTTATTATCCATGATGGCTACATGGTTTATCGAGACTTGAGTTAATATGAACTTACATCCCCATATCGGTGCTCAATACTACTCCCAAAATATACTTAGCTCATATGTTTTTGAAACAAACGTCTTTCTTTGGTTTGATATAATTACTCAAAACTTAGCTTAAAAACTTTCTTGGAATCGTTGTTTCTTTTTCTTGCTCAAATGTGAAAACATTTATAAACTCTTTGGGAATACTTATTTCCCTTAATTTTTTGAGAAATGAACTCAACTCTTTCTTATTTACTTGAATTGAAACTTGAGTCCTAAAATAAGGTTAAAACATTTGTTAAAGACTTTTGAAAACTTTACAAGCTCTGCTTTGACTTGCTCTTAACTTCTAGACTTGACTCTTAACTTCTCTTTACTTTGATTTTAACTTTCGTTGAATTGGATTATAGAATCAAGATTCATGATCTCATATCTATGGATGATTTAATGATTTTTAGATTTACCTTAGAGTGTTGGAATCAACTAGTAAATGTAGTTACATTTCTAACAAACAAATACAAAAAGGTGGGGAAAGAATGGGGAGAATTGGCGTCCCAGACGCTCTGAGAGGCGCGGTGCACCGGCCCTCAAACTTCAGAGAGCTGGATGTGGTTATCTGGCTAACATGAAGCGCCAAGTGTCAAAGTTCGGAGGAACGTTTGTGGAATTCAGGAAGGCGCGACACCCCAAGGCCTTGCCCAGAAAATCTCCAACTTTTCTCCTTCATTTTTCATCTCTAAACCCTCTTAACTTCAATAGTTCTTCGCCTAAACACTTAGAATCACTAAAACCCTCAATATATGATAGATTCAACTCTGAAATTACACGTGGAAACATGAAGAAAACCTCAAGAAACTTTAGAACCCACAAGAATTCAAATGAATATCAATAAGAACTCAAAGGATTTACTTTCAAATCGAACATATTTCGTTGAATTGAATCATGATTGGCGCGTGGGTGAACTAAACCAATGCTATGTGATCTCACATACCTTATAGGGATCACCCCCGACGAAACCCACAAGCAAATCACGACGATCTAGACGAATCTTGAACGTTCTTCTCCCTTCTCCTCTTTTCTCCTATGCTTTTCTCTTCTTCCAAAAACCTATCTCTTTTAGTAAAAGTGTAAACTGATCTAATTCAGCTTAGACCCATAATTAATTGCCAAAAAGGAATTAAAATAAAAGGGTAAGGAAAACACCAAACTACCCCTTCAAAATCCGTATTGGACTTTCCTTATTCCAACATCCCAACTTCCAAAGGGAATAACTCATTCATACAAACTCAGAATCACGCAAACTTGGCGGTGTTTGAAATATTATTCCAAAAAATTTCCAACTATATCTGGAGGTAAACCTAACTCATCCTGAGCTAGAAGTTATTGTAACAACCCTAAAAATGAATAGGATAAATACTTAAGGTGTCAAGAATGCTTGCGATTAAACCAAGGTTCACACGGATTGATACGCGTAGAACCAGACCTCAGAACCCTTACTACGACCAAGTCGACTAACTTGGGGAGTTATTTGAGCTTGGAAAGGTTAGAACCAACCATGTGAGGCTCTCAAAAACGAAGATTTAATCGAAAGAGTCTTTAGCGGACTTAAAAAGAAGAAATCTTAAGTTTTGAGGGTCTAGGGGTAAAAATGGTCTTTTACCAGGATGAGGGTAAAATCGTAATTACCCTAAATATATATTTAATTAATTATTTAATAAGATGGAGGGGCAATTTTGGGAGAGAGAGCCGAAATTGAGCTCTTGGAGTAGAGTCTTGCTCCACCCGGGTTCGAACCTAGGTGGAAGCAATGATTTAATTGCTTTTATTTAAGATTGATAAATTAATTTAATTAATTAATGTTTATTAGCTGATTTAATAAAAAGGAAAATCAGATTTTTAAATATTAAGGAGAGTCCTTAATTGACTAAGTCATCCCCTAATCCTAAACAACTACACACACGTTTCACTATCTCTCAATCTCTCTCTCACATTTCATCACTCTCTCTCTAACGTTAGTTCTGCCCAAAAAAAAAAATTATGAAATATTAAAAGTTCTTCACACTTGAATAACTCACAAGAATTTTTAAGGAAAATACAAAGTAATCAAAACGAGGCAAAGAGAGGTTCGTCGAGTGGTGTGTGCATTGAAGTGAATTGGGCGTGGTTTGGAGGAACGTTTGGGCAGAAGCTTCGTACTTAAACAACGTCAAAAGGTATGGGTTTCTCTCCAGGAATTCTTTCTCCAAGAGTATTTTCTTTCGAACGATTCTCAAGGTCTTGAAAACTAAGGTTGTTCCCTTAGTATGTCCTTGTCCTTAGCTCCCAAACGAATTCGTAGGATGGGTATGTTGTGCTGCTAGATTTAGGCATGAATGATGTGCTTATATTAATTGTGAACATGTTTATGTGCGGGAAATCACGATGATGACCATCAAAATGTGATCGGAAAAGTTGGTGTGTGTGTGTGCATATGGGCAGTGTTTTGGCCACGGTTTTGGGGTGTACAAGTCGCGTATTTCTTGTGTATTTTATGTGTGTAATGTGTGTGCAATGTGATGTTTCCTTGTAATGAAATATGGTGGATTGAATGACCATCTTTTGGCTAAATAAACTTATGAAAAAATTTGCCTAAAAATGAGTTGAAGAGGGACTAAATTTTCCAGATTTGTGCACTAAATAATAATGTCAAATTTTGGGTTTTAAAAAGGAAAATAAAATTAGTGAGGTCAATGGGAATTGAACCCAAGACCTCACATGTTGAGAAGGCTGAACAAGAAAGGAAAAACGTGAAAGAGCTAAGGAAAATCGAACCCCTTAGCTACTGGTTTCGTGTGACAAGGGAAAGAAGGAAATGGGGAAGCGGGGATTCGAACCTGGCCACTGATATTCGCTACAAAAAAAAAGAAATTGGGGATGGGGGGGGGAATCGAACTCGCAATCTGTAGAGAGAAGGAGGAGAAGCTTAATTAAATAAATAAATGAGAGGCGTGGGATTCGAACCCATGACCTCCAGGTACGCGCGAAAGAATAGAAAATAAGGAAAAAGAAAACGCGAGGCGTGGGAATCGAACCCACGACCTCAACGCTGAAGATAGAGGCGAAATTAATTAAGAAATGAAGTGAGGCTGTGGGGGTTCAATCCCACAACCTCACTGCCACTCGCTCAATTAATTAAAATAAAGATAGAGAGGTTGTGGGGGTTCGAACCCACCACCTCACAACCTCCTCAGCGAAATTAAAACAAAAATAAGGGGGGCTGTGGGGGTTCGAACCCACAACCTCCCCATTTCCAGCGAATTTAATACTAAAAATCAAAGAGGCTGTGGGGGTTTGAACCCACAACCTCTTGGTTTAGGCGAGTAGGGGCAATAAGAGACTAACAAAAATTAAAAAGGGGTTGTGGCGGTTCAAACCCCCAACCCTTCGGCCAACTTGAGAGTAAAATTAAATAGAAAATTAATCCTTCGATGTTAATGTTGAGATTTAATTTAAAGTTTCTAATGTTATGAATATTAGAAATAAAATCAATGAAAAATATAAATGATATCCAATTGATTCAAGATTTGGGTTCCCTTGCCCAAACTTCCGTATTGATACATAAGTCATACGTGAGTAAAATATCCAAGAATAATGCCATCCACTTCGATCAAAACCAAGATCTTGGCTTATATACAAGATACATAAGTCTTGTACTACATAATCTTAGGAAAGTAAGAATCACTTAGCTAACTATGAATGAATCCCCATGGCTTGTATGTATAGACACATAAGTCTATCATACGTTCAACAATAAGTGAACCTAAGATGTATGTAATGAAATGATGAACCCAAGGAGGGTTAAATATGAGTGTAAGATACACTAAGTGACCAATTGCGTTGGCATATGATGAGATGTACTATGAAATGATGAAATGAACATTCACATAATAAGGGGTGAGTAACTATGAAAAGAAAAGATGCTAATGATGAAGAATGTGGTGACAACATGATATGAGGCTAATGTAAATGATGAGAGAAATCTCAAATGAGCCTAAGTAAATGCTACCAATACGTACTCACCAATGAGAGTGTTAGATAATGAAGAGACCAGTCTCTATGAACACTCTAACAAAAGTATTGAGCTTAACACACTTAATACTAATGATGAGATGAGAAATAATCTAATGAGCTATGATGTCCTCATACTAGAAGCCAGCTTCCATGACGTATGAGATGACTGTAATGGAACTTTATACTGAGCACCGATAGGCTAGCTATGAGCAGTGATGCCTTCTTTTGGGAAGAGCAAAGGTTCACGTAACTCTCATGAGATGAGACTGTCCGGTTTGCCGGGTATGGGTCTCCATAAATCTCCTAGTCTTTTAACCTATACGGCCCATATAGGGATCTGGCGGGGCTAAATTCCCATGTATGCTAGCATGTTATTGGGTCACGTTGGCCGGTGATTCCACCTCTTTTCAGTGTGGTGGAGACACTGGATTTCATGATGCTCACATGATCTATGTCGGTTAAAGTTAAAGTTCCCAATGAACGAATGAGTCCAGCCTCAAAATGAAGCACATAAAGAAATGAATGATACCGAAGGTGTTAGGGTAGGATAATCAAGAGGTGAACTAGACTCAGGTAATAACATTAGGTTATTCCTTATCATTGCACAGCAAACCCGATGAAAGTCTTAAACTACATCCTAGGTATAGCTGGTGTTCACACTGGCCTATGAATGAAATGAAATGAAGTACGTATGAATGAATGAAGCAGACTCTGTGTTTGCTAATGAAGACTCCCTAGTTGAGGTCCCGTATGTTGAGCCCTCATTTTCGAAAGTCTTAATGTCAAGTCCATGATTCCAAGGTCTCATGGTATATGAATGAACGATATGAAAGAAGCTATGTGTTATATGTTATGATATGTGCTATATGAAGATGTTATGTGCTATGTGCAATATGATGTTTATGATGATGCATGTTACTCTCATGGCATGACTTTCCTAATCTCAATTTGGCAAGTCCACTGACTTGACCCCCAAAAATCATGTTGTTAGGAAAGAGCTATTCTTTCTCATGCATGTCCGTGGTGTGTGCTTGCATATACCCATACTTAGTACAAGTGTGTACTAACCCTATAAAACTATACTATTTTAGGTGCAGGCACATGTGGGCGATAGAGCTACAGGATCATTGTTGCATTTATTCGGACGTCCAGCATTCATCCGGAGTTGGTAGGTCCTCTTGCTTTCGAGGATACTACTGTTTTATATTCTAGCTTAGTTTTATAGTTGAGTTAGTGGAGCATGTTCCACTAGCTTTCTTTCCTGTTTTTATTCAGACTTTGTATTGGTGCCATTTTGGCAATTATACACTTAATACTTATTGGACTATTTCTTTCAGTTGCTTATTTCTTAATGTTAGAAGGTTGATGGTGAACAATTATGAAATGATGAGGATGTTTAACAAGTATGTTAAGGAAACAAAAGTTTCAAATTTTCCGCTAAAATTAACCTAGATGAAGTATGAATGACGTAAGTAGGCTTGTATGTGACCTCTGTGAGGTCAACGACGCCGGTCTCGTCTGGGGTCTCGATTCCAGTCATGACAAAGTTGGTATCAGAGCACTAGGTTAAATTCCGATAATAATAAGTTCACATCAACCACATTGAGTAGTTTCTAAGTCATGGTAGTGAAGTGCACCACTATCCTAGATTTTGAGACTGTATGATGCGTAGGAAAACTTCTCTTTTTCTGATCTTATCGTTCTTTTCCTAAAGTTTAATTTCTTGGTGTTATGAGCGTGTCCAATATCAATATTTGTTGTTTTCAGAGAATGAATACTAGGAGGGCTATTGGTCAGAGGAGAGGAGGTGCAGCTGCTGGGGGCAATCAGGATCCAACCCAGGCTCCAACTGAAGGAGTGGCAATGCCAGTTAACCCAACTGGGTTGACTGATGCTGAGGTGAGGGCATCTCTGGACCAGATGGCATAGGCCATTACTATGCAGGCCTAGGCTATGACTTCCCAGGTCAATCGGCAGGATGTTCAGAGGCAGAACTCACTGGTTTGTAGTATGGCTTACAATCTGAGGGATTTTACGAGGATCAATCATCCTATTTTCACAGGGTCTAGGACTGCAGAGGATCCCAGGAGTTTGTAGACGAGTTGCATAAGATTCTGGTGGCTATGGGGGCCACAGATACTGAGAAGGCTGAGTTGGCTTTCTATTAGCTCAAGGATGTTGCACAGACTTGGTGCAAGATGTGGCAAGATAGCCGAGCTATGGGTGGATTGCCAGTCACTTGGGAGCTGTTCAAGACAGCATTTCTGGAGAGATTCTTCCCCAAAGAGATGATGGAAGCCAAGTTGAGGAGTTCATCAACCTTAAACAAGGCTCTATGATAGTTAGGGAGTATTCCCTGAAGTTTGTTAAGATACCAAGGCATGTTACTTTCTCTAGTATTTAATAGAAAGAATGAGGAGAATACTGAGCTTTGTTGAAATTATCCAGGTATGCTACTTCCCTTGTGTCTAACAGCAGGGATGAGATGAGCAGGTTCCTCACAGGAATTAATGGAGATCTAGAGGAGGAGTGTCGGTCTGTGATGCTTCATGATAATATGGACCTCTCCAGGTTGATGGTGCATGTCCAGCAGGTAGAGGACAACCGTAAAAAGAGGGGTGTTTGTGATGCTAGGAGGCCTAAGCCTCAAGATCAGGCAGGTCCCAGCCATGGAGGCCACAGAAACAATTTTGGCGTCCGTCAGCAACCCAGGTTCAAGAAGGGGCAACAAAGTTCTGGGAACTCAAACTTTCAGAGGAGTACAACACCTAGAGGAGGCAGACCTGAGCCCAAGAAGGGCAATGGAGGTGAGATATAGCGTCCTAAAAAGAATTGTGCTAAGTGTGGACGAGATCACAGTGGAGAGTGCAGACAGGGCACTAATGCATGTTTCGGTTGTGGTAAGAGTGGACACATGGTCAGAGACTGTCCACAGAACAGAGGTCAGGCTGGAGGTAATGCTCAGCATAGGCCTAATCCACAGGGTGCAGCAGCAGCCGAGCCTCATAAGAGGAACAGGTTTTATGGCCTGAAGGGCAGGGAGGAGCAGGAGAAGTCCGCTGATGTGGTCACATGTATGCTGCAAGTATTTTCAACTTCTGTTTATGCTTTACTTCATCCTTGGTCTACGCTTTCCTTTGTGACTCCTCTGCTTGCTCTTACTTTTGAGATATTGCCTGAAGTTCTGCATGATCCTATAGTGGTTAGTACACCTTTAGGAGAAAATGTAAGAACTGATAGAGTATACAAGGGTTGCCCAATAGTGATAAGTGGTAAGACTAGTTGTGCAGACTTGGTTGAGTTACCCATGCATGATTTTGATGTTATTCTAGGCATGGACTGGCTTCACATTTGTTATGCTTGCTTGGACTGTCGTAGGAGAGTGGTGAGATTTTGTTTCCCTAATGAAGAGGAGCTAGTCTGGGAGGGGTACAACTCGAGTCGTCCTAACCTCTTGATTTCGAACCTAAAGGCCAATAAAATGATGTCCAAGGGGTTATTATGTCATCTTGTGAGTGTTAATGATCTAGATCATGACATTCCTTCCATAGACTCAGTGCCTGTAGTGAGTGAGTTCCTAGATGTATTTCCTGATGATTTGCCTGGAGTCCCTCCCCCTCGAGAGATTGATTTTGGTATCGACTTAGAACCCGATACTAAACCAATTTCAATTCCTCCTTACAGAATGGCTCCAGCTGAACTCAAAGAGTTGAAGCTGTAGTTAAAAGATCTCACTGACAAGGGTTTCATTCAGCCGAGCATATCCCCTTGGGGATCTCCATTGTTGTTTGTGAAAGAGAAAGATGAAACCCTTAGAATGTTTATCGATTATCGGTAGCTCAACAAAGTCACTATAAAGAATAAGTATCCACTTCCCAGAATAGATGATTTGTTCGATCAGATTCAAGGGTCTAGTTTCTTTTCCAAAATTGATCTTCGTTCAGGGTACCATCAGCTTAAGGTTAGGGATGGAGATATCCCAAACACAGCCTTTTCTTACCCGTTATGGTCACTATGAGTTTCTAGTCATGTCATTTGGTCTCACGAATGCACCTGCTGCATTTATGGATCTTATGAATAGGGTCTTCCGTGAATAGCTTAACTCTTTCGTCATAGAGTTCATTGATGACATTCTCATCTACTCTAAGACCAAGGAAGAGCATGAACAGCATTTGAGACTAACCTTGAAGGTACTTAGACAACATCAGTTGTATGCCAAATTCAGCAAATGTGAATTTTGGTTGAGATCAATGACCTTCCTGGGTCATGTGGTGTCCAATCAGGGCGTAGAGGTGGATCCCAGTAAGACTGAGGCTGTGAAGAACTAGCCAAAGCCTCTTACTCCCACTAACATCCGTAGCTTTTTGGGATTGGCTGGTTACTACCGCAGGTTTGTGGAGGGCTTTTCTTCCATTGCTGCCCCATTGACAGCTTTGACTAAGAAGAAAGCCAAGTTTGAATGGACGGAGACTTGTGAGAAGAGTTTCCAGGAGCTCAAGGACAGACTCACTTCAGCCCCGGTGCTTACTTTGCCTATGTGTGGTGAGCATTACACTATTTACTGTGATGCATCTAGGGTTGGTTTGGGTTGTGTTCTTATGCAGGTTGGTAAGGTGATAGCCTATGCGTCCAGACAGCTCAAGGTTCAAGAGAAGAATTATCCCACTCACGACCTGGAGTTGGCAGCTGTGGTGTTTTCACTGAAGCTGTGGAGGCACTAGTTGTATGGAGTGCATGTGGATGTATTCACAGACAACAAGAGTCTCCAGTATGTGTTCACTCAGAGGGAGTTGAATCTACGTCAGCGGAGATGGTTGGAGCGGTTGAAGGATTATGATATGAATGTGCACTACCATCCAGGTAAGGCTAATGTTGTAGCTGATGCTTTGAGCAGGATGAGCATGGGAAGTACAGCCCACGTTGAGGATGAGAAGAAGGATCTGGTGAAAGATGTACAAAGACTGGCCAGACTGGGTGTGCGATTGGTTGACTCTACTAGTGGGGATGTTTCAGTTCATCCTAGTTCTGAATCATCCTTGGTAGTTGAAGTCAAGCAGGGTCAACATCTAGATCCTGTGTTGATGGAGCTGAAGGACTCAGTGCTGATGAAGATGAATGAGTCTTTCGCTTTGGGAGGTGATGGCATACTTAGGTATCAGGACAGGCTGTGTGTACCAGATGTCGATGATTTGCGGACCAGGATTGTTGTAGAGGCCCATAGTTCCAGATACTCCATACATCCAGGTTCCACCAAGATGTATCATGATCTTAAGCAGATTTATTGGTGGGATGGCATGAAGAAGGACATTGCAGAATATGTGGCCAAGTGTCCTAATTGTCAGCAGGTAAAGGCAGAGCATCTTAAGCCTGTCGGTCTGACTCAAATTATTGAGGTTCCGACTTGGAAGTGGGAGGCCATTAATATGGACTTCGTGGTTGGTCTTCTGAGGACTAGGAGGCAGCATGACTCCATATGGGTTATTGTGGACAGATTGACTAAGTCTGCCCACTTTATCCCTGTGAAGTCTACTTACAGAGCTGAGGATTATGCGAGACTCTACATTGATGAGATTGTGAGATGGCATAGGATTCCTTTGTCTATTATTTTATATAGAGGAGCTCAGTTTACTTCATATTTCTGGAGATCTTTCCAGAAGAGCTTGGCTTGGGCACGCAGGTAAAGCTTAGCACTACCTTTCATCCTCAGACAGATGGGCAGGCAGAGCGCACCATTCAGACATTGGAGGACATGTTGAGAAAGTTTGTGATCGACTTCAGAGGTAACTGGGATGACCATCTGCCTTTGATAGAGTACTCGTATAATAATAGCTATCACTCCAGCATTGGGATGGCACCGTTTGAGGCACTGTATGGTAGGAGGTGTAGATCTCCAGTTGGGTGGTTCGAGGTTGGAGAGTCATCCATTTTGGGTCCAGAGATATTTCATGAGGCCTTAGAGAAGGTCAGAGTGATTAGGGATAGGTTGGCTACTTCTTACAGTCGGTAGAAGTCATATGCAGATAATAGAAAGCGGCCCCTAGAGTTTGATGTTGCTGACCAGGTTTACTTGAAGATATCACCTATGAAAGGGGTGATGAGATTTGGTAGAAAAGGGAAGCTGAGTCCTACGTATGTTGGGCCATATGAGATCCTACAGCGTGTGGGTGAGGTGGACTATGAGTTAGCATTGCCTGCGGAGCTAGCTTCTGTTCATCCAGTCTTTCATGTCTCTATGTTGAAGAAGTGCCTATGTGATCCAACATCAATCCTACCTGTTGAAGGTTTGGGGATTGGTGAAGACTTGTCTTATAAGGAGATACCTGTTGAGATCTTAGACAAACAGGTCAAGCGGCTGAGGAACAAGGAGATTACCACAGTGAAAGTATTGTGGAGAAATCATCTTGTTGAGGGTGCCACGTGGGAGGCTGAGGCCGACATGAGATCCCGCTACCCTCATCTTTTCAGCTGTGGAGGTTAGATTTCCTACTCTTAAGCCTATGTTTCCTTATCTCTCCATATTTTGTTGCTATTTCTTGACTGTGCATAGTGGTATTATTATGATCTGACTGGCATTACGATATGAAGTGGTAGTGCCATTCGGGGACGAATGTTCCAAAGGGGGGGGGTAATGTAACGACCCTAAAAATGAATAGGATAAATACTTAATGTGTCAAGAATGCTTGCAATTAAACCAAGGTTCACACGGATTGATACGCGTAGATACAGACCTCAGAACCCTTACTACGACCAAGTCGACTAACTTGGGGAGTTAGATGAGCTTGGAAAGGTTGGAACCAACCATGTGAGGCTCTCAAAAATGAATATTTAATCGAAAGAGTCTTTACCGGACTTAAAAAGAAGAAATCTTATGTTTTGAGGGTCTAGGGGTAAAATGATCTTTTACCAGGCTAAGGGTAAAATCGTAATTACCCTAAATATATATTTAATTAATTATTTAATAAGATGGAGGGGCAATTTTGGGAGAGAGAGCCGAAATTGAGCTCTTGGAGTAGAGTCTTGCTCCACCCGAGTTCGAACCTAGGTGGAAGCAATGATTTTAATTGCTTTTATTTAAGATTGATAAATTAATTTAATTAATTAATCTTTATTAGCTGATTTAATAAAAAGGAAAATCATATTTTTAAATATTAAGGAGAGTCCTTAATTGACTAAGTCATCCCATAATCCTAAACAACTACACACACGTTTCACTCTCTTTCAATCTCTCTCTCACGTTTCATCACTCTCTCTCTCACGTTAGTTCTGCCAAAAACAACAAAATAAAACTGATGAAATAT
This sequence comes from Solanum sitiens, assembly GCA_016801875.1. Taxonomy (NCBI): domain Eukaryota; kingdom Viridiplantae; phylum Streptophyta; class Magnoliopsida; order Solanales; family Solanaceae; genus Solanum; species Solanum sitiens. The sequence goes on along the minus strand of JABWTJ010000070.1, from coordinate 1,871,618 downwards.
TAAAAGTTCTTCACACTTGAATAACTCACAAGAATTTTTAAGGAAAAGACAAAGTAATCAAAACGTCAAGGCAAAGAGAGGTTCGTCGAGTGGTGTGTGCGTTGAAGTGAATTGGGCGTGGTTTGGAGGAACGTTTGGGCAGCAGCTTCGCACTTAAACAACGTCAAAAGATATAGGTTTCTCTCCTTGAATTCTTTCTCCAAGAGTATTTTCCTTCGAACGATTCTCAAGGTCTTGAAAACTAAGGTTGTTCCCTTTGTATGTCCTGTCCTTAGCTCCCAAACAAATTCGTAGGATGGGTATGTTGTGCTGCTAGATTTAGGCATGAATGATGTGTTTATATTAAATGTGAACATGTTTATGTGCGGGAAATCATGATGATGACCATCAAAATGTGATCGAAAAAGTTGGTGTGTGTGCGTGCATATGGGCAGTGTTTTGGCCACGGTTTTGGGGTGTACAAGTAGCGTATTTCTTGTGTATTTTATGTGTGTAATGTGTGTGCAATGTGATCTTTCCTTGTAATGAAATATACTGGATTGAATGACCATCTTTTGTCTAAATAAACTTATGAAAAATTGCACCTAAAAATGAGTTGAAGAGGGACTAAAATTTTCCAGATTTGTGCACGAAATAATAATGTCAAATTCTGGGTTTTAAAAAGGAAAATAAAATAAGTGAGGTCAATGGGAATTGAACCCAAGACCTCACATGTTGAGAAGGCTAAAAAAGAAAGGAAAAACGTCAAGGAGCTAAGGGGAATCGAACCCCTTAGCTACTGGTTTCGCGTGACAAGGGAAAGAAGGAAATGGGGACGTGGGGATTCGAACCTGGCCACTAATATTCGCTACAAAGAAAAAGAAATTGGGGCTGGGGGGGGGGGGATCGAACTCGCGATCTGTGGGGAGAAGGAGGAGAAGCTTAATTAAATAAATAAATGAGAGGCGTGGGATTCAAACCCACGACCTCCAAGTACGCGCGAAAGAAGAGAAAATAAGGAAAAAGAAAACGCGAGGCGTGGGAATTGAACCCAAGACCTCAAGGCTGAATATAGAGGCGAAATTAATTAAGAAATGAAGTGAGGCTGTGGGGGTTCAATCCCACAACCTCACTGCCACTCGCTCAATATTTAAAATAAAGATAGAGACGCTGTGGGGGTTCGAACCCACCACCTCACAGCCTCCTCAGGGAAATTAAAACAAAAATAAGGGGGGACTGTGGGGGTTCGAACCCACAACCTCCCCATTTCCAGCGAATTTAATACTAAAAATCAAAGAGGCTGTGGGGGTTTGAACCCACAACCTCTTGGTTTAGGCGAGTAGGGGCAATAAGAGACTAACAAACATTAAAAAGGGGTTGTGGGGGTTCGAACCCCCAACCCTTCGGCCAACTTGAGAGTAAAATTAAATAGAAAATTAATCCTTCGATGTTAATGTTGAGATTTAATTTAGAGTTTCTAATGTTATGAATATTAGAAATAAAATAAATGAAAAATATAAATGATATCCAATTGATTCAAGATGTGGGTTCCCTTGCCCAAACTTCCGTATTGATACATAAGTCATACGTGAGTAAAATATCCAAGAATAATGCCATATACTTAGATCAAAATAAAGATCTTGGCTTATATACAAGATAGATAAGTATTGTACTACATAATCTTAGGAGAATCACTTAGTGAACTATGAATGAAGCCCCATGGCTTGTATGTATAGACACATAAGTCTAACATACGTTCAAAAATAAGTGAACCTAAGATGTATGTAATGAAATGATAAACCCTAGGAGGGTTATGTATGAGTGTAAGATACACTAAGTGACCAAGTGCGTTGGCATATGATGAGATGTACTATGAAATGATGAAATGAACATTCACATAATAAGGGGTGAGTAACTATGAAAAAGCAAAGATGCTAATAATGAAGAATGTGGTGACAATATGATATGAGGCTAATGTAAATGATGAGAGCAATCTCAAATGAGCCTAAGTAAATGTTACCAATACGTACTCACCAATGAGAGTGTAAGATAATGAAGAGGCCAGTCTCTATGAACACTCTAACAAAAGTATTGAGCTTAACACACTTAATATTAATGATGAGATGAGAAATCATCTAATGAGCAATGATGTCCTCATACTAGAAGCCAGCTTCCATGACGTATGAAATGAATGTACTGGAACTTTATACTGAGCACCGATAGGCTAGCTATGAGTGGTGATGCCTTCTTTTGGGAAGGGCGAAGGTTCACGTAACTCTCATGAGATGAGATTGTCCGGCTTGCCGGGTATGGGTCTCCATACATCTCCTAGTCTTTGAACCTATACTGCCAATATAGGGATCTGGCGGGGCTAAATTCCCATGTACGCTAGCATGTTACTGGGTCACTCTGGACGGTGATTCCACCTCTTTTCGGTGTGGGGGAGACACTGGATTTCATAATGCTCACATGATCTATGTCGGTTAAAGTTAAAGTTCCCAATGAACGAATGAGGCCAGCCTCAAATGAAGCACATAAAGAAATGAATAATACCGAAGGTGTTAGGGTAGGATAATCAATAGGTGAGCTAGACTCAGGTAATGACATTAGGTTATTCCTTATCATTGCACAGCAAACCCGATGAAAGTCTTAAACTACATCCTAGGTATAGCTGGTGTTCACACTGGCCTATGAGTGAAATGTAATGAAGTACGTATGAATGAATGAAGCAGACTCTGTGTTTGCTAATGAAGACTCCCTAGTTGAGGTCCCATATGTTGAGCCCTCATTTTGGAAAGTCTTAATGTCAAGTCCATGATTCCAAGGTCTCATGGTATATGAATGAACGATATGAAAGAAGCTATGTGTTATATGTTATGATATGTGCTATATGAAGATGTTATGTGCTATGTGCAATATGATGTTTATGATAATGCATGTTACTCTCATGGCATGACTTTCCTAATCTCAATTTGGCAAGTCCACTGACTTGACCCCCAAAAATCATGTTGTTAGGAAAGAGCTATTCTTTCTCATGCATGTCTGTGGTGTGTTCTTGCATATACGCATACTTAGTACAAGTGTGTACTAACCCTATACAACTATACTATTTTAGGTGCAGGCACAGGTGGGCGATAGAGCTAAAGGATCATTGTTGCAGTTATCCGGACGTCCAGCATTCATCCGGAGTTGGTAGGTCCTTATGCTTTCGAGGATACTACTGTTTTACATTCTAGCTTAGTTTTAGAGTTGAGTTAGTGGAGCATGTTCCACTAGCATTTCTTTACTGTTTTTATTCAGACTTTGTATTAGTGCCATTTTGGCAATTATACACTTAATACTTATTGGATTATTTCTTTTAGTTGCTTATTTCTTAATGTTAGATGGTTGATGGTGAACAATTATGAAATGATGAGGATGTTTAACAAGTATGTTAAGGAAATAAAAGTTTCAAATTTTCCGCTAAAATTAACCTAGATGAAGTATGAATGACGTAAATAGGCTTGTCTGCGACCTCTGAGAGGTCAACGACGCCGGTCTCGTCTGGGGTCTAGATTCCAGTCGTGACAGTTATGATCATTTAAAGTTGACCAAAACTTAACTTTTCCTAACTTAAACAATTTTCCAGATTTTTATTATTTCCGAAAATGACTATTTCCACTTCTAAGCTTCTTCCTACTTAGTTTATATAGCTAGATCTTACAGAATTGTTGATCCAGTTGAATTCAATGGCTTGTGTTAACCCTCATTGCTTCCGGAGGACCCCTTTATTGCCTTCAGTTTTATTATTAGTTTATTAAGATGTAGTGGGACTGTCCCGACATCCATCTCAGTTGTTTAGAGGCTTCATATATAGACAGTCAGTTAGTTAATTCATTTGTCACTACTTTATTATTGGCTTATGTTTTAAGACTTGAGTTGACATTTTGGCTAAGATATTGTTTCATAAGTTATATTATCTTGTGTTAAAGTTTTCCGTTGAGTAAGTAAGTCAGGCCAAGGGTTTGCTTGGGGCCAAAAATTGTTCTCGAGTGTCAGCCACATTCGGGTGTAGGCTCGGTGTGTGACAATAACAATTTAAGACAAACACTTAGAAAAAGAGTCGTCACTTAAAGTAGCATGTTCTTATTTAAAAATTTAGGAAAAATGGGTAACATGTTCTTATTTCAAATTATAAAAGGTAATAACACTTAAAGTAGCCACGGACACGATGGAAAAAGGGTTGGGAAGACAGACCTGGTACATTGTTGGCGCACCACCACAACCTTCCTGGCTCTATGAGGGTGTGTCACGCTAGCCTCCCTTCATGCAAAAACTGACAAACTTTTTCTCTTATTTTCTGACCTTAATTCGATTTAACTCGATTCTTTTTCTCAAATTCACTTTAGATTCTGTACCCAAATCATATACTTTAGATTTTGTACCCAAATTATATACACAAGAACCTAACTCAAAGTAACTTTAATAAACGACGTTAAATCTCAAAAACTCCTAAAATAAACATGTTTGACACGTGGGTGAACAAACCCAACATTATGTATGTATCACATACCTTGTAGGATTAAATCTTTGGCGAAATCCACTTGGCGAATCTTGAGCATTTGTTCTCCTTTCTCCTCTTTGCTCTTTTGTCCAAGACCTATAGTGAATTTACAATCGTCTAAATGGATTTAGTTCTGATTTGACCCTTATTAACTCCTAAAATTGAAATAAAATAATAGGGTATAGAAAATACCACAATACCCTTCCAAAATCTGGGACTTTCCTTATTCAAACAACCCAACTTTAAAACGGCATATCACACTCATACAAACTCGAAATTGCTCAAACTCAGCGGCATTGGAAAGATAATTCAATGATATTTCCTAAGGTATCTGGAAACACACCTAATTCATCCTGATGCAGAATTTATAGTCGTTTGAAGTTGACCAAAAACTCATTCTTAACTTATTTATACAAATTTTTAGATTTTTCATTCTTTTCAAACATGACTTTTCTGATTCTAGCTTTTCCTAGTTCTTTCAATTAGCGAGATGTTACAGTATATCCCCCTTGGGAACATTCTTCCTCAAATGAGATTAATCTTACTAGGCTAAGGGTGTAACATCTAACATTCAGCGAAAACACCCAACAAGGAAATTCAAAAACTCAAGCATATACATTGAAGAGAACAAAAAAGGTACCTCGATATGAAAAATCTCTAGGCTCAAAGAGATGTGGATATCTCTTCTTCATATTCTCCTCCGCTTCCCTAGTAGCTTCCTCAACAAACTTCTTCCTCCAAACGACTTTGAATGATGATACTTCGTTAGTCCTCAACTTGCGGATTTGGTGATCTATAATCTTAATCAGAATCTCTTCATATAATAAGCTATTCTTGATACCAATATATTTAGTTGGTATGATAAGTGAAGGATCTCCCAAAACAAAATTTCAACATGGAGATGTGAAATACCGGATGAATCATTGCTAACTCTTCTGGTAGATCCAATTCATAGGCTACATTTCCAATCCTTTTGAATATTCTGTTAGGAAAAATATACCGGGGACTAAGCTTCCCCTTTTTACCAAATCTCATAACACCCTTCATGAGTGACACTTTCAAGTATAACCAATCATCTGCTTCAAGGTCCAATTCATTTCTCCTCACATCAGTGTAGGATTTCTAATGAATTTTTTGCATTTTTAACCTCTGTTGAATGACTTTCACCTTCTCCATAGCTTGATGAACTAAGTCTGGTCCTATCAAGCCGCACATAGGCCATCAAAATATATTCTATGTTTTGAATAATATACTCTGCTTGACCATTTGTCTGAGGATGAAAAGCAGTACTCAAGTTCAACTTTGAACCCAAGCCTCTCTGGAATGACTTTCAGAACTATGTAGTAAATTGTGCACCTCTATCTGAAATAATAGAGACTAGAACTCCATGAAGTCTTACTACCTCCTGAATATATAAACTAGCATAATGCTCTGTTGAATGGGTAGTCTTTACTAGCAAAAGTGGGTTGGTTTAGTCATTCTATCGGCAATCACCCAAATAGAATCATGTTACCTGGAAGATGTTGGAAAATTGTGATGAAATATATATTAATAATCTCCCACTTCCATTCCGGAAGTTCTATATTTTGAGACATATCACCGGGCCTTTGGTGCTCTATTTGAACTTGCTGGCAATTTGGACACTTAGCAACAAACTCTGGAATGCCCCTCTTCATACTACTATACCAATAGACTTCTCTTAAGTCATAGTACATTTTTGTAGAACCATGATGGATAGAATATCTAGATTTATGAGCCTCTTCCATAATCCTTTCTAGAAGTTCATCCACCCTTGGTACACAAAACCTACCTTGATACCTCAATACACCATATCCCCTTATTCACAAGCCATTACTATTTGCTTATGAACATTTGACTTTAATTCAAGAAAAATGGGATCTTGGTCTATCTTCTCTTTTACTTCTGACACTAATAATGATTCAACCTCATTTATCACCATTACTCCTTCTTCTCTGGAATCCATTATTACAAAACCTCATCGTGCAAGTCTATGCACATCTTTTGCTAACTCTTTCTTATCTTCCTCAATATGGGCGGTACTACCCATACAAAATATACTCAAGGCATCAGCAACAACATTATCCTTACCTGGGTGATAAAGAATAATCATATCATAGTCCTTGAAATTTTCTAACCATCTCCTCTGTCTGAGATTAAGCTCTTTCTTACTAAACACATATTAAACACTCTTGTGATCAATGAGCTCATCTACATGGAAACCATATATATAGTAGCACCATATTTTCAAGGTAGGAAGTATGGTAGTCAACTCTAAATCATGGGTTGGGTAGTTCCTATCATTAACCTTAAGTTGTCTGGAGTCATAAGCTATAACTTTTCAATTCTGCATTAACACACAACCCAATCAAACTTTGGACGCATCACAATAGACAACAAAGTCTTGTGTACCTTCTGGTAAGGTCAATATTGGGGCCGTAATCAACTTCTTTTTCAATCTTTGAAAACTTTTCTCACAAGCTTCAAACCATTGAAACTTCACTATTTTCTGAGTTAACTTGGTAAAAAAAGGGGATTAAATAGATGAAAACCCCTCGACAACATTCTATAATAACCAACCAACCCTAAGAAACTCCTAATATTAGTTTTAGATGTGAGTCTAGGTCAATTCTGAACTGCTTCTGTTTTCAAAATGTCAACTCTAGTTCCATCATCGAAAACAATGGGACCTAAGAATACCACATTCTCAATCCAAAACTCACTTTAGAGAACTCAGAGTATAACTCGTTCTCCTTTAGATGTTGGAGGACTCTAAGATTACTAGCGTGATCTTCTTCATACCTCAAATAGATTAGTATGTCATCGATAAACACGATAATGAAAATATCTAAATAAGGTCTGAATACTCTATTCATAAGGTCTGTGAAAGCTGAAGGTGCATTAGTTAAACCTAACGAAATGACCAAAAACTCATAATAACCATAATAGGTCTTGAATGTTGTCTTTGGAATATCACATTCCCTTACTTTCGACTGATGGCAGCCTGATCTGAGATCTATTTTCTAGAAACACAAAGCACCCTGAAGCTTATCGAAAAGATCATCAATTCTTGGAAGAGGGTACTTATTCTTGATGTTAACTTTGTTCGATTGATGGTAATCTATACACATATGAAGGAAACCATCTTTCTTTATCACAAATAAGACTGGAGTGCCCCAAGGTGAGACATTTGGTCGAATAAAACCCTATTAAAGAGATCTTTCAATTGCTCTTTTAACTCTGTTGGTGTCATTCGATATGGAAAAATGATATAGAATGAGTATTGGGAAGAATGTCTATAATGAGTTCTATTTCTCTCTCAGGAGAGACTCCGGGTAGATCATGTAGAAAGACTTTTGGAAATTCTTTTACAACTAAAATTGACTGAATGGGAGATACAGAGTTATTAAATCAGACTAAGTGATAGACACAACCTTTGGAAACTAACTTTCTTGACTTAAGGTATGAAATGAAATTACCCTTAGACACGGCTAAGCTACATCTTCACTGTATGACTGGCTTGTTAGGAATCAGGAACTTTACAACTTGAGTTCTACAATCGATTGATGTATAACAGGCATAAAACTAGTCCATACCTAGAATGACATCAAAATCTACCCTATCTAGCTCAACTAAATCAGCCATGGTTTTCTTGTGATTGATGAAAATTGTACAATCATGATAGACTCTTTCAACTATAATAGAAAATCACCAACACGTGTAGATACACTGAAGGGCTCAAGAAGTTGTTCAGGAAGAATGTCAAAGTTCATAGCAACATAAGGAGTTACAAAAGATAAATTTGCTCGTGGGTCTAGCAAACTATAAACATCAATAGAAAAGAATTTGATCGTACCAGTGACAACATTTGGAGAAATATCTTGCTCTTGAAGACTAGTGATATCATACTGGCAATTTGCTCCTCTGCTAGTACCGAAAATAGCTGCTCTAGGTGCAGCCCTGTTTGGTGGAGCACCAAATGAAGATTGGGCTTTATTGCCCTAATTCTCATTACCTTGTTGGTTATTAGGGAACTTTTTCATGAAGTAACCCTCTTGTTCACACTTGAAATAACCTATAGAGCCACGGATAAGTTCTACCACACTTGGCACACATAGGAGCCCAGTTACCTCCTTGTGCCACACTTCCTTAAGACTGTACAGGTCTAGCTCTAAAATGCTGGGATTTTTGACTATTATATTCACCTTTGTTTCTTCGTATAGAGGAATTAGCTGTTGGTAGAGTAGTTAGCTTTTGCTTTTATTGGAACAAGGACCGGTTCACATTACTCTTTTGTTGCTCGGACTTATTCCTTGTCCTTGCTTTCTTGTTTCTAAACTCCTCCCTACCCCTCAACTTATCTTCCTCAACGTGATTCACATAAACCATCAACCTTGATATATCCATGTCCCCAATTAGTATGGTTGACTTTTCCTTTTTTTCTTTATAGACACTACAATCCAGCAATAAAAGGACTCATTCTACTCCTCATATCCGCAAGCATCCCCGAAGCATAATTGGATAGTTGTGTGAATTTCAACCCATACTCATGAACACTTAGTGACTCCTACTTAAGAGTGAGAAACTCTCGTACCTTGGCCTCTCTCAGCTCTCTGGGAAAGAAACACCCAAATAAGGCCTCCTCAAAACAATCCTAACTCGCAGGTGGTACATCCACAGCTCTACCCTTCTTCAACTGGTCAAACCAAGTCCTAGCAACATTCTTCAGTTGATATGCATCTAGTTCCATTTGCTCAACATCAAAAACGTTCATGACTTCAAATACCTTTTTTAGCTCCTTAAGAAAATTCTTTAGATCCTCAGTAGTGCTCAAACCAGTGAACCTCACAACATTCATCTTAAAGAACTCTTGGATTATCGAACTATCACCCACTTTCTATCTAGCTCCTCTTTGTCCAATTTTATTGGTCACCGCTTGACTTAGCATCTGGATAGCTTCACGAAATTCAGCATTGGTGACCTCTCCTACGGGTTGCACTTCTGGTGAATTTGGTACCCCTTGTTCCTCAACATTTCTCCTAGTTGGACGACCTCTAACGGCTCTTCGTGGAGGCATGATCTGAAAGAAACCCACAAGCACGAGTTAGAAGGAAATTTTTAGAGATAAACTCTAACACACGAAATGAGTGAGAAAATTTGCTAAGTGTTACAACCACCTAATCATTGATGTGGAGCGCTTCAGACCGATAACTAAGACTCTAAATACATGGCTTCATAGACTCCCTAGGACTCCTGAACTCTGTAGTTTGATACCAAGTTTGTCATGCTCCGAGCCTACACCCTGGACATGGACAGTACACGAGAACCATTGCTGGCTCTAAGAGAACCCTTGGTATGGCTTACTTACTTAGAAGATGACTTAAACAAAAGAAATATAACTCATGCAATAACTTAAGAGATAATAACTTAGCCAAAATGACAGCTCAAGTCTTAAACATATTCAACTGAAATGAATAAGTACAAAAACCTATAACTATCTGTCTATGAAGCCTCTAAAAAGAAGAGAGATGTCAGTATAGGACCCATGATCATCCTAACAACTGAAAAGTGAATGAATATGAAATCGATCCTCCAGAATCAAGGAGACTCACTAACTGACTCTGAGTGCTCAACTTGATCAACGAGGCACTGAATGCTAATCCTGGTTACCTCTTTCTACATCATAATATAATACAGGCCAACTGCATCAGTACATTGAATGTATGAGTATGCGAGTGGAAAGCTAAACATAACATAACCTTGAAAAGAATCTAAAAAAATGCTTACCTTGGCTTTTCTCAACACCTAAATATTTAACTCAAATGCGATAAAAGTGTAGTTTATACAAAGCATTTAAACAATACTTGATAATTATACATGTTAAAGTAATGCAATAACAACTTAATTACATAAAAGTAATATAATAATACTGCATGATTTTCTCTAAACGACAACCACCACCATGAGCCTAAGTGGTGATACAACGTTTTGCCCACGCTTCCATAACTATTCCATACTTTTCCCCATATAGAATGCCTTAACTAGGTGGATCCAGTATTCTATGCTAAAAGCACTTAAGGAGACATCTAAAAAGTATGATCCTTTACTACCTATGATGGCTTCATGCTTTATGGAGACTTGAGTTATTGTGAACTCGTGTCCCTATATTGGTGCTTAATACTACACCCAAAAATGTATTTAGATCATGTGTTCTTTAAAACAAAACTTTTTTTTTATTCGAGATAATTACTCAAAACTTAGCTTAAAAGCTCTCTTAGGAATCAGAGTTTTCCTTTCTTGGTCAAATGGGAAAACATTTCTAACATTTGGGAATACTTAGCTCATGTATAATCTTTGAAGAAATAAACTCAAGTCTTTACTCTTACCTTTAATTAAAACATAAGTCTTAAAACAAAGTTAAAACATTTGTCTTAAACGTTAGTGAAAGACTTTTGAAAATTTCATGAACTTCTTTGACTTGATTCTTAACTTCTACATTTGACTCTTAACTTTTCTTGAATTGGAATTTTATGGATTAAAGGTTACGATTCATGTTTACGGATGATTTCTAGATGTTTAGGGGTCATTTAGAGTAGTTAGAATCAATAGGAAGTGTTAGTATACTTTTGAAGGACTTAGACGGACAAAACGATGAAAATTGGGTTTGGACGAACGGACCAGGCGCAAAGCTAGTATTCCGCACAAGCCCCTTTATATCATAGAGACATTTCAGGCGCACTTCTGGCGCACCGCTTCAGCCTTCCTAGTACTATGAGGGTGCGTCGCGCAAGACTCCCTTCAGGCAAAAACTGACGAAGTTTTCCTCTTGTTTTCTAACGTTAATCGATTTAATACAATTATTTTTTATCAAATTCACTTTATATTAATGTACCCAAATCATATACACAAGAACCTAACTCGAAATAACTCTAATTATCGACATTAACTCTCAAGAACTCTTGAGTCTCAACCCAAATTCAAGAACGAAAGCAATTCAAGAACAGCCAACGAGAACATTCAAACTTCCAATCTTTTTAGGACAAATTTTCACTGAAATAAATATGTTTGTATGTGGGTGAACGAACCCAACATTATAAAAGTCTCACTTAACTTGTAGGATAAAATAATTGGCGAAATCACAACCAAATCGCACGATATTGGCGAATCTTGAGCTTTTCGTCTCCTTTATACTCTTTTCTCTTTTCTCCAAGACCTAGTGTGCATTTCCAATTATATAAACTAATCTAATTCTGATTTGACCCTTATTTAACTCCTAATATCGAAATAATATAATATGGTATGGAAAAGACCATAATACTCTTCCAAAATACGGATTGGTCTTTCCATATTCAAATAACCCAATTTCAAAAGGGCATATCTCACTCATACAAACTCGGAATCAAGTAAACTCAGAGGCGTTGGAAAGATAAATCAACAATATTTTCAAAAATATATGGAAACACATCTAACTCATACTGATCTAGGAGTTATGTTTGTTTGAAGTTGACCAAAAACTTATTCTTAACTTAATTTATACAAATTTCAAGATTTTTTAATTCTTTCCAAAAATGATTTTTTCTAATTCTAGCTCTTTCTAGTTCTTTCAATTAGCAAAATGTTACAAAAACTTTAAAAATATGTAAATTTTATTATTTAGAGGTAAATAAAATTAGTGGGTCGTCTTTTCTATTTCTCTAATTTTTTTCTTTTCATTTTGTTGTCTTTCTCAATACACACATCTTTCTCCATTGAAACACCTCCCCCTCCATCTTCATCCTAACCAATATCCACAATTTTCATTTCACTAGTCCTTTACTAATCCATCATATTTAATACCAATATAATTTTATTGACGTCGATTTCGTTCTTATTATTGATGTCAATTTCGCAAATGTAAGCTCTCTTGAATTTTGAATGACTCATTTTCTTTTCTAGATCCATTCAAACATTTCTCATACAATTTATACTTTTTGTATCAATTTTCATATGCAATCTTTATTTCTTATTTGAGTTGTCAAGAAAATATTATCTTTAAAAAAATCATTCTTCAAGAAGGTAAATTCATGGGTAGGGTTCGAAGAAGATAATGTAAATATTATAGTGAATATTCTTCTTTGATGGTATTTAAAAAAACTTGTTGAATAGTGAAGAAGAAGAAGAATAAGAAGAAGACATAAAGAAAGTATTGAAGATTTAGAGAGTGAACAACAATGAACAAGAAAGAAAGGGGCGTCACTGGTCAGGGTTATATATTTATAAATTAATTAATTGATATAATTAATTTTAAAAAGTATTAAGAAAAAATAGTGAAAAAGTAAAAAAAAAAAACAAATAAAAATTAATGACGTGGTGCCTATATGGTTATAATGTGGCATTTACGTGGCTATGATGTAGCGGGTGATAGTGGTATTGTTGTAACACCCTAAAAAAATTTAAACTAAGACTCGATCCATATTTCATTTGTGAATAGAATTGAACCGAGTGATTCTTAGTTGTTCTTACGTTGAAGTTCAATTGCTTAGAGTAAAATGATTTTGTATATGAATTAAAGTCACTAGAATATCTAGCACAAAGTTGAGTGGAAAGTTTCCTTACCGATTAAATTTAGATATAAGATCCTACTTGGGTCAACATCAAACGACCATATGTCTTAGAGTACAAATAGTTAGGTGGCCCATAACCCATCAAATTAAAGGTTTTTGAATTTTCTTTCCAACCCACCAAATTTGCAACAATCCAAATTTTGAGTAAAATGTTATGACAATTTTAGTAACCTGATACAATCCGGTGATGAATTCAGCGACGGAAAAAAATTAAAAAGTGTCCTTTTTTTTCTTCATACCTTTAAGAAACCCCTTAACCAATTTCTTGACTAATTTAAGATCCAAAAATCAGATTTTCATATCTTAAAACATCATTTTCTTCCATCTCAAACCCTAAGAAAAAATCCTAAGGAAAACTAGAAAACTCTATTTTAGAGTCTTTCCATCTTTTTCTAGATCCTTCTTCAAGGCAAGTCTTTCTCCAATAATTCCATTCTTTTCAACTCAAATTCTTCCATACAATTATGAATCGCTAATGAAAATATAATTCTTGGTAATAGAGATTTCAAGAAACTAATTCAAGAATCTCAAGAAAGGTTTTCTTGATTGTTCTCCTTCAAGCTAGGGTTTCAATGCTTCTAATCAATTTCTTCTTCAACATTCTTCAAGAACCTTGTTTTTTAGGTATGTAAGGATGTCATAGTGTCGCAATAGCTCATCGTCACACCCTAAATAGACTTTTAGATCAATAAAAGAGTAATGTAGGATTTCTTTCCCTGAATTTGAGTATTCTTGAGATAAGCTGATTTTGAGTTCTTGAGTTCATGTTTAATTTTAAAAATCTATTCTTAATCATTGAATTTTATATATTATGTTATAAGATTTTGAGTGAATTCGTTCATGTATATATTTTAACATGACCCTATGAATTGATTATTATAGAGATGAGCAATATCGTTGAGTTCTGAGTTCTTAAGTTTTTGAGTTCAGAGTATTGAGTTTTCTACATTGCTATTAAGATCCCTAAGTTAAGTCGTTCATGTCCGTATTTTCTCATGAACCCTATGAAATGAGTTACAAATCTTGAGAAGCTTTTTAAAGCCAAAACTTGAGTTTTAAATAAGAATTTGAGGACTTAAAGATGAGTTTTGAGAAAGAGTTTCTAAAAACAGGATTAGTATGACAATCGAGTATGCCATCAATGTTTAAGCAGTATGGTATCTAGATATACCATCAATGTTTATGCAGTATGACTCCCCACGTCATGAATGATAATGTATTTTTTATAAAGAGTTTTCAGGTAAGAATTGAGTAAGAGTATAAGGGAACTAAGTATTTCCCAAAGGTATCAGTTCTTACATTGATAAAAGAGAAACTTTGATTTCTATATGAGTTATGAGTTCAAAATACATTTCAAGAGCGGTTGTCTCTTTAAGAGAGTAGTTTGAGAAATTATCTCAAACCAGAGGAAGATTATGTTTTTAAATCTTGAGGATGAGTATATATCAAAGGGAGTAGTATTGAGCAGCGAAAAAGGGATAAGCTCAGACAAATCACATTCCTCATGTATTCCAACATTGGTACATGGTAATACTTTTGGAAGAATCCTAAGTGTCTTCAGGAATAGCATAATGGATCCACTTAATTGAGGTGTTCTATTCCCCAGAAAGGTATAAGACAGTTCTGGCCCCGTCGGCGAGATCTGTATGATCATGTAGTTGATAGTGATGGTTGACGGTTATAGAATCTCCCAAATATAGTTAAAATTGTATTTTTATTATATCACTTAATATGTTGAGTTCAGATATGAGTAAGTATTTTGTAAAGTTTTAATGTTTTCACTTCATTATCTCTACATTTAGTTGACTATATATCTATACCTATATCATTCCTTTGATTCAGCTATATTACATACTCATACATTTAATGTATTGATGTCATTCGACCTGCATCTATTAATGATGTAGATACAGGTTCTTAGTATCCTCAACAAGAGTTTGTTGAGATCATTTAATTTGCTCGTTAGTTTTTTAGTAAGACGTCCTTGATTTTGGAGGACTCCATTTTTATGAGTTGTTAGTAGTAGTTCCGTTGAGGAATCCTGGGTCTTTTCCAAACACTCATCTTTGTAGAGTAGAGACTTCATAAATTGAAGCTTTGAAGAGTCTTTCAGTTTCATATATTTTATTTAAAATTGATGCTTCATACTGAGTATAGAAAGTAAAGTTTTGATACTGAGTAAACTATTTTTAATGGTTTTTTAAATTTGATGTTTGTCTATGATTGAGCTAGTCTTCCTTTTGTGGTCAGCAAGGATGAGTGTTTTCTCGAGGGCCAACAATGATTCTCAAGTATCGGTCACATCCTGGGATAGGCTTGGGACGGGACAAACTTTGTATCAAAGCATAGAATTGAAGTGTCCTAGGGTGCCTATGATGCCGTGTTGGTAGGATATTGTTTATGGTTGCGAGGGCCTTGATGTACCGTGGTTTCACGGTATTCTCAATGCATTTTTTACTTAAGAGTTGTGTGTGTCTAGAACCTTTCTGTAGTAGTTTTAACAACTTTTGTGTTGTGTTTTGCAGGAAATATGTTTAGGTTGAATTGCATAAGGCAGCTGAAAAAACTTGCAGAACATGACCAACGAAAGCCATCGATGGCCCGTCGTCCAATCGACGATCCATAGGTGGTGACCGTCGATGTGCAGTTCAAGTTAAGGGAGCAGATCAGGGAAATCTGACCAAGTGTAGAACTACGAGAGCAAACGACGGACCGTACTCGTGAACCATTGATTTGTTCAGAGAAGTTTCCAGTACCTAATTGTTCAAGATTTTAAATGTGGAATGACATAGGAGTATCGATGGATCATACTGCTTGTCCGTCGTTTGATTCAGAGAAGGTGTTATCGGTGAAGAAAAATAATTCCATGTATTGACTGACGGACAAAACTTTCCTTATTTTAATTCCTTTTTCTTATGACTATATTTACTATCTATAGGGCTTTAAAACCTCGTTTGGGGTTAGCTACCATTATTATTGTTCTATTTTGT
Source organism: Solanum sitiens (assembly GCA_016801875.1). Classification (NCBI taxonomy): domain Eukaryota; kingdom Viridiplantae; phylum Streptophyta; class Magnoliopsida; order Solanales; family Solanaceae; genus Solanum; species Solanum sitiens. Next base: position 1,855,485 of record JABWTJ010000070.1, on the reverse strand, counting down.
ATTGGAGATTGTTGGTTGCAAACATTGGGCAATTAATCAATTTCTGGATTTGGTTTGAAGGTTTTTCTTCCAATTTAAAGTTGAATTTCTTAGTTCATCCTTATTGTTAAGTAAGTTCATGATTTATTCATTGAATATTATGAATTGTGATCTTGCTAGCTTGGGTAACTATATCCACAACTAGGCTTGTGGGTACCATAGGTAATTAACAAAGTAATCCTAGCAATTAAGCAATTATCAAATAGTGTTTTTGCATGTATTGATGATTCTTTCCTTTAGAAGTCTTTCTAACGGTGTCCAACGTTAGAACTCACCTTATTTCTACTTGTCAGACCAAGGAGGTAGTTAACAAAAAAAATTATCAACATAGATTTAGTGTGATACTATCTAATAGGCAAGTGTCGATTGGTGCGAAGTAATAACTAAGTCATACATCAATTATGATGTCTAATATGAGGTAAAGGTAAGGGTTACTAGTTTATACTCACGTAGCCAGACCAAGGTACAGGGTGAAATTCTCTAGATGTCGGACCAAGGATTTACAGATACATAACATACCACTTTACATGTAAAACACTAGGAAAGAATTGATATTGCTAGGAATACGGCGTTACGAACATGCGAGGAACACATATACCCTAGTTATTCTCACAATTTGATAAAAACTCAACATTTACTTTCTTTTACTTTTTAACTTAGACTGTTTAAGAAACTTTTTTCATACCCTCCCCCCCCTTTCTTACTTATTTTTGGAAAGACATTGGCTAAATAGACGTAATTGTGAATTAAAGTTAGGTCTAAGCCATTTTCCTCGTGGGATCGACCCGACACTCCTAGTTGGGTTCTCTACTTGATTACGATTGCTTATACTTCTTTTGGGATGTGTCATTTGAGCGTATCAAATTTTGGCACCGCTGCCGGGGAATCTGGCTTTTAGATTAACTTTGATTAGATTATTAAAATTTAGTCAACGATTTCGTGATTTTACTTTTTCTTTTCTTTTTGTTTCTTTCAGTTCTAGCTCTAGTGTATGCCTAGTACATGGAGCCGAGGAGAACCACTCATTCCATTCGATCTCGAACTTAATCAAACCTTAAGAAGGATGGAAAATCAAGAGGTCCCAGCCAACCATAACAGAGTGAATGTGGGTGATGGAGCAGAACAACAGCCTTCATTACTAGTTGAGGCACACAATCAGGCACGAGTTAAGAACCAACTGAGAGAGGTTGTGAGAATAAACCCTCTAGCATCCCCACGACTTCAGGATTACTATAGGGGCAACGTGAACATTGCAGATTCTGATGGACCTCTTGTCCTACCCCCTCTGTCACATGGGCATACATTCGTGGTGACGAGTAGCTTGATGGAGATGCTCACCACGAGGGGTTTATTCTCGGGATTACCATCGGAGGACCGACATACCCACATAGCTAAACTGAGGTTTGTGTGCAAAAGTTGTGTGGGTACACCAGAATTGGATATGAATGTGATTGGGTTGCGAGTGTTTCCTCTATCACTGACAGGAGATGCTGCTATATAGTTTACTCAGCTACCCTACAACTCCATCTACACTTGGGATTAGTTGAGAGATGTGTTCTTAGCAAAGTACTATCTAGTGTCCAATAATCTCAACCACAAGGATAAGGTGAAAAACTTTGTGGCACTACCTAGAGAGTCTGTGAGTAGCTCTTGGAACAGATTTACTGCGTTCATGAGAGGCGTCCCAAACCACCGAATCGATGATGAGTCGCTGACAGAGTACTTCTACAAGGGTCAAGATGATAACACCAAAGCAGTGCTCGATACTACTGCGGGTGGCTTCTATAGAGAATGTACAGATGCTGAGATTGCAGAGAAGTTGGAGATGATATCTCGCAACAACAAGGCTTGGAACACTAAAAAGTCGGACATTGGGAGAAACACCTTTGCAGTTCAATCCACTAAAAACCCAGCAGCAGATAAGATTCATGAAGAGATGGCACCGATAAGAACTGAGCTAGGGTTGGTCTTGAAACATGTGAGCGGAGGTGAACAAAAGGTAAATGCAGTGAACTTCTTGACTAAACCTTCAACGTTGGTAGATGAGTATTATAATGAAGAGGATGCCTATGCAATGAATGATTAAAGGGGGGTTTCCGACCTAACTCCTAAGGCTCCAATTAGGAAAATTAGCGCCAAGATCAAGGAAAATAAGGTCGGAACTATGGTAACTACAACTGAGAGGGTCACTATGTCTGATATGGGAACTACAACCACGATAACAACTTCAACCACAATAATTATGGTAACCGAAATGATCGGAGTGGGCCTTATGTTCTCCCATAAAATTGAGAAGTTGCTCCTAGGGACGGTGGAGGTAGTATGGCATGAGTTGAGGATATGTTACAAAAGATGATAAGGAGGTTTGATGCTAGTGATGAGAATGTCAAGGAGATGAGAGGTGACCTAGCTAACATTGGACAGAAGGTCGATGCATATATGGTCTTGATTAAGCATCTTGAGTTACATATGGATTAGTTGTCTACTACTGTGAACCCACACAAACCTGGCACTATTCCTAGAAACACTATTCAGAATCCTAAAAATGAAGGGCATTACGTGGCAGTCACTTCTCAAGGGGGTAAGCAGACCATTGATCCACCTATGTCATCTGTAGTAGAAGGTGATATGAGAAAAGACAAATAGGTAGTAGAAGCTAGTGGAGAATTGGTGGAAAAGCGGTGAAAGAATTAGAGGTATCTCAGAAAGTGGTCCCCATTCTTAGACCTCCATCACCATTCCCTCAGAGATTAATGAAAAAGACTTAAGATGGTAAATACCAGCGATTTATCACTATGTTGAAACAACTTTCCATCAATGTCCCTTTGATAGAAGCTTTGGAACAAATGCCCGGATATGCTAAGTTTATGCAGGATATGGTGACAAAGAAGAGATCGGTGAGTTTTGAGTATGATGACATAATGCAGCACTGTAGTGCTATTGCTACAAGGTATCTTGTGCAGAAGAAGGAAGATTCGGGCACCTTCACTATTCCATGCTCTATAGGGTTGCTACACTTTGCTAAGGCACTATGTTATCTTGGTGCGAGCACAAATCTCATGCCTCTGTCCATTTCTAGGAAGTTAGGCTTGGGTGACCAAAATCCTACTACGATGCGGTTACTGAGGGCCGATTGAACTATGAAGAGGCCTATTGGTATACTCCATGATGTGCTTGTAAAAGTGGAGTCATTTATATTCCCTTTTGATTTTGTGATTCTTGACTGTGAGGTTGACTTTGAGGTCCCATTATTCTAGGAAGACCATTCCTTGCCACTGGGCATGCACTAGTCGACATGTAAAAGGGCATATAAAATTCAAGTTGAACAATGAAGAAGAAACTTTTAATATATATAGGTTTATGAAGCAGAGTGGTGAGCCCCAAACGGTATCTGCTATATCCTACAAGGTTGAGAGTGTATCTGAGGTGCAAATTGAAGAACAACTAGGTGTCGAGGTACTAGTGGCAGTTATCGTAAATTTTTACAGTGATGGTATTGAAGAGTATGGGTCTTTCATGGCCTCATATGAACGAAATGAATATCAGTCAAAGCCAAAGAAATTGGAGTTAGATATGAAGCATCGCGAGTCTCCACCCGGGAAACCAACTATTGAGCCCAAAATTAGAGCTTAAGGCTCTACCACCTCATCTGAGGTATGTGTTCCAAGGTAGAGATGACACTTTACTTGTGATAATTGCAGCAGATTTGAATGGATAACAAGTAGAGGGCTTAGTGGCTGTATTTAAGAGGTTCAAACGAGCCATTGGTTGGACTAGTGCAGACATTATTGGGATTCCCCCTGGTATTTGTTCCCATAAAATCCAACTCATGCCCGATCACAAATCGAGTATTGAGCACCAAAAAAGGTTGAATCCACCTATGCAAGAGGTAGTGAAAAAGGAAATCATCAAGTGGTTGGATGCCGAAGTCATTTATCCTATTGCGGATAGTAGTTGGGTGTGTCATGTTCAGTGCGTGCCTAAAAAGGATGAGATGACAGTGGTACCTAATGATAGGAACGAGCTTGTTCCAAAGAGGCCAGTGACCGGATGGATAGTTTGCATGGACTATTGGAAGTTGAATGGTTGGATTGAGAAGGACCATTTCCCCATGCCCTTTATGGATCAGATGATAGATAGACTCGTATGCGAAGGGTGATATTGTTTTCTTGATAGCTATTCAAGCTACAATCAAATCTCTGTTGACCATGAGGATCAAGAAAAAACCATTTTCACTTTCCCTTATGGGACATTTGCCTTCAAAAGGATTCTGGTTTATGTAATACACCGGCCACTTTCCAACGTTGTATGATGTCGATATTCTCTGATATGGTAGAGTACACTATTGAGGTGTTCATTGTTGATTTTTCTGTATTGGACGACTTCTTTGATCGATGTTTGAGCAATTTGGCTGAGGTGCTCAAGAGATGTGAAGATTGTAATTTGGTGCTAAATTTGGAGAAGTGTCACTTTATGGTGAAAGAAGGTATAGTGTTGGGCCATCGCATCTCGGGGAAGGGGATAGAGGCTGATCGAGTTAAAGTGGAAGTGGTAGAGAGGCTTCCTCCACCCATCTATGTAAAAGGTGTGAGAAATTTTCTTGGACATGCTAGCTTTTACTAGAGGTTTATTAAGGATTTATCAAAAATTGCACATTCTTTGTGCAAACTGCTCGAGAAGGAATGTAAGTTCTGTTTTGATTAATACTGTCTGTGTTTGGAGAGTTGAAGGAGAAGTTGGTGTCGGCACGCATTATTATTTCACCAGATTAGTGTGAGCCATTTGAGGTGATGTGTGATACAAGTGGGGTTGCACTTGGCGTGGTATTGGGACAGAGAAGGGATAAAACCCTTCACCCTATTTACTATGCCAGTAAAGACCTAAATGAAACTCAAAAGAACTACACAGTGACTGAACAAGAACTTCTTGCGGTGGTGTTTGCATTCAAAAGAATTTGCTCCTCTTTTCTTGGAACGAGGGGCATAGTGCATACACACCATTACTCTTTGAGGTATTTGATGTCAAACAAGGATGTTAAGCCAAGGTTGATCTAATGGGTATTATTGCTGCAAGAGTTTGATTTTGAGGTAAAAGGTAGAAAGGGGAATGAAAATCAAGTTGCCGGTCACTTTTCTAGATTGGAGGATGAAGCTATGCATGAATTGGGAGAAAAGGCGTAAATTGATGATGCATTCCCAGATGAACATGTATTGGCCGCTTCTCAAGATTTGATACCATGGTTCGCAAATTTTGCGAATAATCTGGCAAGTGATGTAGTTTTGTCAGACTTGACCTTCCACCAGAGGAAAAAGTTCATGCGTGATGTGAAAAAGTTCTTTTGTGATGAGCCTTACTTATACTGGAGTTGTGCTAATGGGAGTATTCACCGTTGTGTACCAGAGGTCGAGATGTTGAGTGTTTTTGAGGCATGTCACTCCTCACCTGTGGGTAGGCACCATAGTGGTATTTCAACTACACATAAGATATTTCTGTGTGGGTATTATTGGCCAACCATTCACCAAGATACTCACGATTTCGCCAAATCATGTGATCGGTGCCAACGAGATGGAGGAATTTTGAAGAGGCAAGAACTCCGCTTGAATCCTATTCTGGTGATTGAGCTATTTGATATATGGGGTATTGACTTTATGGGACCGTTTGTGAGTTCTCATGGGATGAAGTATATTCTTGTGGCGGTTGACTACGTGTCAAAATGGGTGGAAGCAATTGCACTTCCTAACAATGAAGGAAAGAGTGTCACCACATTCTTGAAAAAGAACATCTTCTCCAAATTTGTCACACCTAGGTCCATTATTAGTGATGGTGGCTTTCACTTCTATAATAAATTGTTCAAAGGACTTTTATAGAAATATGGTGTTCGCCATAATGTGGCTACTCCTTTCCGTCCACAGACTAGCGGGCAAGTTGAGGTGTCCAATCGTGAGATCAAACAAATTCTGGCGAAAACATTGAATGCTAATAGAACGGATTGGTCAAGGAGTCTTGATGATGCTTTTTGGGTCTACTGCACTACATACAAGACCCCCATAGGTATGTATCCATACCAACTTGTATATGGGAAGGCATGTCACTTTTCAGTCGAGCTAGTGCACAAGGCGATGTGGGCATTGAAGAAACTAAAGTTGGATTGGGCTGAAGCGGCATAACAAAGACTAAATGGGTTGAATGATCTTGAATAGTTTCCTAAAGGCCTATGAAAGTTCAGCCATCTACAAAGAGAAGAAGAAGAAGTATCACGACCCAACGATTAAAAAGTGAGAATTTGCAGTGGGTCATTTGGTGCTTCTATTTAACTCTAGGTTACGCTTGTTTCCGAGCAAACTCAAGTACATGTGGACAGGTCCATCCTCATCACTAAGTTGTTCCCACATGGAGTGGTTGAGTTGGAGAATAAGGAAGTCACAAAGTTCACGGTCAACGGTCAAAGGATAAAAATCTATCTGGGTAGGCGGAGAGCGTATATGAAGTGGTTGAGGATGATCATCTTGATGAATTCTGAGTAATCAAGGGGCCTGAGTCATGCCGCGAAGTTAAATCAAGCGCTTCTTGGGAGGCAACCGAAGGTGTATCCTCTAGCCAACAATAGGTTTTGTTTTCCTTGTAGAAATAGTCGTAGTTCTATTTTGTTTTTCTTATTAATGCATGTTTGCTTGTGTAGTAGTGTTGGCTAGAGATTAATATAGGGTTCGTATCACAATAAGTGTCCAGAAAAACACAAAAAGAATGGCCTAATGGGTGTTACATGTGCAGGGAGCAAAAACAAAAATCTGCAGAAAATGGTCAGGTGCAGAGGTCTACGGACCCCATAGACGGACCGTCGTTCCATCGACGGACCGTCGATGGTGTTCGTAGATCCCTAGTATGTTCCTATTTTTTTCTAAGTCTAGAAGTGATCGACAGCCCCAATCGATGACCGTTGATTGATCTACGGAACGTCGACGGGGTCCTGTAGGTCCAAATTTTCCAGTAATTTGACCCGACCCGGCCGGACAAATTAAAAGGCATAACGGTTCAAATTCATTGCCTCTTTAAATTTATTTGAAAATTCCCTTTAATAACCGTTTCCTCCCATTATTTCCTTCCTTTTTCACTCAAGTTCACCCTCTCAAATCCCAAATCACTTACCCATCCAAATTCTTCCTTTCCCAAACTGTCCCTCTTTTCCAAAATTCTCTATTTCTTCATTCTTAAGAGGCCGGTGATCGAGGTCGGAGGTGTAGGATACATTGTCAAGTTTAAAAACCACACCACTTCACAATAAAGGTGTTTCAATTTCCCCACACTTTGAATTCTCGTTCATAGCTATTTACAGAAATTCGCAAGTGGGTCTTGACCTTGGGACTAAAACTAACTGAATTTGCATGCTAAGAATTGTGTAGTCATGTCTCTCGGTATGAATGTGGTTGTGTAGCATATTAGTCGGTCTAAGATGTTGAGTGTCTCATTGTGTCTTAAAGTTCCAACTTAGGGTTCCTTAATTTTACCGAATTGGGTAAATAATTGAATGAAATCCGAACCTTAGGAATGACGAACTAGTATAGGTCATGTTAAAAGGCTTGTTAAAAAGGACTCACTAAAGAAACTAAAAGTTGGAACTTGTAAAAGGCCTGAAATCTGTCTTAGGCAAACAGTATGAGACCCCGTCTACGGATCGTCGATTAATCGATGGGCCATCGATGGGGTCTGTCGACTGAATCACGCTGAAAATGCCTAAGTTTAAAATGACGGAAGTGGACTACAGTCCATCAATTGATCGATGCATAGTCCTGCACGTCCGTCGTTCCCATCAGAGAACATGTTTTCACCAACTTCTAAAATAAATCTAAGTGTTAGACGATGGAAGTGGACTATGATCCGTGGATTGATCGACTGACCGTTCTGCACGTCCGTCGCTTTCATCAGAGAAGTCTGTCTTCCATCCTCTCTTGAATATTTCTAAGTGTCAGACGACGGACATGACCGACGGACCGTCGATACTGCCCGTCGATCTGACTCTACAACAACAGTTTATATTTTTTATTCGCCAGTTTTCTGTGCCCTATTGTTTTTCGAGTGTGTAATTATGATGAGTTGAGACTAACAACTACTCTACAGGTAGCGATGGATCCTAAGAAGAACATTTTCTACGTAAAGATGGGAAAATCCATGTCGGTCGTCTTGTCTCGTGGACAATTTTAGATTTTCACAATAAGAAAGACCCAGCTTATGTCCCTCCAGGTTCCACGACACTGACTAAAACAGCACGAGTCACAATGGGAACCCCTAGAAGGTGACTCCTGGCGTAGTCACTGCCACCCAATCTGATGAGGAGCACACACTGACCGGTTCACCAACCGGGGTTGATTCCAGTTCTAAAGGGGGCTTAGCATTCGGCTCCGAGTCTGCTTCCGCGTCAGGGTCTGCCCAATCTTTTGGGTGAAAGCAACCACTAATTCAGGTTCCACATCTCAGGGAGCCACTAAGTCAAAAGTCCAAGACCAGCAAGCCTTTTCTAATGAGGTTACCAGTTCAGAGTCTGCACCCGCACCCCGATCTAATGGCCCCACACTTATTGCTGATGAACCAAATCGGTGGTGCGTTGAGGGTCATTTCCAAGTGTACAAAGATGCGAAGATATTGAATGAAAAGGGGGTGATGACCCGACTTGTTATAGTGGAGCGTCGAGTCATCATAGGGAGTTTGTACACGATCCCCGAGGTGCAGAGACTGTTCAATCTGCGCAAATCCCACTGGATTGCTTGGGATTTTGGCACCTACAGTGAGGAGATAGTCTGGGAGTTTTATTCTTCCTACGTAGCCACTCTTCGAGGTTCTATAGACAGAGGTCAAGACCTGGAAAACATGATCCTCTCACCTATACTCTAGTCGGGGGCTGCCGGTTTGATATATCTAAGGCGACAATCCGTCGTTTCCTATATGGCCCCACCACAGGCCCACAGGTGATGCACAATGATGCAGAGTTCAACTACAGGTGGCACGTTCTACAGAGTAGCGGAATGTGGAGCATCATGAGGCGACAAATAAATGGTTGGCTCAATATCTGGCGACCGATGGTGAGAGGGAAGATTGGATGATAGACCCTCGAGGGATGATCAAGAAGACTTCCCTTACCTTTGTAGCCAATTTCTTCTGGACGCTGGTTTGATACAAGTTATCGCCCACACAAGCTGATAATGTAGTCACATGGGATAGGGAGGTGTTGGAAGCAGATGTGGTAGCGAGACTGGAGATAGACTTTGCTCGGGTGCTTATATCAGTAATCCATGAGAGGGACTTCAAGATTTCTACCACTTACCCCTTTGCATGTCTTATTTTCAAGCTATGCAAGGACGCCAGAGTGCCAATTTGGCATTGTGACACACTCCGCAGCCCGGCAGGGACAGTTGATCTAGGCCTCATCAGGGATGAGGCCAACATAGCGGCACCACGCAGAAGGCCCATGATTGAGGTTCCGCCACTGGGTGAGAATTAGGCGGACACTGTGGAGCTAGCCGAAAGGGTTGACCCTACTGCATCTGAGCCTGTTGATCCCACCCTGGCTGATTCCACCCATGCCTCCAGCATGGCCCCCATCTCGTCCCGATCCACACCACCAGCTACCACATTGGTCCCTCTAGATCAAATACAAAGGTTAGAGGCACAGATGGCCACCCTGCTTCACCACATTCGGCCTTGGATGCATAATTCCATTGTTGAGGCTGAGGATCGCATAAAGAAGCGGGTGTCCAAGCAGGACAAGCAGAAAATTTAGGCAGTCCACCAATGCCTCGATGCTTTTAAGCTGCGTGTGCTAGCACGACCATCCCTTACCACTGATCTCACAACCATTCAGACTGATCTTGCTAGATGATGTGGATGTCATCTTAAAGATGAGGTGGACTGAGACAGAGAGTTCCCCCATTGAGCTAGCAGAGGACACTGTTCTAGATGCCTTGTTCAAAGGCCATGCTGAGCCTTAACCTAAGCATCGAGGTCGTTCCAAGAGGCACTGCTCCAGCCATTCCACTGAGGCCTGTGATGAGGCCCGTGCGAGAAAGAGAGAGAGGTTAGAGCTACATAGGGCTAGGAGGGCTTCTTCGGTTGAGAAGGAGATACGCAAGAGGAGAGCACTAGAGATGGCGGCCGGAGAATCCAATTTTTTACCGGTGATCGATGATAGGAGCACTACTGAGGGTGCGGAGGTTGATGTGGGCACTACTGAGGGTGACCTAAGTGTTGATCTTGTGGGTTCTGGGAAACCAGATCCACCCACTTGTTGAGAGTCTTCGGCGCTATGTGCCACATGTTTGCTTCACCTACCACCCTGTACTTGTAATTTCTTATGCATTGGGACAATTTCATGTTTTTTTATTGGGGGTGGGATAAATGGAAAGTGAGTGTTACGGTGAAGTATGAGTAGCCCAACTAACAATCCTCTCTTGGTGTTTTATTGCCTGTGTTCTTTTCCCCCAAGAGACTATTTAATTTTCTATTGAACCGGCATGTCGTAATTTGTACAAAGTATAAAAGCATGAAAAATGAAGCATGATGGCTGACAAAATGATACCCCGTCCTGAATAGTGCTTGTATATATAGGTAAAAATAGGTTGAATATGTTGGATCTAAGCATGAAACACATAGGCACCCACTACATGACCTTCAACTAACACCTAAACTAAGAAAGCTGATAATCTGATAGTGTAATAAGGTGCCAAGAGAGTGTGAGGAGATTTGAATATTCAACAGTTGGTACCTAACTAGAACTTGCCCGGTTAGTCTTGCAAAGGGAATATGTGTTAGAATATAGGAAGTGATCATAGGCCCTTGTTTAAAATAGCCAATATCTAGCCTAAAAGAAGATAACCAAATGAAATAATTTTCCCTTGTTGATCCAAACATATTGAGCCTGTAATAGACCAAATGTTTATTTTTGATTCACCTACTCACATTCCCAGGGTCTAATATTTTGGACCCAGTCCCTCCTTGGACATGTGCACCTCGACTTTGGACAAAAGCCTAAGTTGAGGGTGGATAATGCACTAAGTAACCTTGTCTTAGCCCTGACCCGACTTCGGGTATTTTGTACCTCAACGCATGGAAAAGCCATGAGTTGAGGGTGGCTATTATGAGTGAAGACCCAAAAATGGGTATGAGAAGAGTTGGATGTTGAAAAGAAAAGCTTAGATGAGAAAAAGATGTGATTCAGCAAAAAATATCAATTGATTGAAAAATGAAAGAAAAATAAAAGAAAATAAAGAAAAGAGTTGTAAGGGAAAAAGATGCAAAAGAGGTGAAAGTCACATCCAAAAAGGGAGCAAAGTAAAGAAGAAAAAATAAGAAAAATAGGGTGTCAAAGGCAATGAAAAGAGGTAGAAAGATTAGCGGTAATATCAAGAAGGGCAAAAATTCAATAAAAATGTACCTATATGTACTACACCTGACCTTGAGCCTACTTTACAATCCAAGAAAGTCCTACCATGATCTTAGAGTCTAGTGAAGTGAACCTAAGTAATGAAAATAAGGAGTGTTGAGCAAAGATCCCTGTACTCAAATTCTTAATCAATGAGTGAAAAATGAGGATTTCTTTTGAAGTGAGGGCACTAGTTGTTGTATCGAAAAGTTGGTACTTTGGTGTGAGGCAAAACAGTAGAGGTGTTTGTTGCATGGTGAGTTTGTGTCATGATGTGATCCGCATGAGCTAGCTTGTCGAACCTGAGAGCGTAAGCCTGCACTAAAATCAAAGAAAGAGTCAGGATTGATAGGCATGTGATTGCTGGAGCTTAAAAGTGTATACTTTTGTACAAATATTATTTTGAGTCATAGTGCATCGCTTGAGGACAAACAATGAATTTAAGTTGAGGGTGTTGATGTACCGTGGTTTCACGGTATTTTCAATGCATTTTACTTAAGAGTTGTGTGTTTGTAGATCCTTTTTGTAGTAGTTTTAAAATGTTTTGTGTTGTGTTTTGCAGGAAAGATGTCCAGGATGAAAAAGCTTAAGGCAGCTGAAAATAATTGCATAAGATGACCTACGAAGGCCATCGACGTCCCGTCGTCGAATCGACGGTCCGTAGGTGGTGACCGTCAATGTGCAGTTCAGTCAAAGGGAGAAGATCAGGGAAATCTGACAAAGTTTAGAACTACGAGAGAAAATGACGGTCTGTTGATTTATAAATGGACCGTACTAATGAACCGTCGATTGGTCCAGAGAAGGTTCCAATACCTGACTTTTCATGATTCTAAGTGTGGAACGACGGAGGAGCATCAATGGACCGTAGATGGATCGACGGACCATACTGCTGGTCCGTCGTTTGATTCAGAGAACGTGCTATCCCGTAATGAAAAATAATTCCAGGTATAGAATGACGGAGGCAATCGACGGTCCGTTAGTGAGGTCGTCAATTGAAGTCGCGTTTCTAGACTAAACTTTCCTTATCTTAGTTCCTTTTTCTTTAAGACTATGTTTTTTTATATATGGGGATTCAAAACCTCATTTTTGGGGTTAGATACCATTATTATTGTTTTATTTTTTATCGGAGATTGTTGGTTGCAAACTTTGGGAAATTAATCAATTTTCGGATTTGGTTTGAATGTTTTTCTTGCAATTTCATGTTGAATTTCTAAGGTTCTTCTTGTTGTTAAGTAAGTTGATGATTTCTTCATTCAATATTATGAATTTTGATCTTGCTAGCATGGGTAAGTAAATCCACAACTAGGGTTGTGGGAACCATGGGGAATTAACAAAGTAATCTTACCAATTAAGCAATTCTCAAATAGTGATTTTGCATGTATTGATAATTCTTTCGCTTAGAAGTCTTTTTAACAGTGGCCAACGTTAGAACTCGCCTTGTTGCTACTTGCCGGACCAAGGAGGTTGTTAATAAGAAAAGAATTATCAACAAATATTTAGTGTGATACTATCTAATAGGCTAGTGTCGATTGGTGGGAACTAATAACTAAGCCATACATCGATTATGATGTCTAATAGGAGGTAAAGGTAAGGGTTAGTAGTTTATACACACGTAGCCGGACCAAGTTACGGGGTGAAATTCTCTAGATGACGGACCAAGGATTTAGAGATACATAACTTACCACTTTACATGTAAAACACTAGGAAAGAATTGCTATTGCTAGGAATAAAACGTTATGAACCTGTGGGGAACACATACACCCTAGTTATTCTCACAACTTGATAAAAACTCAACATTTACTTTCTTTTAATTGTTAACTTAGAGTGTTTAAGGAACTTTTTTCATAACCCCCCCCCCCCCTTTACTTATTTGTTTTTGGAAAGGCATTCGCTAAATAGACGTAATTGTGGATTAAAGTTAAGTCTAAACCATTTTCCTTATGGGATCCACCCCAACCTCATAGTTGGGTTCTCTACTTGATTACGACCGCTTATACTTCATTAGGGAGGTGTAATTTGAGCTTATCAGGCCTCACTTCTATAAATGAGGGACTATAAACATTTAAGAAAAAATTCCCTTGTTTTATACTCTATATCATACAGTAGAGTTGTGTCATAAAGAACTTATTTAAACTCATGGGTTTGTCATATAAATTCAACTACCCCGTATACTCAAGATAATTGAAAAGAAAAGCCAATTCCATATAGATGAGTTACTCTCACCAAAAGTCTTGAGGAATTCATGAAAATGTAGAGTGTCTTGAGAGAAGCTCGTGAGTGAGTTAAATGGTGAGTTTCGAAAGAATGCACTTTTATTCATATGAATCGTGCGTTCAAACTAAAAATGATATCTACTCTTTTCTCTAAATGTTGGTTTAATTGATACCCCTATGAGGAAGTGTGATTAAGATCTTGGTAGTAATTACTCCTAAAAATATAGTACAAGTTATGATAGTATAAGCAGTAGTAGTAAAAATTCTAAGAGTTTGAAGAATGCAAGCAGATGCGTAGAAATCTATGAAAGGGAGATAATGATGAGGCAAATCATGTTATTGTAGTCATGGACCTAGTAAGTTATTAATGAGGAGATTTTTCTTATGGGTAGACTAAGAAGTGATAGCTTTGTGTATATTTCATGGTAGAAAGTAGAGTAAGAGTTACTAGTTAGGATGAGTTAGATTATTCTTTAAGTGGAAAAGAGTTTATGATGATGTTTCATTGCATTAGTAACGACGAAGTGTAGGCATTGAATAAAAGAGTAGAGTATTCATGAGGTGATAAACCTAAGCTAAGCTTATGATTTTTTCGAGAGAGTCGCGAGGTCAAAGGGTTTTAGAATTATCCGGTAATGATGTATAGTAAGTGGATAAATAGTATTTAAGTTGTGAAAATAAATTTTACGGTAGTTTTTAAATAAATAAGTTATGAGATAAAGATTTACTACTTGTCATGAGGTCTTAGTGGCTATGTTTCTTAATTTTATCTAGTAGTTGTAAGTTGACATAGTAAGCGAGCAATCATATTAATATCTAGATTTAGTAATAAAAATTAAGATTGCATGTTAGATAAGTTTCGTCATCAAAATAATGGAAACATGAGGTGATGATGTTAATTTTGAGATCTGATCTGGTTGGTTTGACATAAAGTAGGTGAGGAATTGATATGTTAGCTGCAATGAATATGAGTGGTACTAGTGAGAGATACTAACTTTTAGGATAAGTGCAGTGAAGTGTGGCTAAGTCATAAGAGTAATAAGAGCATTAAGAAGTGTACCTGAAATTGTATATACTCAGACAAGGTTCCAACTAGGTTAATGATTTTTTATGTGTGCATAAATAGCTAATTGAGCTGTCAATGTGGAATAGGATGACAGAAGCATTATTTGTCCCTAAAAAATTTAGATGAGGTGGCCTTATAAGCCAATGAGAAGAGGTTAAAAGAAGCATCTTAGAAAGAGGTCTTAGAATGAGTCTTAATTAGTACCTGCTTATGGAGAGTTTTGTAGCCATTATACAATCCTTTACTTGAGTATTAAAGGGAATGTTGACCAGTTTAGATAGGAGGGAATAGATCCATATTTTCAAGTGTTAGCTTTAGACCTAAGGGGGAGATGATAAGATGAGAAACCAAGTCAAGTGTTGAATATGAGTGTATCAATCCATTCATACTCTAGCGTATTCCTTAAAGTTCAGTCATTTCAACATCATGAGGATGTTTCTTATATCAGAATTGTGTTCATGACCTATGCTCATACACTTAAGAGAGATTCACGTTTATGCTACGTTTTCATAATAAGGGGCACAAACTTTAGCCCATCGATCTCAATCTTACTCCATAAAGTTATAGATATCAATCTCATGTTGTTAACCTATTCATATAAGCAATCATGTCTCACAGTATGTTGAGTCTCAGAAATTCATGATTACTCTCAATAGTTAGCATCAAAATGTTATGTCATGCATATATTTCTATCAGGCATCTCGAATGAATCGTGCTTATGATCTTTCCCCCTAAAGTTTTTTCACTAATCTTTTTTAGTTTTGGGAGTGGTGTTGTTAATAGTAGTTTTGTAATGATAGAGAGGATGATTGTTGTTTCTTATTGTAATAGTGATGGTGTGTTTATTCCATGTAAGGTTATAAATTTGGAGTAAGAATGAGAGAAGGTTTTACGATGAGTAATAAGTCAGTTTCCTAGTAGTAATGCATGAAATTCAGTTGGTAGGAACGACAAGAGAATGAGGAAATCTTATTAGGATTGGTTAGTGGGAGTCCTTGTAGCGGTTACAGTACTAGGCTTGAATATTGTGTTGGTAGCATGTAGAAAGATGCATGTTGCGTTACGTGGTTCTTAATTAAGACTTGAGGTTGGTTGAATGTGGTGATAAGGAGCAATATTAGAGGTATAGAATCAAAATTTTGTTATTTAGATTTGAATAATCACCTTCTATTAAGATCTTTGTAATTTTGAGTTAGAATTAAATATAGTAAGAACATACAGTTAGACTCAAACCTTGGTAAGAGTAGTCATATACCCTTGTTGGAGCTATGAGTTGCAACCAATGAGGTGTGGTAATAAAAAGAAGACATAGTTGAGAAGTATTTCTAAGTTTCAAGATACCACCAGTCATATCACTCAAGGCATAGTGTTCTTATTCTTACCTTAGTCCCAGATATCCCTGCCTTATACTAAATAGCTTCAGATAGGGAATGACAATGTTCAAATTCATATTATTCTTGACTTATGTGCTACAGACAGTTCCAAGCTCATAGTATGATTCGGTTCTCCCATGTTAGTAGGCAATTTCAAAAGTCAGACAGCTAGTAAGAGTAATTTCTTTCCCTTCAATCCACAATTTATCCATCATTCGAGTACGAATGATCTCAAGGGGGAGATATTCTGACACCCCAAATTTTTTAAGTTAAAACTCAAACCATTTTATTTGTGAATTGGATTGCACCGAGTGATTCGTAATTTTTCTTATGTGTAAAGTTCAATTTCTTAGAGTGGAATCATTTTGAATTTCAATTAAGGTCACTAGAACTCCTACCACAAAGTCGAGTTGAAAGTTTTCTTACGGATTAAGCTCAGATATAACAATCTACTTGGGTCAACTTCAAACGGTCATATCTCTTATAATATAAAGAGTTTTGGGTATCATAACCTAATAAATTAGAATTATATGAATCTTCTTTCCAATGCCTTCAATTTCACAATAATCTGAGTTTTGAGTAAAAAGTTATGACCGTATTAGTAACCTGATATAGTCCAGTGACGAGTTGCCGACGGGAAAACATTAAAAAGGGTTTTTTTTTACCTTAAAAAACCCTAAAATAATTTCTTGACTAATTAAAAATCCCCCAAAAATCAGTTTTTCATCTCTTAATACATTATTCTCTTCTCCCTTAAACCTAAAGGCAAAACCCTAATAAAAATCAAAGTAGAAGACTTCATTCAAGATACTTTCCATCTTTTTCTAAATTATTCTTCAAGGTAAGTCTTTCTCCAAGAAGTTCATTCTTTTTAACTCAAATTACTCCATAAAATTATGAATTACTAATGAAAATCATAATTCTTGGTCGTAGAAATTTCAAGAAACTTATTCAAGAAATCTCAAGAAAGGTTTTCTCAATTGTAATCCTTCAAGCTAGGATTTCAATGCTTCTAATCAAGTTCTTATTAAATAACATTGTTCTTTCAGGAATTTAAGGCTATCATAGTGTTGGAATAGTTTGTCCTCACGCCCTACATCTACTTTCAGATTAATAAAAGAGTAATCTAGGATTTTCCCCCTAGATTTGAGTATTCTTGAGATGAGTTAATTTTGAGTTCTTGAGTTCATGTTTCTTTTTGAAAATTTATTCAAAATTTGTAATTTTCTCTATGTTATGTATTAATATTCTGGAGTCAATTCGTTCATGTCTATATTTAAACATGATCCCTTTGAGTTGAGTATTATTGAGATGAGTAGTATCGTTGAATGCTGAATTCTCGAGTTCTTGAGGTTTTGAGTTCAATGTATTGATTTTTCTAGTTTGCTATTAAGATCCCTAAGTTGAGTCTTTCATATACATAATTCCGCATGAACCCTAAGAAATAAGTTACAATAATTTAAAGATTTTTAAGCCAAAACATGAGTTTTAAACCGAGTTTTTGAGGAACTAAAGATAATTTTGAGAAAAATAGTTTCTAAAAACATGATTAGTATGACAATCCAGTATGCAATCAATGTTTAAGCAGTATGGGATCTAGATATAACATCAATGTTTTTGCAGTATGACTTCTCGAGTCATCAATGATCATATTATGATATGATTTTGATATATTCCTTACAAAGATTTTTCGGGTATTAATGGAGTTAGAGTATAAAGGAACTAAGTATTCCCAGAAGGTATATGTTTTTACATTGATAAAAGAGAAACTTTGATTTCTAAATGAATTATTAGTTCAAAAGATATTTCAAGAGCAATTACCTCTTTTTAGAGGACAGTTTGAGCAATTATCTCAAATCAGAGGAAGAATATGTTATTATACATTGAGAATGAGTATATATTATTGGGAGTAGTATTGAGCACCGATATGGAATGATTTTAGACAACTCACATTCCTCATAAACCACGTATGCCAACATGGGTACACAATCATACTTTTTAGATGAATCCTAAGTGCCTTTAGGCAGAGCTTAGTGGATCCACTTAGTTAAAGTATTCTATACCGTATAAGGTATAGGACATTTCTGACAATATGGGCAAGACGTTGTATCATCACGTCGCTCATAGTGATGGTTGACGATTAGAACATCTCTCAAATATAGTTAAAAGTCTTTTTTTAATAATATCACTTAATATTTTGTGTTTAGAGATAAGTATTTTTTAAAGTTTTAATGGTTTCACTTCTTTATTTATTTACATCCAGTTGAGTATATATCTATATCTATTGCAGTCCTTTCATTTAACTATTTGTTATTCATGTATATTACATTCTTGTACACTCAATATACTGATGATATTCGACATGCATCTTTTAATGATGCAGATACAGGTTTTTAGTATCCTCGACAAGAGTTTGTTGAGATCATTTCATCTGTTCCTGAGCTTTTGAGTAAGACCTCCTTGCTTCTGGAGGAATTCATTTTTATGAGTTATTAGTAGTAGTTCCCTTGAGGATTCGTGGGTCTTGTCTTGACACTCATCTTTGTATTGTAGAGGCTTCATAGATTGACAGTTTTGAATAGTCTTTCACTTTCATATATTTTATTTAAAACTTATGCTTTATACTTAGTATATTCAGCAAAGTTTTGACATTCTATAAACTATTTTTAAACGTTAATTTCAATTTGATGTTTATGTATGCTTGAATTAGTCTTCCTTTTGTAGTCAGCCAGGATAAGGGTTCAGTTGAGGGCCAATAATGCTTCTCGTTTGTCGGTCACGTCTAGGGTGTACGCTCAGGACGTGAGAGTTCTAGTCTCAGGGTGGAAATAAAATTACTTCAAAGATGTTAAGGAGAGTATATAAATGCCCGTTGAGTTTAAGTGCTAAAGTATATTGTGATGCCAAGTTAAGGTAGATTTTTATGTATTTCTCTCCTTTTTATAAAGGAAAAGGTCAAAATTACTCTTGTATTATTCGAAATAGCTCAAATATACTCTTTAATTATGTTTGGGATCCATACTACCCTTGTCGTCTATGTTATGGACCGCGAATACCCTTAAAACGTTATCTTTGGCATTAGAGCTATCATCGCAGTCTAGCCAAAACTTGACAAAAATACATTCATCTCAATGATGTTGTTCTTCCTTGTTCACCCCTATCACAAAAAAAAAAAACTTTCATAGTTCTTGTCTGAGTTGTTGTTCTAACTTTGGAACTCCAATTTTAAAGTGCGCTGAAGTTTGTTTGAGGTTATAATTGCGTATTGAATGATGAATTTCAATTTTGGAACTTGGGGTCATAAATACACAAAATCGGATGTTAGATTTTCATACTTTTAAGAATTGATTCATATATATATTTTTGGGATTCAAACTCAAATCTTCAAATATCAATCTTCAAACTAATAAATCAGTTGTTATCTGTGAATTTCCAGTCTCAATTTCAATATTTAAGCAATTTTTAGTAACATTCATTTAAATCTCTTCAAATTTTTGCACTTCAAAATCCAACAAAAGCAAGAAATTTCTTACCCACAAGCTTTTAAATGAGTAGCTATTTCGAGTTTCAACATAAAAATAATGACTTCAGTTTTTCAACATCTTTCAACCTTGAGAATTAAATTTTCAGCCTCAGATTCGATGACATCAAAACCCAAACAATGAACTTAATCATTTAACTCATAACTACTATCTCAAACGAATTAATTTGGCGCACTTTGCAATTAGAACTTTGAAGTCCGAATAATACTCAAACTAGAACAATGAAAGATCTATTTTTGATATTTTTTAAAAAGAAATTATGATAGATATCAACAAGTAATAACAAAATTATTGAGAATAAGAGATTTTTGTCATATTGGACTGTCTAGGTGGACTGTCATGTCAGCACATATGAAAAAGATAACGTGTTAAGGGTAGTGGTCCAAAGAATAGGCATCAAAGGTAGTTTTGATCCCAAACATAAATAAAGGATATATATGAGCTATTTCATAGTTCAAGGGTAATTTTGACCCTTTTTCGTTTTTATGAAGAGGTTTAAATTAAATTACCCTTACGCCCCTAGCTCAATTCCATGCTTGTAAACAAGACTCTAAATAATGGAAATATATATATATATATATATATATATATATATATATATATATATATATATATATATATATATATATATATATATATTACTAAAAGCATGGAAAACAAGTTGAAAGTTGAATTACATTTTTACCCTACTACAAATTAAATTGCTATAAAACATTTAAAATTTATTTGTATAAATTCAATTAAATGTTGATAACTTTTAGACTTCCTAAGATTAATACCTAATAAAATATCTAATTTATTAATATTTATCATTTATAATATATATGTATATAATAGTTATAATTATTTTTTTTTAAAAAGTCTTTATCTAAATTGCTATACTTTTCCTCTTTTTACAACTTTTTCCTTAACACCTCTCATGTATAATATAATTTATGTGGATAAAGTATTATCCTTTATAATAAATAATGAAATTTAATAATTTAAAGGGTGCAAATCTACAAAAGGGAGACACACATTGATAATGTCCTCTTTATTATTATTAAAGAATGACTCTAGCTTCACAAATTTAAATTCATTGATGTTTAATTACTTGATAAGAACTTTAGTTGTTCTTTCTACATGGTTTGCTAACTTTACTTTTTTTTTCATATGCTTCATTTATTTATTATTATTTTCGAATTACTTATTAAACTTTTTTACTCTTAATATTCATAACTCTCATCTTTTCATATTCATAACCTCCAAATATCTCAACTAAAACTTTAAGATATCTTTTGATATTCCTTCTATTCTATCCATATAAATTCAACTTCTTTATCTCATGAAACCTCTACCAAGATTATTTGGCTATTATTTTTATTCTATAGTTAAAGAAGATGAAGAAGACTCAAATTTTGATATGATATAGAAGGAGTAATTTTGTACTTATTTTTTCATCTACATATATATCTGTCTTATAAGAATAATGTCAACATTATATTTTTTTCTTAAATCTGGTTCTTTTTATCTTTTTTTTTTCTCTAATAGACTTCTTAACTTAGTTTGCTATGAATGTATTTGTAGACAATAAAATTCGCGTCGAGAAAACAACAATAATTAGAAACGGAAAATTATAGCAACAATCGTTTTATTATTTCAAGTGCGAGTGTTACAATCTCTATAATTCCTCTGAATTCGCCTTTTCAAATATAAGTTCAAGGGCTTTAAAGCTTTTTCTTGAATCTCTAACGGACTTGAACTTGAACTTTATCTTGATCTTGACTTTTATTTGAATTCAAGGGCTTCGAGCTTGTTCTTGAATTGATGGTCTTGATCTTGATCGTTCTTGAACTTGAATGCTTGAATTCTTAAACTTTTAGCTTTGTAGAGAATTAAATGGCGTTTATACCACAGATTTTCTCTAGCTTCTTGTTTAGAAATTTCCGTCCTTTTTCTGAATTTTGAGGACCCCTATTTTAGTTATAGAATAGGGGAGCTGCAATTGGAACATGATTTCTTTCGGCCAATCAAATTTATGTGACATGACATATGGGATTTATGGAGCGAACTTTTCATCTTTGACACATGTCATGATTATATCGATTTTCTATTTGACTTGGCATGCCACATCATTTGCACATATGGTGCGAAGATGGGCCTCTAGAATGAAATGAAATTGGGCTCATCTATTGTAGCCCAAATCAACTAATTTAGACTTTAATTAAGTCCATATTTATTGGACAGAAATATTTAACTCAATTATATTAATTCATAATATTTATTTGGATTAATATATTTATGAATTTAATATAATCCAATTCATTTTATAAATTAGTATTTAATAAATTTTAAATGATTACAGTATTATTGTTGTAAGTCTTTATTCTTATTTTGTAATTATTATATTTTATTATTCATTACAATATATATATATATATATATATATATATATATATATACGAAATAATGTCCTAGCATTTGATGTGTTATGAAAAGTTTTATATTTTCTTCTAAATTCCTATGACAATGCGATGAATGATGTCTATGGAATTTTACAATACCTCTGAGAGGTCAAGAACGCCATGTTAATTCTAAGGGGTACTCCCCGGTCATGACAAGACCAAATGGTCTGGCACAGCGCGCCCTAAACGCACCCAAATTGGCGTTTTTCGCCTAGCTTTTGTAGTTTAGCCTACTTAAGTCTTTCTAAGGTGTATTAACACTCTAAAGTGATTCTAATTACTTCAAATGATTTCTAAACACCTAGGAATCACCAAAGAACACGAATCATAACCTTTAATACATAATCTAATTCAAGAAATGTTAAGATCAAAGTCAAAGAAGTTAAAAGTTAAGTCTAGAAGTTAAGAAGTAAGTCAAAGCAACGTTTCTTAAAGTTACTGGAGTCTTTATTAACGTATTCACTTCTTTTTAAGGCTCAAGTTTCAAGGTAAGTAAAGAGTAAAGAGTTTATGTCTTTCCTTCAAAGAAATATAAGGGAACTAAGTATTGCCTAAGAGTTGATTAAAGACTTAAGTTTCAAGTTAAGAAAATAGTAAAGAGTTGAGTTCATTTCTCAAAAAGTTATAAGGGAACTAAGTATTCCCTAAAATATATAAATGTTTTCAGATTTAAGTTAAGAGGAAACAAAGATTTCCCAAAAGAGTTTTGAACAAGAAAAAGGAACATTGATTCAATGAGAGATTTTTAAACCTAAGTGTTGAGAAATTATCTCAACCCAAAGAAGAAAGTTGTTTTTAAAGAATGAGATAAAGTATGTTTTGGGAGTAGTATTGGCCACCGATGTGGGGATGAGAGATCATATTAACTCAATGTCTCCATAAAAACCATGTAGCGATCATGAGTATTAACGGGTCATACTTTTTAGATAATCACGTAAGTTAAGCTAGTGGATCTACTAAGTAGTTATGTGCGATGGCAAAGTATAGGACAGTTCTGGCAGCGTGGTCAAGACGTTGTATCACCACTTAAGCTCATAGTGATGGTTGTCGGTTACAAAATCTCTCACATAAACTATATCACTTAATATCTAAGTGTTTACATTGTATTACAAGGTTTGATATATTGCATGTGTCTTATTGCTTTATATTTAGTCAAGTTATTCATGAGTTGAGCAGAACCAAGGTAAGTGTTTCTTCTTACTCTTTTCAAGCTTAAGTTTTGTTATCATTCTAACTCGCATACTCGTACATTCAATGTACTGATGCAATTTGTCCTGCATCGTATCATGATGCAGACGCAGGTAACCAGGATCAGCATCACCCAGCTCCTCGTTGATCAACTAAGCACTCAGAGTCAGTGGTGAGCCTTCTTGCATTCTGGAGGACACATATTTACTGTTTTTTAGACTCTTCTTTTATATGATGTTGTGGGGTCTGTCCCAACATTCATCTTAGTATTATAGAGGCTTCATAGACAGTCAGATAGTTTAATTTTTGAGTGTCTTCTTTGTATTGCAGATGTTTTTCTATGAGACTTAAGTGCCTTTTTGTTTAAGATATTAATCTCATGTTATTTTTATGAGAATGTTTCTTGTATTGAGGTAAGTCTTCCGTTGATTTAAGTAAGCCCGACCAAGGGTACGCTCAAGGCCAACAATGATGATGGCCACATCCAGGGTGTAGGCTCAGGGCGTGACAAAAGGTTAAATGGGCCTAGCTAGGAATGGGACATACTTTGTCATAACTTTGGACAAATGGCCATTTAATGTGTTACTTAAGGGTGTACTATAGAAGGGTAATTAGTTTGTATTTGTGGCCAATCAGTGTAGTTTATACTTTTTTAAAACCAAATGTTTGACGCTAAAAGCCTCTTTTATTTCCAAAATAATTTATACACAGCCTGGCCCAATCAAGAGACTTGGTCCATTAAAGGAAACAGAAAAAACAAAATAAATGAAAGCCTAAGACTAATAGTAAATATCTAGAAGTGTAAAAGTTTTTAGTCGAAATACTTCCCTAAGAAATTCATCGAAGGAAGATGAAGAGGCGCTGACAATCGCCTTCATCTCTAGCCAATCAAACACCTCTACAACACTCTACTACCTTGAATAATATGACATTGAACAAGGTGTGGATAGGCTACATGAGGTGACATTCTTTCAACAACATCTTCCAAGCTAAGTATTTCTATCCTTATTAATCCTTCAGCTTGACTTTCTTGAAATACTTAGATGTAGTGTTATAAGTTAACTTTCTTGCATAGATTCTTATCCATGAATATATTTGTCAAAATCCATAATGTGAAACTTATAAATCCTAAATGATACCATAACTTATATAACATATTGTTATAGTGTCATTGAGGAATAACTAGATATCCAGGAAAAATTGCACAAATACTAAATTATACCATCACAGTATATATACATTGTTTATGGTATCATAAAGGGTTTTCTATGTCATTCAATGGTATATGAATCATACTACCATAATATATTCATATATTACAATGATATTAAAATGATACAATTGAGGAACAACTATTATTTCAACAAGTCAACCATCAATCCTTAATTACGGACTTCTAAACTTTTTAATGATGCCATAAAAATTTATTGTATGATAGAAAATTGCAAAAATAATGAATGATACCGTCATAGAACGCATGCACGCTGACACACACATGCACGCATGCGCAAATACACACATAGTGATGGTAACATAAAGGTTAATTGGGCTTTGCTAGGAAGGGGACATACTCTGTAATAACTTTTGCCAAATGGACATTTAGGGAATTACTTAAGAGTGGGCTATAGGACGGTAATTAGGTTTTATTTGTGTCCAGTTAGTGTAGTTTATCCTTTTTTTAAAAAAAAATAAAGATTTGAGGCTTAAAACCTCTTTCAGTTGCAAAGCAATTTGAACACAACTTGGCCTAGTAAAATGATCTTGTCCATTGAAGCAAATAGAAAAAAAAAAAGAAAACCTAAATGGAAGAAGAAATATCTAGAAGTATGAAGTTGTTAAATAGAAAAACTTCTGTAAAAAATTTATTGGAGGAAGATGAAGAGGCGCCAACAATCACCTTCATGTTTATCAATTAAAACTCCTCCACAACACTCTTCTACCTCGAATAAATACAGAATCTTACATTGAACAAGTTGTAGATATGCTTCATGAGGTGACATTGTTCAGTAAAACCTTCCAATCTACGCATTTCTATCCTTACTGAACCTTCACCTTCACTCTCTTGAAATACATAGATCTAGTCATATAAGTAACTTTCTTGCATAGATTCATATCCCTGAATATGTTTGCCGCGACTCATAATGTGAAACATCTAAATCCTCACTAATACCATAACTTATATGACATACTGTTATATTTTCATTGAGGAACAACTCTACACTCAGAAAAATTGCACAAATACTAATTGATAACATTAGAGTATATATATACACTGTGATGGTATGATAAATGGTTTTCTATGTCATTCAATGGTATGTGAATAATACTACCACAATATATTATTATATTACAATGATATTAAAATGATATAATTAAGGAACAACCATTATTTCAACAAGTAAGTCATCAATCCTTAATGATGGACTTCCAAAATCTTTAATGATGCCATAACAATTTATTGTATGACATAAAATTGGACAAAACAGAATGATGTCATCATAGCACGCATGCACGCTTTCACACACACGCACACATAGAGTGATGGTAATGGAAAGGTGAATTCGGCCTCGCTAGGAAGGGGACATACTCTGTTATAACTTTGGAAAAGTGAATATTTAGGGAGTTACTTAAGAGTGGACTATAGGTCGATTTTTGGTTTTTATTTGTGGTCAGTTTGTGTAGTATTGGGTATGTAGCAATAGTTAATTAGATAAGGAAGGAAAATGAAAACTAGAGGAACTTGAAAAGTTGGAAACTTGAAGAGTTGGGCACTTGAAAAGTCCTCTTATGCTTTAGTTAAAAGACATTTATTCTTCATCGGTGGTGAAAAGAAAAATAGGAAATTTTAAATATAGAAAAACTCTTATTAATTGATAAAAAGGTTGGAAATAGGGACCCCTCACACTGTCGTCGTCACTCGGTCGGCTCGATTTCGGCATCGGCTTCGGAAAATGATCGATCAAGAAATTATTTTTAGACAAAATTTGTTTTAATTATTTAGTTATTTATTTATTTAATTAATTAAATTAAAAGTCCACATGTTTCAATTAATTAGTTCATTAGTCTAAATTCACTTAATTGATCGACCCAACTCGAATCCGCACACAACCCATTTTATTTAAATTATTTCTCGTATTATTTGAATTTCCCGCCATTAGAAGTGAGTTTTATGAAAAGTTGCAGCTTTCAGGAACAACCATGACCATTTTTAAAGTTGCAACTTTCATGAATGGTCATGTGAATTTTGAAAGGGTTGCAACCTTTCAGAACCAGTTCCTCTTGCCTATAAATACATTGATTCTTCATATTTTTTGTTTACAACTTTTTCTACTTTCTTCTTCTTGTTTTGCACAAAAATTTCTTCATGTACTTTACTGCTGTTGAGTGATTCACTGACACTACAGTTTTTGGTATCAATATGCTGGTAATTGAGATTATTCTATTTTGGGAGAGCATATTCCAAATCAAACCTCGAATACTAGAAGAGAATAATTTCCTTAAGAGGACATTGTGCATTCGGTGGTCTTGACCTTTTCCGTTCTTTTGTTTTCCATATCTAGTATGTTTTACAGCTTTTAGTTGTTGTGAATTAGTTTTTGTTCTTCTCTTCTTACTCATTCATTAAACTTTGGTTACTTCGTGTTTCTACAAAGTTTGTTTAAATAAGTAATTTTGTCTTAAACATTGATTGGAAACAATCTTAAGGAAATTATTATTTTATTTTAAATCTATGTTTTTGGTAAAGATAAATACCTTTGTGGTTCTATACTTCTTTAAGTCAACAATTTTAAGTTATTGATTACTAAGTCTGTATCGATTTTTGTTTATCAAAAAAGAAAACAAAAATATTACAGTGGTTGTTGCTGCGCCAACCCAAACTACTGTACCACCAATAGAGAAACCGGGAAAATTCTCTAGTGTGAATTTAAAAGGATGGCAGCAACGAGTATTTTTCTGGCTTACCCCTCTTGATCTGCAGAAATTTACCAATGAAGAAACTTTAATGTTTGCTACTGAAATGCCAGATTTAGAAATAGGCAGACTTGGTAGGAGACTTTTCTTCTTTGTTAGAAGATTTAAGGACAAATTTCATTGAATCTACCCAACACCAGTCTTCATTCCTTATAAAATGCACATCTCCACTAAAGATTATATTTTCAGTTTGTGGTTGGTAGACCTTATATGACTCTGAAACTGAACTATATCAAAGAAAAATGCATTGGACCATTTTTTATGTAGCTTATCTTCTTTTACCTGAGGAATATAGGAAAAACAGAGACAACCACACACTTTAAGGAAATTTAACGATGGTTTAAATCCATACCAAACTTGAAAATGAGTTGGGTCTTTCACTACCTTTATGGCAAGCCTATTTTGATGAAAACCTGCTGTATTTTCTGCCACAAACCAAACTTCTTTGGCAAGTTCTTCTCGTGCAACATGCATATGGTAATCTCTATAATGTATATGTTCCTTCTCTCACTTACACCATTTTTTGTGGAGCATAGGGAGTAGTATATTGATGAAGATTCCCCTTTTCCTCACATAACATGTTGAACTCGTGAGAAGTGTATTCACTTCCATTATCCTTACGAACTCGATTTTACAGTCAACTTCATTTTTTACTTTTTCTTTGAACTTTCGAAAGACATTAGCAGCCTTTGTATTATTCTTGAGAAAGAATATCCAGCACATGCGAGTTAGATCATCAACAAATATGATATATTAATACCTCTTAGAAAGGGAGACCTTTGAGGTCCTGCGATATAAGTATGAATTAGTTTCAATTTGTTCAAGGCTCTCCAAGTTGTTGTTGGAAATGGAAGTCTATTTTTTTCATATTGACACGCAAAACAATTTTAAGAACTTATTTCTAAAACATGAAAGTCCTTAACTATTTTTTTTTTCATTTTAAGCAACCCTTCATAGTGGTAGTGTCTGAGTCTCTTATGTCATACTCCTGCAACACTTTCTTTGGATGAAAAGACAACATGCTACTCCTCAAATGGATGTAATTAGAAATTTTTGGCTCTCATTTTTATTTTAAACATTTCTTTATCTACAATATCCTTGATCAAGCAATGTTTATATTCAAAATTTAATTTGTTGCCCTTTTCCATCAATTGACCAACACTAAGAAAGTTTTAGTCTATGTCAGATACATAAATCACATCAGAAATTGTTTTAGTGCCTGAATGACTTGGAATATCAAAGGTTTCTTTTCCTCTTACAGGAAGATGGTCGCCATTATCTATTCTAACTTTATTAATGGATGTGGGCTTCAATTCCCTTGAAGAGAGACATTTCATTTGTCATGTGATTAGTGCATCCACTGTCAATCAGTCAACACTGGCTCGATGACCTGCTAGAAAAACATGTAGCAACAAAGAGTTGATCTTCCTCCTCTCCATCAACAATTTCAACCTCTAGTTCTTGTTTCTAACCATTGTTATTTCAAATAAAAGCTTCATGCCCAAATTGATTATATTATTTCATCTAGCATCAGGTTTTCTCCAATATTTGTAAAGTCGATGACCTTTCTTGTTACAATGATTACTGATAACGCTCAACTGCATTTCATCCATTTCTAAGTGTAGGCGGACACAATAAAGTATAAAATCAACGACGAGTTGGGGTCGATCTCACATGGAGTGATACGGTAAAGAATTCGGTTAAGAAGTGAAAGGAGTGTTTTAATCGCTTGTAGAAGTAGAAATGTTTGAAATAATTAAAGTAAATGGCAGGGGTTTGACAATTACTGTCAATTGGGGGGCTTAGGGTGAACAATTAACAACTACAAACACAGGG
The DNA here is from genome assembly GCA_016801875.1 of Solanum sitiens. Taxonomy (NCBI): domain Eukaryota; kingdom Viridiplantae; phylum Streptophyta; class Magnoliopsida; order Solanales; family Solanaceae; genus Solanum; species Solanum sitiens. The sequence goes on along the minus strand of JABWTJ010000070.1, from coordinate 1,826,402 downwards.
GAATAATCAAGTAGAGAGGGATCCTTGGGTGTATGATCGATTCAACACCAATTTTGGTATATGGGTGATGATTATATACTAAAACTCATTGAATCTTAGTGGGTAGGGTAGTCTTTAGGTTTGATTGTCACTTCTCAATCAACTATCATGAATCAAGCAAGTTCTCTCTAACCTCGGCAAGCATAACAAAAATAAACAACCTAATACCTCAATGAATCTACTCTTTCAAGCTAGATTGATAATATTGAATGTAGACCCACTTTCTCAAGATAATTTTTCAATAACCCAATCAACAAAATCATCAATTGATAGTTTTAAGGTTAAAACATCTTTCTCAAGAAAGCTTAGAATACTAGAAGAAAATTATATTTGCAACTACAATTCATCCATTAAAACATAATTATTAAATGAACCCACTTCCAATCAACATTAAAATTAGTAAATACTAACACTCATTCGATAATTAAAGAATTAAATAACATAATCACGCCCCCAAGAAAGAATGAGGGTTTCAACCACGTATAATAAAAAGCAAGAAATACTTACCAACTATGTGTTTAATCTGCTTGGGTAACTATTCGAAGGTCTAAAAAATGCTTAATAAAATTCAAAATCTAATAAACCCTGAATCTCTACTCGAAAAGTCCATGAACATTGTTAATGATAAAGAATCCAAAGCTAGACAATATGGGAACTCTAAAAAAAAATCAGAACTTCCCTTTCTTCCTTTAGTTATTTGTTTTCGGGAAATAATTAACTAAATACAAGTAATAATAGAATAAAGTTAAGTCTGAACCATTTTCCTTGTGGGATCGATCCCAACCTCACTAGTTGGGTTCTTTACTTGATACGACTGCTTTACTTCTTTTCGAGAAGTAAGTTTGAGCGTATTAAATTTTGGCGCTGCTGCCGGGGAAAGTGTCTTTTAGATTAACTTAAAACTTATTACTAAAGTTTAGTCAATATTTTCCTAATTTTACTTTTTTTTGTTGATTTTGTCTCTTGCAGATCTAACTTCCGTGTATGCCAGTTACGCGGAGTAGAAGAGAACCCTTGCTTCCAAACGACTACAAATTGGAGCGTACACTACACAGGATGAATCGAAACTTGGGTATTAATGATGATGATCCCAACCAGGACATTCCAGCTCCGGTTGATGCTCATGGTCGGTTATTACCTAAAAATCGTGAGGAAGATGAACTAAGGGGACAACATCCCGCTCCACGTCCCCAAGAGTACTATAGGGGATATGAAAACATTACTGATTCAGATGGGACACTTGTCTTGCCCCCCCTACCGCACGGCCATACATTCGTGGTAACTAGTAGCCTGATGCAAATGCTCACCGCTAGAGGTTTGTTTTCAGGGTTACCTTCTGAAGATCCACATGCTCACATCACAAAAGTAAGATCGGTGTGTAAGAGTTGTCTAGGGAGGCCTGATCTGAACATGGATGTAATTGGGTTAAGAGTGTTCCCTCTCTCACTGACGGGAGAGGCTGCTATATGGTTTACTGAACTACCTTACAACTCAATCTACACTTGGAATCAACTGAGGGATGTGTTCTTGGCACGTTACGACCCGGTATCTAAGAAACTAAACCACAAAGATAGGGTGAACAACTTTGTGGAACTACTGGGTGAATCAGTCAGTAGTTCTTGGGACAGGTTCACATCGTTCTTGAGGAGTGTCCCCAATCACCGCATCGATGATGAGTCACTGAAAGAATACTTCTATCGGGGATAGGATGATAATAATAAAGCAGTACTGGATACGATAGTGGGTGGTTCTTATGGGGAGTGTCCTTATGCTGAGATCGCTGAATGTTGGAGAAAATCTCCCGAAATAAGAAGGCATGGAGTACTAGGAAGTCAGATACTGGGAGAAACACCTTTGCAGTGCAATCCGTACACAACCCAGCCACAGACGAGATTCGTGAAGAGATGGCTCATATGAGAACTGAGCTTGGGTTGGTGTTAAAACATGTCACTGGGGTGCAGAAAAGGTAAATGGGGTGAACTACTTGTCTAAACCATCACCGCCGAATGATGAGTATTACTATGATGAGGAATCTTATGCGGTAGCTGAGAAGACGGGGGGTTTCCGACCGAACGCCCAAGGCTCCAATCAGGAGAATTGGCGCCAAGGTCAAGGAAACCAAGGTCGGAACTATGGTAATTATAACCGCGAGGGTCATTATGTCCGAGATGGGAATTACAACCACGACAACAACTTCAACCGAGGTAACTATGGTAACAGAAACAATAGGAGTGGGCTCTATGTTCCACCTCAAAATCGGGAAGTTGCTCCTAGGGATGGTGGAGGTAGTATGGCGCGAGTTGAGGATATGTTGCACAAAATGATGAGGAGGTTTGATGCTAGTGATGAGCACACTAAAGAGTTAAGGAGTGACTTAGCGGGTATTGGGCAAAAAGTTGATACACATGCAATCTCGATTAAGCAGCTTGAGTTGCAAATGGCCCAATTATCTGCGACTGTGAACACACGGCAACCGGGCACTCTCCCTAGCAACACTGTCCAAAATTCGAAAAATGATGGACACTGTATGGCAATCACTACTCAGGGTGGTAAGCAAACCATTGACCCACCTATGCCGTCTGATATAGAAAAAGTGATAACAGATAATGATAAGGTGGTGGAGGTTAGTGGTGAGTTAGAAGACAAAACAGGAAAAGGGGTTGAAGTGCCCCATAAGGTTACTCCCATGCCTAGACCCCCCCCCCTTCCCACAAAGATTAGTGAAAAAGACCGAGGATGGTAAATATCAGCGTTTAATAACGATGTTGAAATAGCTTTCCATCAATGTCCCTTTGGTAGAAGCTCTAGAACAAATGCCCGGTTATGCCAAGTTCATGAAAGATCTGGTTACGAAGAAAAGATTGGTCACTTTTGAGGATGATGATAGAATGCAACACTGTAGTGTTATTGCTACAAGATCTCTAGTGCAAAAGAAAGAAGATCCAGGTTCTTTCACTATACCTTGTACAATCGGGCTATTACATTTTGCGAAAGCATTATGTGATCTTGGGGCAAGCATAAATCTCATGCCCCTCTCGATTTACAAGAAGTTGGGTTTGGGTGACCCAAATCCCACTGCGATGCGGCTACTGATAGCCGATCGAACTGTAAAAAGGCCTATTGGGATACTGCACGATGTGTTAGTAAAAGTGGAGTTGTTCATATTTTCGGCCAATTTTGTTATTCTTGATTGTGAGGTCGATTTTGAGGTGCCTATTATTCTTGGGAGGCCATTCCTTGCTACGGGTAGAGCCTTGGTTGATATGGAAAAATGGCAGATGAAATTTCTGTTGAACAATGAAGAAGTGACCTTCAACATTTGTCGGTCCATGAGGCAGAGTGGTGAGCTCCAATCGATATCTGCCATATCCTACAAAGTTGAAGAGTCATCTGAAGTACAAATTGAAGAGCGTCTGGGTGTAGAAGCATTAGCGGCAGTGATCATGAATTTTGATAGTGATTACATTGAAGAGTATGGGTCATTGGTCGCAGCACTTGATCGAGGTAATGTTCGTTTTAAACCCAAGAAATTAGAGTTAGATATGCAACATTGTGAATCTCCACCCGCGAAACCATCTATTGAGGAGGCTCCAAAATTAGAACTAAAAGCTCTACCACCTCATCTGAAGTATGTATTCTTGGGAAAAGATGATACTTTGCCGGTTATTATTGCATCAGATTTGAATGTGCATCAAGTGGAGAGTTTGGTGAAAGTGTTAAAAAGGTTCAAAAGAGCTATTGGGTGGACTATTACGGATATTATTGGGATCCCTCCCGCTATTTGTTCTCATAAAATCCAACTCATGCCCGATCATAAGTCAAGTATTGAGCACCAGAGACATTTAAATCCACCTATGCAAGAGGTAGTAAAGAAGGAAATTATTAAGTGGTTGGATGCCGGAGTAATATATCCGATCGCTGATAGTAGTTGGGTATGACTTATACAGTGTGTACCTAAGAAAGGGGGAATGACTGTGGTCCCCAATGAGAAAAATGAGCTTGTTCCGATGAGACCGGTTACTGGATGGAGGGTGTGTATGGATTACCAGAAATTAAATGCATGGACCAAAAAAAACCATTTTCCTATGCCCTTCATGGATGAGATGTTGGATAGACTTGCCGGAAAAGGGTGGTATTGTTTTCTTGATTGTTATTCGGGGTATAATCAGATTTCTATTGTACCGGAAGATCAAGAGAAAACCACCTTCACTTGTCCATATGGGACCTTCGCGTTCAAGAGAATGTCGTTTGGGTTGTGCAATGCACCCGCCATATTTCAGATATGTATGATGTCGATATTCTCCTATATGGTGGAGGTCACTATTGAGGTATTTATGGATGATTTTTCTGTGGTTGGTGACTCCTTTGAGCATTGTTTGAGTCATTTGTTTGAGGTTCTTAAGAGGTGTGAAGACTGCAATCTGGTACTAAATTGGGAAAAATGTCACTTCATGGTGAAAGAGGGTATTGTATTGGGTCATCGCATTTCAGAGAAGGGTATAGAGGTTGATCGAGCTAAAGTCGAGGTAATAGAGAGACTTCCCCCACCTATCTCTGTAAAAGGTGTGAGAAGCTTTCTTGGGCATGCAGGTTTTTACCGGAGCTTCATCAAGGATTTTTCAAAAATTGCGCATCCTTTGTGCAAGTTGCTTGAGAAAGAGTGTAAATTTTATTTTGATGAATCCTGTCTTAAGGCATTTGGTGAGTTGAAAGAAAAGTTGGTGTCTGCACCTATCATTATTTCTCCGGATTGGAGCAAACCATTTGAGGTGATGTGTGATGCTAGTGGGGTTGCTCTTGGTGTGGTATTGGGACAAAGAAGGGACAAAATCCTTCACCCCATTTACTATGCTAGTAAAGCCCTAAATGATGCCCAAAAGAACTACACCGTGACTGAGCAAGAGCTCCTTGCAGTAGTCTTTGCTTTCGAGAAATTTTGCTCCTAGTTGCTGGGCACTAGAGTTATAGTGCATAATGATCATTCTGCTTTAAGATATTTGATGGCAAAGAAGGATGCAAAACCAAGATTGATTCGTTGGGTATTACTACTGCAAGAATTTGACTTTGAGGTGAAAGACAGAAAAGGGACCGAAAATCAAGTTGCTGATCACTTGTCCCGATTAAAAGATGAAGCAATGAGGGAGTTAGGTTTAAAGGCTGAAATTGATGATACTTTCCCTGATGAGCATGTATTGGCCGCCTCCCAAAACTTGATTCCATGGTTCGCAGATTTTGCGAATTATCTAGCCAGTGATATTGTCCCAACGGACTTGTCCTTTCACCAAAGGAAAAAGTTCATGCATGATGTTAAAAAGTTCTTTTGGGATGAACCATACTTGTATAGGAGTAGTGCCGATGGGCTTATTCGGCGTTGTGTGCCGGAAGTTAAGATGTTGAGTGTCTTGGAGGCGTGCCATTCTTCGCCTGTAGGTGGGAATCATAGTGGTATCCGGACAGCCCACAAAATCTTACAATGTGGCTACTATTGGCCAACTATCCATAAAGACGCTCATGAGTTTGCCAAGGCATGTGATAGATGCCAAAGAGATGGTGGCATTTCGAGGAAGCAACAGCTCCCTTTAAATCCCATTCTTGTGATTGAATTGTTTGATGTATGGGGCATTGATTTTATGGGCCCTTTTTTGCGAGTTCTCATGGGATGAAGTACATTCTAATAGCGGTTGATTATGTGTCTAAATGGGTGGAAGCTATCGTACTCGCAAATAATGAAGGGAAGAGTGTCACCGCATTCTTGAAAAAGAATATATTTTCCCGATTTGGCACCCCAAGGGCTATTATTAGTGATGGGGGATCCCACTTTTGCAACAAATTGTTTAAAGGATTATTGGAGAAATATGGGGTTCGCCATAATGTGGCCACTCCTTACCATCCTCAAACTAGTGGGCAAGTTGAGGTGTCAAATAGGGAGATCAAACAGATTTTGTCGAAAACGGTGAATGCTAGTAGAACGGATTGGTCAAGGAGGGTTGATGATGCTCTTTGGGCCTACCGGACATCATACAAGACTCCCATTGGTATATCCCCATACCAACTTGTATATGGGAAGGCTTGTCACTTACGGGTTGAATTAGAGTATAAAGCCATGTGGGCAATGAAGAAGTTGAAAATGGATTGGAATGAGGCTACAGAACAGAGGTTAAATGTGTTAAATGAGCTCAATGAATTTTGCCTAAAATCTTATGAAAGTTCAGCCCTCTACAAAGAAAGGATGAAGAAGTACCATGACCAAAAGATTGAGAAATGCAACTTTATGGTTGGGGATTTGGTGCTTTTATTCAATTCTAGGTTGCCCTTGTTTCCGGGAAAACTCAAGTTCAAATGGACTGGACCTTACTTGATCACCCAACTATTCCCTCACGGAGCGGTTGAGTTGGAGAACAAGGAGGGTGTACGGTTTAAGGTGAAACGGACAGCGAATCAAAATCTATCTGGGCCATGCTGAAACAACGAATGAAGTGATCGAGGCATACCATCTTGATGAAGTCTGAGTAATCAAGTGTCCTCCGTCGTGCCGCGACGTTAAATCAAGCGCTGGTTGGGAGGCAATCCAATATGTATCCTCTAAGCCAATGATAGGTTTTTCATGACTTTCTAGTAATAGTTGCATTTTCTTTGCTTTTCTTTTTATTTGAAGTGTTGGCACCCATGACGGACACCCACGACGGACCGTCAAGCCTACGATGGACCGTCGATGGGGACTCGCTGTGTCAAAACCCGTACACCCGACCCGACCCGATCGGCGAATATTAAAAGTTTTTAAACCTTTTAACTTCCCACCTCTTCATTCAAACCGTTTCTTTCCCTCATTTCCTCCATTTACTCCCTTTTCAACTCCCTAGCACTCTCATCCTCTCCCCAAACTTCAGATTTCCCATCCCTTCCCATAATCCCCAAATCTTTCCTCTCACAAACTCCCTAGTTCTTCAAGTTCTCTGCCGGTCGGAGTCCTGTGTTCGTGTGCTAATCATCAAGTGTTGTGCCTTACTCTTCTTTCATCTTCTCCAAGTATCAGGTATGTGGTTCTGATCTCTAAATCATCTACAGGTTTTTTTTGTTTTGTTTTCCCATGCTATATACATGTTTCTGAATGTGTGGGTCTTTGGAATTTGACCCCTATTGCATGCTAAGAACTCACCCCGATAATCCTAAGTGCCTTTAGACCCTTAATATTGTAAAATGAATGGGGGTGTTGTGTTCACCAAATCAAATGGGAGGTGTATGCTTCTGATAATTGTTTCTGACCTAGGTTGATAGTTTTCCAAAATTGCATGCTAAAACTTGATAAATTATTGCCTTAGGAATGCTAGAATGCTGGGTAAATTGGTTAGAAATTATGGGTTGACAAGTATACTTCATATTAGCAATTTAGGGGACGATTGAGGCATGCTCAATTCTGTCACTGAAGGACAGAAAGAGACCCCGTCGACAGACCGACGTTCACACGACGGACCGTCATGGAGTCCATCCCACCAATCCCCCATTTTTGTTTCCAAGTGTCCCTAAACGGACCTATATGACGGACCGTCATGCCCATGACGGTCCGTCCTGCACAACGGTCGTGGTTGTCAGAGACTTTCTTTCTGAGAGTCTCAAAATTTCTTCTAAGTGTCCCTCAACGGACCTCTATGACGGATTATCATGCCCTGAACGATCCATCCTGCACAACCGTCATGGTTGTCAGAGACCCTGTTTCTGAGGGTCTCAAATTTTTTTTAAGTGTCCCTCAACGAGCCTCTACGACGGACCATCGTGCCCTCGATTGTACATCCTGCACAACCATCATGGTTGTCAGAGAACCTATTTCTAAGGGTCTAAAAGTTTTTTCTAAGTGTCCCATGACAGAGCTCTACGACGGACCGTCGTGCCCTCGACGGTCCCTCCTGCACAACCGTCACGGTTGTCAGAGACTGTCTTTTTTAGAGTCTCAAAATATTTTCCTATGTATTTCATGATGGACCCCCATGACGGTCTGTCATGCTTATGACAGACCGTCAATGGGTCCGTCGCGCAGCACAACAACTGCAACACTGCCATTTCAATTTTGGTTTTGCGTTTTTGTTTTCTTCTGTGCAAGTCTTATTTGCTTCTACTGGTACTAATTGTTGTTCTTTTCAGGTACTAACACTAATGGAACCAAAGCAAGATCGCGTGTACACACGAGGGCGTTCAAAGTCCGTCGCCCCATCTGCCCGACTGGTCATTGGCTCTGATGATGAGCGTGACCCCGAATACGTGCCCCCAGGCACTGTCACTCCTACACGGGCTGCACGTACCACCAGAGCCACGCCCACGAAGGTGGCGCCCGGCGTAGTCACTGCCTCCCAGTCTGAAGAGGTGCGCACACTGACCGGCACGCCTTCTGGGTTTGCTGCACACTCCAGGGATGCTTCCAGTTCTGAGGAAGTATCGGGTTCAAAAAAAGTCTCCGGGTCTGAGGAGGCTTCTGCTCCAGCCACCGAATCCCAGTCCGCCTCGTCTGATGAGGCCGATAGTGCTGATTCCACTCCAGCACCACAGACTGGAGTCCCCGCCCCGGTTGCCAGCCAACCCAACTGGTGGTGTGTTGAGGGGCAGTTTCAGGTGTACACCGATGCCAAGCTACCGAATGATAAGGGGGTCATGACCAGGACCCTTACACTGGAGAGGCGGGTCCATACGGGGAGTCTCCCCACCATGCAGGCACTCCATGGCCTCTTCACCAGGCACCGGCTAGAATGGACGGCTCATGATGTGGGCCGATACAGTGAGGATTTGGTCAGAGAGTTCTACGCCTCGTATGTGGCGACTCTCTGATCTCAGATAGACAAGCGGGCTGCCCCTGCCAAACAGGCCTGCTAGATCACATCCGAGTTCGTGGCAAGCGGGTAGACATCTCCTTACCAGCCATCCGCCGGTATTTATACGGCGATGATGTTGATGCCACCCGGACTCCTCTCACCGCCGAGTTTGACTACCGGTGGAAACTTGTTAAAGATGGACGATTCATGCGTGAGCCAGAGTTGAGAGAGACCACCAAGAGGTGGATTGCCCAGTACTTGTCCGTTGATGGAGAGTCTGCTGACTGGGTACTTGAGCCGAAGGGAGCCATCAAGAAATCTAACCTGACCTTCACGGCCAAGTTTTTGTGGTTGATAGTCAGCCACTGCCTTTCCCCCACTGCTGCAGACAATATTGTCACATGGGATCGCGCAGTTCTGATTGCGGCGATGATAGCGGGGTTCGAGGTGGACTTTGCTTGGCTTCTTCAGGCGGTCATGCACGAGAGGGCCTTCAAGGTCACTACTACTTACCCATTTCCTTGCATGGTATTTGCTTTGTGCAGGTCCGCAGGTGTGCCCATTTGGCACATAGATCAGCTCAAGACCCCATCGGGCAATGTTGATATCGGCCTCATCAGGGATGAGGCCAATGAGTTGGATCCACACAGAGGGCCCCGCTCGGAGGTGCCTCCGCTTGGTGAGAACTTGGCGGATACAGTAGAGCAAGTCCGAACGGCTACCCAGGCTACATCTAAGCCTACTGACACCACCCCGGTCGAGTCTATCCCGAGTGGTAGCACCGCCCCGAGCTCCTCTCGCTCGACTCCTTCCGCTACTCTGGTCCCACTTGCTAGGGTCCAGAAACTTGAGGCCCAAATGGCCACACTTCTGCATCACATCCAGCCTTGGATGCAGAGGTCTATTGCTGAGGCGGAGGACCGCATGGAGCGGAAGATGGCCCAGCACATGGAGAGAAAGATCATGGAGGTTCATCAGCGCCTGGACGCTTTTTCGTTGCGGGTGCTAGCCCGGCCAGTTCCTCCGATGGACATGTCGACCCTTCAGGCTGCTGTAGAGAGTCTGAGAGCGGACCTGGACACGATTCTAGAGGCTAGGGTGCCCGAGTCAGAGGCCCCTTCTGCAGAGCCTACTGAGGACACGGTGATGGCTGCCCTATTCGCCACTACTGATGTGCCACCACCTCCCACACCAGAGCATGATAAGAGGCGTAGAGGTCGAGATGAGGATGAGGCTAGGGCGCGGAAGAAGGAGCGCCAAGAGTTGGAGGCTGCGAGGAGAGCCTCGATTGCTGATGAGGAGGCCCGTCAGTTGAGGACCATAGAGTTGGCTGCTAGGGCGTCTAGCTCCAGAGTTGTTGAGGCGGAGAGAGGCACTACTGATGGTGTTGTTGCTGCTGAGGACACTACTTAGGGTGTCCAGACTATAGAGGGAGTGGGTTCCGGGACATCGGACCCACCAGCTTTTTGATCGCCGGCACTTAGCGCCTCAAGTTTGCTTCACCTACCACTCCATTATTTTAGATTCTTTTATGCATTGGGGACAATTGCATATCTTTTTTGTTGGGGGTAGGGTAAATGGAAAATGAGTGCTAGGGTGAAGTCTGAGTAGCCCAATTCACGATCCTCTCTTGGGGTTTTCTTGCTTGTGTTCTTTTTCCCCAAGAGACTGATTACTTTTATTGTTGAACCGGAATGTTTATATCTTGTGTACATAGTGTAACTCTGAAGCATGATGGCTAAAACAGAAATGATATCCTGATGTAATGAAAATGATGCATCACTAGGCATAGTAATTGATAAAGGTGTGGCTCTAAGCATGACATAGAAATACACTGCTGCATGACCCTAAATCTAAGATTCGAACTAAGTGTCTGATAATCTGGTAGAGTAATGAGATGTCAAGTGAGTGTGAGGAAAAGTCGAATGGTCCACCATTGGTACTGAGCTAGAACTTGTCTGGTTAGTCCTGCCAAAAGTAAGCCGTAATAATCAATTAGGAAAGTATCATAGGCCCTTGTTCGAAATAGTCAATCTTGAGCCTAAAATAACAGAAAACCAAATAAAGTTAATCCCTTATTGATCCAAATGATTTGAGCTTAAAATAGATCTTTCTTTTTTACCCCACTGATCTTCTCTGGAATAATGTGTTGGCCCTGGTCCCTCCTTAGACATGTGCACCTCAGCTTACGCCAAAAGCATAAGTTGAGGGTGGCTAATGCAGAAAGCAACCCTGTCATGGCCCTGACCCAATCTTGGGTATTGTGAACCTTGACTCATGGAAAAATCATGAGTTGAGGGTGGCTGTTATAAGGAATACTTCGGAAAGTGGGGTTGAAAGAATAAAGAGGAAGAAAGAACAAAACAAAGGTGACTTAAAAAAGAAAAAATAATAATAATAAACACAAGAAAAGAGAAGAGTCACTTAAACATAAGGAGAAGAAAGGGAGAATATCAAGGTGAAAGAAAATTGAAAAATAGGGCGAAATAAAATGATAAAAAGGTAGTACGCTTGGCCGATATGTCAAGGAGGGCAACAAGTCACTAAAGCTTACCTAAATATACCCTACCTGACCCTGAGCCTATGTTACAAGCTAAGAAAGTTCTATCGTGATCCTAAGAGTTGTTATGGCGAACAGCAGTGAAAATAAGGGCAAGCCTATGGCAATATGTATAAATGAGTTGTGAAGTTGTTCTGAGAGCAAGTGTTGAAAAGTAATCCTTATACTCAAACTGAAGTCATTGTGTGAAAAATGAGGATGTTATTTTAAAGTGAGGACACTAGTTGCAACACTGGAAAAATTAGCACCTTGGTGAGAAATCGAAGAAGATAGGTGTCAGTGTGTAGTGAGTCTGTGTCATGGTCAGACCCACATAATTCAAGCCTAAGAGTGATAGAATGCATGAACATAATGAGAATAATTATGATTGATAGCCAAATGATTGCGAAAGCTAAAATACGGATACTCTTGTACAAAGATTTTGTAGTGAGTCATAGTGCGTCGCTTGAGGACAAACAACGAATTTAAGTTGAGGGTGTTGATGTACTGTGGTTTCAGGGTACTTTCAATGCTTTTTCCTTAAGTTTAGTGTGTGTCTAAAGCCTTTTTGTATTGATTTTTGATGTAGTTTTCTCTTTATTTACAGGAAATTTGTCCAAAGGAGAACGCGGAGAATTTGAGCTGAAATTGCAGAAGTGACCACCTACGGAGCCCACGACGGTCCGTCGTGACTGTGACGGTCCGTAGGTGGCACCCGTCGTGAGAAGAAAATGGCTGCTGAAGGAAGTTGGGGAGTTATGACCAAGTGTAGGACTACGGAAGCTCACGACGGACCGTCATAGCCATGACGGTCCGTCCTGCACATTCGTCAATACTAACAGAGAGTAGTCCCAGTACCCAACTTTAGAAGATTCTACATGTCATGGAACAGAACCCCTCGACGGACCGTCGTGCTTACAACGGTCTGTCATACCTGTCTGTCGAAGGTAACAAAGAGTTGATGAAGAAAGCAGCAGAGATTTGTGCTAAGTATGGAACGACGGAAGCTACGATGGTCCGTCGTGTCCACGATGGTCCGCCACAAGGGTCGTCGACTCAGACGCGTTTTGGGAAGATTTTTCTTAAATAGATTTCCCTCTTTTATTAGGTTTTGTTTATTATAAATAGTTCGAAAAACCTCGTTTTTGGGGTTAGACCTTTGGATATTTTTTTAGTTTTATTGTCTAAGTATTGAACTCTTGATTTTGAGATTTTATCATACTTTTTTGGAATCGATTGTTAGTGTTTTTGTGATTTATTCAAGTGAATTTCTGGAATTTCTTCATTCTCATAAAAGTAAGTGCATGAATTCTTATATTATCAATATGAATTGTGTGATTATTAGCATGGGTAACTAAACTCCATCACTAGGGTTGTGGGAACAATGGGTAAATAACAAGGTAAAATCTAACTAAAATAACAATTTTCGAATAATGTCTTACATGTATTGATAATTCTTTCGTTTAGAAGTCTTTTTAACGGATGGCCAACATTATAACTCGCCTTATTGCTACTTGCCGGACCAAGGAGGTAGATAATAAGAAAAGAATTATCAACGTAGATTTAGTGTATACTATCTAATAAGCTAGTGTTGGTTGGTGTGAAGTAACAACTAAGCCAAGTATCGATTATGATGCTTAATATGAGGTAAAGGTAAGGTTTAGTAAAGCATACACACGTAGCCGGACCAAGGTGCGGAGTGAAATTTCCTAGTTGCCGGACCAAGGAATTAGGAATACATAGCTTACCACTTTGCATGCAAGATATTAGGAAAGGATTGTTATAGTTAGAATTATCGAGTTATGAACCTATGGGGAACACTTACGCCCTAGTTACTTTAATTACTTGATAAAAATCCAATCTTTGAACTTGTCATTTATTTACATAGAATTAGTTAATTATAGTTGTTAATCAAAACCCCCCTTTAGTTATTTGTTTTCGGGAAATAATTGACTAAATACAAGTAATAATAGAATAAAGTTAAGTCTGAACCATTTTCCTTGTGGGATCGATCCCAACCTCACTAGTTGGGTTCTTTACTTGATACGACCGCTTTACTTCTTTTCGAGAAGTAAGTTTGAGCGTATTACTGGTCCATTTAGCGCTCCGCCAAAACATCAATTTCCTCACCCAGTTGGGTTTTTCCATGGGCTGGTCTGCTGTAAATTTTGGTGAGTTGAAGAGCCACTCGGTGATTCACCGAGTGACTTTGGCGAGCATCGGCTTTGCTTTTCTTCAGTTTTTTTCTTCTTTTTTTTCTTGGTAATTTCCTTACCTTGCTCTTTTGACTTCATTGATGCCAATTAGCATTTAAATAGGAATTCAGGACACTAAAAATCTTAATATTAAGTCCTAAATGAGTTGAAATCCCTGACTCATCGACACCCCCAATTTAATTTTATATTGTCCTCAAGTAAAATACAAGATCAATCATTTCAACATAGTTGTCAATGGTGCTTCTCAATACTCAACATGAATGCACAAGAGGTTCACTCTACTCATGCAATGTTCAATTGTGCACTATAAGTTTCGGACCGTGAGTAGCCATCATTAAATAGAACTCAAGCTCACAATACTTCATTCAAATGCAAATTTAAGTTCAACAAAAGTATTTGAATGTCCTCACATCAAGAATGATTCCATGCTACTCAAAGCTCCTCAGAATTTCAGAATGAAGTAATCAAAAGCAACTCTCACACTCTTAAATATAAACACATGCATGATTCTACCCATATATTTGCCCATATTTTCCACTCTACATGGCATCGAGCTCAATAAAGATCACAAAGGTCTTTCAAAGCTTGTATTGGACATAAGGGTAAACGTATGATCATTTTGTCTTAGTTACTTCTACCTTCATGAAGCATGGACTATATTCCACTTTTTCTCCTTTTCTTTCGCTCTTTTTTATTTTCACAATCCACCCTCTGTTCTTTTAAGCATGATTCATTGGATACCCCATTTCTTTTATCCATTGCAAAAACTTTATGGCAACATTCTTTTTCTTTTTGAATCGTTTTCTTCCTTTCTCTCTTTTTTATAATATGTGGAGGGGTTCCATTTTTGTAACAAAATCCATCAAGGGCCAATTTTTACGAACTTCTTGAGTTTCCTCTTTTTTCACCACACCCCCGACTTAGGGTCTTGACGTAAGTTGGATATTCAAACATATAAATGCTTCACGAGGGTTTTAGGTGATGGAAAAAAGATTTCAAATGTGTTCATGTTTCGTCCAAAGAAAAGGTTTGGGTGTGACAATAGTGAAATGCCACACCCGGGTCCAAGACCCTAGATGAGACCGGCGTCGTTAACCTCTCATAGGTCGTAAACAAGCCTCTTCTTAGCTTTCATCACAATCATAGAGTTAAATTTAGCAGAAAATTTAAAACTTTTTAACTTGACTGAAGTATACTTAGACTTCATATAATTCTTGGATAAGAGTGATATACTAATGGCTCAAAATAAACAACCATCTATTAACAGATTTAACAATTGAAATGAAGACATCATAATATCATTAATAGTTGCCAAACCGACCTTAATACAAAAGCTTAAACATATGTTTGGAAGGAAACGTAAGGGACAACATCCACTACTATGTCTAATCTACTAAAGTTAGAAAATAAAGCGTAGTCATCCTCGAACTCAAGAGGACCTACCAAAGTCTGGAGGTACTAGTCCAAACAGCTTCAACTGATCTTCAATCCTCTTCAAGGACCTGCACCAATAGAAATAGTAATTGTATATGGGTTAGTCCACACTTGTACTAAGAATGGGTGTATGCACATAAACACATAAGTACTATGCATGATCAAGGAAAGCTCTTCCTATAGCAACATGTCATTTTTTTTGTAGTTCAATGATCTCCTTTGATCCTATGTTTTACTTACGATTGCAATGATTCATTGTAGTCCCATTGCTACAATGAATCAAGTAAGTAATCCAAAAGACTAAGGAAATGACTTGACTACCCTACTAATAAGTTGTTCTTTCCATTCTTGTTAAATTGGGCATGAAGTCATTATAAGACAATCTTTATTGGCTATGCCCATTCTTTCATCATTTGCATAATATAAAGATGCTGGGGCATATATTCATACTCCAATTGATGAGTCATTATGTTTTGCTCCCTTTATTGGCATAAACCAATAACTGTTAAAAACTTCATTCTTATCAAACACTGATGATTTGATATTCTTATGCTTTTACTTAATTAGTTCACTTTGAACTTACATTTCTTCTTCTTTGATCTCATGTTCACTTTGAACATGCTAGGTTGACTTAGGATATTCTTTTAAGACTTCCCTTTGGTCATCCTATCCAAACACCCCTCATCTCCTAGTTCTTTCTTTCTTTCGTTCTTTCTTACTTTCTTAAAGAAATCTTAAGCATTTAACCGACATAGATCATGTGAGCTAATATGAAATCCAGTGTCTTCCCCACACTGACAAGAGGTAGTTCACCGATCAAAGTGAAACCGAATACTTCCTAGCTTTCTTAGGTGGATCCACTAGCTAGTAACCTATGCTGTCGACATAGTTCAAAGACTAGGAGAATTTGGAGACCCTTATCCACCTTGGTTGTAGTCTCATCTCATGAGGCTTACATGTGCTTGCACAAGATCATTACTAGTCTATCGGTGCTTAGCTCAATTTATTATACTTTACAACTTTTAGAGTTGACTCATACACTATGGAAACTTTCTTCTAGTATGAGGTATGCTTAGCTCAATGGATGACTTGTCATACCTTTCTATACTTGATGAATGTGAACTTAAATCTTACATTATCATCATGGTGTGAATGAGACATGTCTCACGATTTCTAACACCCTCTTATGTGAGTATCTTTAACAAAATTGTTTAGGTGCAAGTGAGACTTGTCTCACTTCTTTTAACACCCCATTCTAGGTCAATTTCATAACTCATAAACTTTTAGTTATTTCATTACTCACCTTATCGTGTTCAATGTTATTTGGTAGTCCTGTACCATTCTTTATGAAAGTTATAAGGACTTATTCAATATGCTACTATGTTCACAAGTTCATTTAGATAGGGTATGTTGGGACTTGTCCCAATCATTGGCATACCCTAGGTTATGAGTTCATTGAGTTACATCTTGTCAAGTCATCTTTAACATGTATTTGGCCTTACAAGAAACATCATAATTTAAATTATCCATATAAGATTGGTATGACTTAGTCATTGGCCATTTCTATTACATATTTTGGAAATAATATTGCTGGCCAATTTATTGGCATAACCAAACTTTCACTAAACACTTGTCATGATATTATCACTAGCCAAGTCAATTAACTTCATGTATATACTATAGTAATCTCATCATTTTAAGCAAGCCAACTTTTAACCTTTGATTAGCTTATAAGAACAATTCAGTGCTTAGTTTGGCCAAGCTATAAAGTTAATTTGGCATTGAAGATTCATTAACTAGCTTTGATTCTCATTCTTATTTCTTCTTGGAAACATTGCATTCCAAACACTTACAAACATATCTACTGTAAACACACACAATAATCAAAACCTTCATTCCTTTCTATAGTAAACTGAATTTCATAAACGACTTATAATAATTTCAGCTTCTCGAACACAATTAGGCATTACAACATTGCTTATCTCATGTAAATGATACTCTAATCATACGGATCTAACCTATAGGTCTCATTCGACATAATCAAATCACAGAAACCTACACATAATGATCAGTTAGCACCACATACCAAAAACATGCTCGACATTTGCATTATACATACTACTAGAATCAGAAATAGGAAGAACTAGTGAGATGAACATTCAACAATTTCATTGGGAACAACCCTAGTTTTGGTTTTCTTGAATTCAAAATGTTTGAAAAGCCATCTGGGGAAAGGAATCCAAGAGAGAAAACCCATACCTTACTGTAGAATTGTATCTACAAAGATCAGCCTGTTCTTTGCACGAAAATCTTAAAAAATTGCCTTGAAATCGCCTAAGGAGAACCGAGAGAATTTTTCCATTTTTTCTTATGTTTGCTCACTGTTTTTCAATCGTGAGTTTCTACTTGATAAATGTGAGTCTAGGTCTTAGGAACTGAATATTGATTAATTCAACTTAGGCTAATTAACTTAATTAAATAAATCAATTATCTAATTACCAAAATGCCCCTCCTAAATTGACTAAAAATAGGAGAGCATTTGACTTAGCCAAATTCTGAAAATTTGCTAAGGGTCTCGGGTTTTGACCATGAATTTAAATTAATTAATTAAGTTGCTTATTTAATAGTATAATTACTAAATTACCCCTAAGTCACTAGGACCATAACCAACCCCTTTGGACCATCCTAGGTTAGGTACTAGGATGTTTATTTAGTTAGCTACTCGGCTAATGTCACCCGGTTAGGTATTAGGATTTCGAGCACACTAGTTAGCTCATTTTAGTTAGTCCTAGGTTATTTAGCTAGTTAGGTAAGTTAGTTAGAGCCTAGATTGGTTAGAAAGCTCGGCCCCACGTGGCTTTACCCCACGCGCGCCGGCCCCCTAACCGCCCTAACCAAATAGGTTGGGCTTGGTCGCTTGGTATCTCGGCCGGTAGCAAATGTGCTTGCACATGTGTTGCCGTGCACTTTCCTAACCGTGCACTCTGTAGTTGCACTTGGAAAGTTCACTTCTTGTCCCAAGGATCCTCACTATGTCCTTGGGCACTACTTAATCTACATGATCATTTTAAATGATCATGTGCTATGGTACCTAGGCTTGACACTTGGATTCCTAGTACCTAATGTGTGTAAGCAATGAAATTAAGAATTTCAGCTTAGGGTCTTCATTGCAAGTACAATTTCTAAACAAGCTTGATTGGAGCATTTAAACATCAAAGTGTATTTTAAGTTACTTGTTAATACATAGAAATTGGCTAACACCCTTAAGCCAATATTCTCTAACATGCCCAATATTACTCAATATTGGGAATTGGGATGCCTATGTACCCCAATACATATTCTTAAATCCTAATAGACTCTTCACTAGACAAGTACATTTTCTGGAATGTTACATCAAACTAGGTTCACACTTTCATAAGTTAGTCACAAAGAGGTATACTAACAATTTGGTTCACTCACCAAAATTTTTGCCAAAGATCATCTAATCTATATTTCGCCTACTTAAGTTGATTGGACTAACGGGGCAAGTTTTAGGTATTACAAAGCACATATTTGAAGACAATCTCACCATTCATGGAATCCAACACAATCATTAATCAAGATTGTACAATTTTATCTTGCATGCAACGTTCATCACAAGATTCATTTCAACAATAGGAAAGTCATAATAAGATGGTAAAAGTTCACACATGAGTTATGCAACTCAAATTTGCCTCATTGGAATTGCACAAACATATCATTCAATCAAGAGAAATATTCAAGTCATCGATATTGATTACAATTGGTACTAAAATATGCAAGATGACAACCACATTCACAAACATCAAGAGGTGAAAAACAAAACAACATTCACATTAGAAACCAAAAATTCATAGTCAAACAAAATAAGCGTAACAAACTATCAAAAATCAACATTCATAAAAAAAAAACCAAGAGAGGTGATATATCGTGAGTTTATGGTACTTTTGATACAATTCACTTAAGAATTGTGTGTTTCTAAAGCCCATTTGTATTAGTTTTTATATGTTTTTGGCATGTTCTGCAAGAAAGGTGTTTAGGCGTGAAAATAAAGAGATAATTGAGAAAGATGCAGAAAAGGAAAGCTACGGAGGTGATTTATGGATCGTTGGTCCATTTACGCTCCGTAAGTGATACTTGTAGATCAGCAGGCAAGTCATGGGAGAAGGATCATCGAAATCTGATCAACTGTGGAACCACAACGACCATTTACGGTCCTTAGATTGATCTACGGACCATACTACTAAACTGTAGAATGTGATTGTAAGGGTTCCAGTACTTGACTCTTGAAGAACCCTAAGTGTGGAGCTACGGAGAGGAATGACGTACCATAGAACGATTGATGGTCCGTACAGGTGCTTCATCGGTTGCCTCAGAGAAACTGAGTTTTGGGAGCTAAAATATTTATAAGTTATGACTTACCGAAGGGATGTTACGACCCAAAGTACCCCCTAGGCATAACTGACGTCGTCGTCCTCTAAGAGGACTAAGACAAGCCGTTAACATACATCATAGCACATCATAGGTCAAGAATGCTGAAAATTTTGAAAATCATCATGAGGTTTACATAGACGTCTCACTTACACATAATATATAAATAGGGAGTTTACATAAACTCCTCACATATGAAGATTAATTAGGATTCTAGCATAGACAACATAACCCACATATAGGAATTTAGTCTAATACTTTGTCTCAAATTAAACCATCTATAAGAATATAATCGTTCGGACATAGCCAATACAAAACAATACGCCATATTAGGCTTACAATAATTGTCTCAATAATAAGAGAAAGAATAGCGTTTCTAAACATAAACAACATCATCGATAGAGTGGAACTTGGCGACGTCCCCGAAAATGACGACTCACCAATGACTCGGGACAAGATCCAAGTCTTCCTTGCAATCGACCACGAACTTCTCAACGGCTCGAACCTAAAATGTTTAGGAAAAAGTGGAGAAATATGGGTTAATACAAACCACATGTACTAAGTATGGCTTCTATGCACAAAATCATAAATGCACGAGAACAGGACAATTTAGTCAAAATCATGCTTTCTATCAACTTAACTCAACATGCAATTATAATAAGTACAGTAAGTCAATTCAACATAATATCAACCCAACATGTAAGCAACTCAAGCAACACATGTGCAATGCCAAGAATAGAACCCCATAATCTCATTCCAAGCTAAGTATCACATTAATCAACCTACTTCATACTTACAACATATTATCCTACTTTATCATGACATGCTTAATACAACAACACTACTCATAGAATATCCACATAGTCATAATCATAATCATAATCATATCATAAAAAAACATTGCTCGAACCATCCCCTTAGGATGCCACATGTGCAATGAGTAAGAGAAGTCCCATACCCTCCGTCACCCTATGTACTAGTCTTAAAGACTACCCTAACAAGAGTTCACATACTTAACTTGTTCATTTACTTTTTACGTCATGGAAAGAAGTGCAATAACCGACATGAGACCATGTGAGCTACATGGATACTGGTGTTCTACTCCTACACCAAAAAGAGAGGGTTAACACTTGTCTAAGGTGTAAACATTCGTACGTAGATATCTAGGTGGATCCGCTAAGCTAGAGTCTTTTGTGGGCATATAGTTAAGGGTCAAGGAGATTATTGCTAGAAACCTTGACTTACTAAACTTGTGGGTTTTCATATCATGATACAACACATAACTTGGGAACCCGAACTTACTAACGTGAGGAAACCCATGTGAGAGGCCGGACTTACTAAATGTCTAGGGTTAAGGATGAGGAATACTTAACATCAACATCACAACCACACATTAGACCTAGAAGCATTACTATCTAAGTAACTCATAATTCATAATTGAATCCAAGAAGAACCAATCAACATACCTCATTGCCCTTCCAAGAACCTTCATACTTCCATTACCAAGAATGCATAGACAATTACATAAACAAGGTAAATACAAGAAGCAATTACATAATTAACAACAATATAGTCAATCTACATGTTCATAATCTTTACAATTCACCATATGAATTCAAGGTTTTCTTGAAATTGGGGGAAGGACATGGGTCTAGGGAAATATCATAGGAAATCATCAATTAACTATCAATATATACTTAAACAACATTAATTAATCATAATTCATCACAATTGATTTATAATTTCGTTTTTCAAAGAAGACCCACGTGTAGAAGAAAAACCTAGATTTGGGGGATTTAGAATTCATCTTTTGGAGGGACCTCTTGGGGAAAATAATCCCAAGAATGAAAGAAACCATACCTTAATAAATCTCAATCCACGAAATTAAAGTGAAACCCTAGAGAAATTGGTCTTCTTCTTCAAGCTTTCTTGCTTCTTCAATGGAGGATTTAGGGAGAGAGAAAGTAGAGAGAGATGAGAGCTTTTCGGTTTTTGTTTTGGGGAATTGATTGGAGTAGGTAAAAATGACTTAAATTTGACCCTGGATAATTATATAGTCAGCCCTAAATTACCCAAAATACCCCTTACTTAATTGGGTCTTTTTGTGAAGTCAAAATGCTTAAAATACGACTTTAACGAATCTGAGAAGTGGTTGCGCGTCGAGGGGTTATTTCACAATTTATTTTTGAAATTCGGGTTGAGGCAGTGGAATAGTCAAATTTGGATACCCACGTGATGTCTGTGCATCGCGCAGCAGCCACCCATTTCTTGGTTGCGTGCAGGTTGCTTTAGCAGTCTGCTCGCCCAAGTTTGGGTCCTCTTCAAAGGACCCTTTTTGTGGTCCTTGGGGAGTCGTGACTATACGTTTTGACCCTAAACATGTCCTTATAGGTGTTAGGGTCTTCCCTACTGATTTTAGACTCTAAACAACACATAAAAACACATACAACATTCAAGGAAGCCAAAGTTATTCATTAGTGAAACCAGTCCGCGTCGCGAACTTGGTGCACCTTGGGCCAAATTTTTGGTACGCATAGAGGACACAACACGTACTCTACTGTCTAAAAAATTATTTTCAAAAATCTTGTGGGAACAGCTCTACGCCGCAGACTTGTTTCCCAACGATAATTCCAAAAATTTAAGTTAAGTTTGACTTGTATAAAAAGGTCCAATTAGTGTAGGTGTATTTTGGGTACTTTGGGGAATATTTATGGACATTATTTAGTATCTTTAAACCCTAATTCACCCATCAAATCAAAACCCTCAAGTGCAAAACAAAGCTCTCAAAAACCCTCAAAAACCTCCATTGATGAAGCTTTGAAGCTCCAAGGAAGAATGTAAAAATTATTCAAGTTTCTTCCTCAAATTTCATGGGTTTTCTCCTATTAAGGTATGGTAGTTCATCCTTTAACCTTCTTTCATTCAAGGAGTCATTCCAAAGACTTTTCAAAAAGGGTTTTAAACTCTAAATTCTTCTATTTTTTATTCTACGCATGGGTCTTTGCATGAAAATGTTTTATTGGATGAAATATGTTATTTCCAATGAACCCATGATCATGCATATTATCAACTTTTGACTCATGAAATGGGTTTATTATATTTGATTAGATAATGTTAGAGTTATGTTTCTTATGTTGTATTTGGATTACCTACTGCCTTATTATGTCTTATTATGAGGATTTTGTGAAGTATTGAGAAAAGGTGGCTAAGGTTTGGATGAAAGGTAAGTTGGTTTATGTTGTCTAGTTCTTATTGAAGTAATCTTGAGTGGTATAGTCTACCTTTGGTGGTGGTGTTTACTTGAAGTATATGAGTATTTATGTGTATTGTGATTATGGCGTTGAAGGGATCGCATGTGAAGTAGAGTGATGATTATGATATGTATGCATGATATTGTCTTACTAAGTTGAAAATGTGTATCTTGAAGATGTTATGTCTAAATGAAGTATATGTATATGTGAAGCATGATAGTGTGTGAATTATGATGAATGTAATTATAAGCATGTTTAGAAGTCAATGTTATGAATATGCTGATTATGTGAAAGGTGTACTTACTCACACACTTTGAATTAATGAATAAAGTATGAACGTAAATGGGGGATTTTAGGGTAGACACTCTTTGGGAGTAGAGATGAAGTGTCTAGACAATTCCCTACTATTCCTAAATAACTCTAGTAATAAAAAAGGGTAATTTTGGGGTGAACACTCTTTGTGAGTTTAGATGGAGTGTTTAATAGCAACCTAACTATTCCCAAGAGCTTTCTATGATAGGTTTGAGGTTGGATACTTTTGTGAGTTGAGATAGGGTATTCAAAAGTAATCTCTAGGGATAAGTACTCTTCATTAGTTGAGATGTCGTGCTAAATAGTTATCCCTTAACCTATAATAGATGAATGTTTAAGACTTCGTAGGGGAGTTATACTTAGCACCGAGAAGACTTTTAGAAGGGGTGGCTACTCTTCGTGAGTAGACATGTTGTATACAATGTACCTCTTGACGTCAGTGCTCTTTGTCAGTAGAGATGAGTTACATTGAAGAAATCTCCTTATCCCTTAACTATGTGCCCGCATAGGTGTAGCTATTGGAGAATCCATGTAATACTCTGAAAGTCTAAGACGTGTTCTAGAGCCTAACATAGGTGTCAAAACGTTTAGACACTGTTTTAAGGTCATAAATAATTAATACAAGTCATTTAGAAAGTTTGGAAATCAAAACGTCAAAGAACGTCCATGACGTCCGAAAACTAGTTCAATAAGGTGCTAGTATGCCTTAGCCTATTTGACTAAGTTTTAGGAGTTGGAAAATGATGAAATTTGGTGTAACGGTGTCTAAAATGTATTAGAGTTAGTTCATGGTAAAAACGTCCGTGTACGACTCCCCAAGGACCAACCAAAGGCCCTTGAGAAGGACCCTTGCGTTTGGGTCGAAAGCTACCTAAGGCAGTTTCCACAAACGACTTGCCACAAACGGATCATGGTCCAATCGATGGGGCGTCGATTGCCTCCATCGATGGATACTTAGAATATTTTACAAGGACTGGATTTTAACCAGTCTCTGACCAAAACGACGGACTAACAGGATTGAGGGTCTTGTGGTCATCGTTTAACAAATGGACCGTTTGTCGTGGTCTCGTCTGTGAGCCACTGGTTTTACTGCTCATTTTTAGTTTAGTTAAATTAATTAATTAGGTGTTTAGTTAATTATTTAGGGGTTTAGAGAGGTCTTATTAAGTGGTTTAATGACCTATATAAAGACCCTAAGTTAAGTAAACTAATCTAAGCCCTCATAATTCCCAAATCCAAATTGCTCTTCATTCTCTCTTCTTTCTCTCTCCCAAGTTGAAGAACATGGTTTATAGGGCTGCTAAAGATCAACGTTTCTCCATCAAACTTCATCAATCAACAAGGTATGGGATTCCTTTCACCTTTGGGATCTCTTTCCCCAAAGGGTTCCTTCAAATTGATTTCAAAAGATGAATTTTCATGTGGGCCTCTTCAAATCTCAAAATTGATTTGTTTATGGTTTCTTTTGAATTATTGATTATATTATGATGAACTATGACTATATTACACTACGTATTTATGGATTGGTCTAGTTTGTAGAAGATGACCTTATCCCCTTAACCCTAGGTTTTGATCTTGAATTGAACTACCTAGTATTGAAGTAATTGGCCTTGTTAATGTGTGAATTACTATCCTATGTTGTTATTTTGTAAATTTATGAATAGATTGAGATAAATTGTAATCCTATCATGTTAGTTCTTGAGTAATTGATCTAGGTTGTGAAGTAGATTGTGAATTTGACCTAAGTCTCTAATCTTAAGCTATGAACTAGTGATGGATAGTTGTATAGTGTTTCAATTGACTTCATTATCATGTTGGTTACTATTGTGAGATGATATTACACCCATTCTTCGGTTGAGTTTGAGGGTTGATGGTAAGACCTGGACGTTGGCTTGTTAAGGAGACTTGGTAAGTCTTGTGATCTCAACTCTTTACTTCAATTATGGTTACTTGTGATTAAGTGATGGTGTTTTATTGAATTATATCTTATATTAAGATTGATAGGATTGGAATGATGTTGAATTGAAATGTCTTGACTATGGTTTATGAGGTGTTGGCTAAGATGTAAATGTTATAAGGATGGTGATAACTTACCAATTTGCCTTATCATAAATGATTTTGTGAATGTGCTACCTCACATATATGAATTGTAATGAAAGTAAAATTACTCATACAATTCTTATTGAGCTATGATGATGATGATTTTATAAGGGATAGACCCTATTACCTAAACTAAGTTTTAATAATAATGGATGACTTAAAGACATTTGAAAAGGGACGTTAGCTTCGCACCGAGAAAACTTGACAACGGGAGGTGTTGGCTTTCTGTAGAGGAAGATTCATACCTATCTCTTAGTTCCTTACCTATGTTTCCCCCATAGGAAGACTTGCTAGTGGATCCACCTAGAAAGTTATGTTATGTTTTGTTCTAGTTTGGATGGTAGACCACCTTCCATCGGAGTAAGGTTTTGCAACACAGGATTCCACACTTAGCTCTTGTGGTCTATGTCAGTTAAAGCAGGTTTTCCCTAAACTAAAATTAAGTAATGAAGTACACACTAACTAGGGTGACTTAAGAGGTTTGACTTAGATTAGGTAGGGGTATGGTACTCTACCTATGTCTTGCACTAGTTTTCCTTGACGGAAGCCTTAGGAGGGTGTTCTTATGTATGTATATGCTTATAAATGTAAATAAAATGTATACGATGATCTTACATGTTGATGGTACCTTATAATGTTGAACTCACTTATGAATACATGATTGGTCTATATTGCTAAAGTATGATGTTATGTACTCTTAATGATATGATATGTGAAGTTGAACATTGGTTATGGTTCTTGTTAGGTTTACTTGATTGGGTAAGGTTATGGGGTATTGCTTAGTCATTGGACAAGTGGACTTAATGAGGGTCATGAGAAATAGTCGTGCTTGATTATATTGTAATGAAATCTTATTCATGCTTGTTTAGGTTATACTTGATGATGGGGTTGTCTTGTTTGTATGTTCAAGTATGTTGGTATGTATGATATACTTGGCTAGTCTAGTATGGTTGGTCTTGTGATGAACATGATCTTGACTTAATGAATATGCATTAATGACTTGTATTGGTTCTTGAATGTTCATAAATCTTTCCAAATATAAAATAGCATGCTTTAATGAAATGTCCCTTTCTAGCATGACATTATGATGTGTGTGCATATGGTCTCATACTTAGTACATGTTATGTGCTAACCCCAATTTTTCCCTTTTCCCCAACATATTAGGTTCTGGTCGTTGAAGGGCTTTTGAGACGACTTTGAAGAAGACTTGGAATTCTCACTCATCCAAGTTGGTTAGGTCCTCACTTTCCGATGGCAATGCCAATATCAAGCTTTTGAATGTTGTTCTAGTTTTAAAACTTATGTGTTCTTTGCTTTTCACTTAATGTACTAAAGATTGTATAGCCTATATGTGGCTTTGTTACATTAATGTATGGGAAATGCCAATCGATATACTATTGTTTTAGATGGTTATGCGATGAGACATTCTTTTAAGACTATGTTAAGTATCTTATATATCTATGTGTAATAAAAGTAGAAGACTATGTAATCTTCTTATACGAAGGGTCTATGTATACCCGATATGAATATATTACGTGTATGCGAGAGATCTATGTAAACCTCATGATAGATAGAAAAGTTTTAAATTTTCCACATTTTTAACCTATGAATGTAATGATGTAAACTAAGAGGCTAGTATTAGTCCTGTCCGAGGATGACAACGCTGGTTACGTTTGGGGATGCTCCCCTGATGTAACAAATGTGGTATAAAACTGTCACGACCCTCAAGCACCCCCCTAGAATCTAGGGAGAACCCTTGGATCGTGGCAAGGCCTACTTGACCCTTTGGGGTCTTGTACAAGCCCTTGAACTATCGTTCATTACATAAGACATGTAAAGTAGTGCGGAATTTAAAACTTTTCACGAATAATTTAATAAAGGAAGTCTTTCATAAATACTTAGAGAATCTCATCGTCACAAGAAAAACTTAAGACACGACATAATATCTTAGGGACACAGCCCTTTACATTAAAAGAAATACATAATAAGTCTTTAAATAAGAAACTAATAAAAGGACTATGCCCTCAAATATATGAGGACATACTTTGTCTTGAGAGAAACTTTCCCGAACTTCACCTTCAAACCTTCAAAAGCTTCCAACCTATACTTATAGAGTATAGAAAAGTATGGGGTTAGTACAAAACAATGTACTAAGTATGCCATATGCAAAATCATGTAAAATGGGACATTTTAGTAAAATAAGCTCTCATACCAAATAATTATAACATTCATGAATTTAGAAACAAAACAATAAGAAACATCATTTAACACTTAGATAAGTATTTCCATAATTTAAACAAAGGAAGCAATTTATAG
Organism: Solanum sitiens; assembly: GCA_016801875.1. NCBI lineage: Eukaryota > Viridiplantae > Streptophyta > Magnoliopsida > Solanales > Solanaceae > Solanum > Solanum sitiens. The sequence continues at coordinate 1,798,948 of JABWTJ010000070.1, read as the reverse complement.
AGAAATACTCAAAATTACAGTAAGTTCCTTTTGACATTACAGTGAACTAAAACACTCCAAAGATAGTGAACTTCCAAGGTATTGCCAATGAGGAAGTGAACTCATTTCCGTAGGATTTTCCCTAACTAAGGATTATCCTAAGACTCTCCAAGGTAAGACATGAAGAAACGTCTAAACACTTCCTTCAATACACACAAAATCGATCCTGAAGAATACCCCTTTCAGCTTACTCACCTCGGGAGAACAAGTCACCACTCAATCACAAGACATTAGAAGAACACCCAACAAAACACCAAAGACTTCCCTTTCAGAATGCCTACTTAGTTCAATGAGTAGATGGCGTCCCATACAACCACCTACCCTAAGTAGTACACTGTTTTAGAAGGTTTCGCACCAAGACTTCCCTTTAGGAAGGTCCTACTTAGTGCAATGGATAGATAGCGTCCCATACGACCACCTACCCTATGTAATATGTTCTTTTAGAAGACTTAGTTCATTCATTTCACATGAGACTCACCAAGACTCCCCTTTCGGAATGCCATCTAGTGCAATGGATAAACAGCGTCCCATTCCACTACCTACCCTAAGTAGCACACTCTTTTAGAAGACTTAGTACTCATAACTATTGTGGGGGTTAGCTTAACCTACAAATACCATGAGATCTATACATGGAATCCCAATATTAAGCCCTATAGTATTAGGGATCCTCACTTGTCTAGAGTAAGGTCATACTTATTAGCTTTTACATGGCTTTCTCAATAGCTACACCTATGTGGGAACATAGTTAAGGGATAAGTAGATTGCTACTAAGTAACTCATTCATTACTAACGAGGAGTACTCATCTCAAGAGGTTCATTGGAATACAATATCTCAACTCACGAAGTGTAACCACCCCTTCTTCATATCCTTTCGGTGCTAGGCATAAATCCCCACAGATTCTCAATATTATAAACTCTAGATTGAGGATAACTAGTGAATACCACATCTCAACTCACGAAGGGCATTCATCCTCCAACCTATCTTATAAAGCTCATTAGGAATAGTGAGGTTGCTACTAAACACTTCATCTCAACTCACGAAGAGTGTTCACCCCAAGACTCCTATTTTTACTCAACTTAGCTTCATACATTCATTTAAGTGTGTGTGTGTACATGTGATCACACCTTGCATATAAGCATCATTTCATTCTCATTACTTCTATACATGCTTTAGACCTTCATTCATCAAATCACACACTTTAGATACTTCACATAATCATATACTTCATTTAGGCATAATATAGGTCAAACATGCAATTCAAGCTTCAGAAAACACAATACAAGACCCACTTTAAATATACCTTCATTTCACATATTACGCCTTCAAAACCACACTCACAATACATACTAAGTAATATCAAATTCATCAAGTAAACTCCTCCACCAAGAAGGTGCACCATACCACTCAAGTGCAATTTATAATAAGAACTATACAATATAAGTAACTCACCAATGAACTAAGACATCACCACCTATAACCAATTTCTAAATATTTCATCATAATAAGGACCTTATGGCAGTAGCTAAATCATAATAACAACACAATAAAATCAAAGTTCATACCCTACACAACACATGCTCACTTAACTCATTTCTTAAAGCTAAAAGTTTGAAATATGCATAAACATGTGTTCATTAGAGTTTTGACATTAAAATCATCAATTAATGCTAGAATAAACACATTTTAATCATTAAAACACTTTTACAAGAAGACCCATGCTTAGAATCAAAGATAGAAGAAAGTAGAGTTTGAAAATCCTTTTTGAAACCTTTTAGAAAGGACTCCTTGTATGGAAGAGGGTTAAAGGATGGATACCATACCTCAAATGCAAGACAACTCACTGATTTTCAATGAAGAACACGTCCCAACCAGCCCTCCTTGCTCTTCTTGACTTCTAGCTTCCCAAGAGACTTGAGAGAGAATTCTAAGGGAGAGGCGTTTTGGGTTTTAGGAAATGTGGTATAAAATTAGGTCTTAGGGTTTGAAATACTTTAATATATCTAAATAACCCTAAAAATAACTTCCTATGGTCATAAAAGACTTGGGGTGAATTTACCAAACACCCCAAGACTTCACAGGCAAAAGACAGCTTTTTGGGCAGTCTTCAACGGACCAACCAACGGACGGTTTGTAAACCAACGGCCCGTTGGTGGGGTCTCGTTGGTTGAGACTTAGCTTCATTCACAAGATGGAAATCCTGACTTGCAGTTCCAATCAACACCCATGGTCGATGGACCGTTGGTTGACTAACGGACCGTCCCTTGGGTCGTCGTTTGGTCACTGTTTTGGCAGCTTGTTGCCAAGAGGTAAGGTCCTATTCTAGGGCCCCTCGTGGGTCCTAGGTGGGGTTTTACCCAGAAGTTAAACCCCTAAACATAGTCATATAGGTCTTAGTAACATATCACACCAATTTCAATTAAAACGAACACGTAAAACTCACTCAAACACATCAAGACACACAAGTACTTTCTAAGGCACACCTTCCGAACGTCATGGACGTTCTTTGTCGTTTGAACTCCAAACTTTATCAAACTTCACACACTGCCTAATAAAACTAATTTAACTCATTTTAACTTAAAATTAACTCAAGAAACCACCACTAAGATCTAGTTCACCTTAGTTCGTTTTAGGGCGTTACATTCTCCCCTACTTGGAATAACATTCGTCTTCGAATGACACTAAAACTTCAAGACCATAAAGGAATTCATTAGAAACACATAACACATTACAATAATGATTAAAACACTCAAATTCAATGCATCAAATAGCAAGGAGCACCATTTCACACTTTCAAAGATTAGCAACATAAGCAACTCTTTGCAAAACTTCACAAATTTCAAAACTCGACCTTAACCTTCTTTTATGGAGGAAATACCTTATCCAACATTAAACATGCTCATAAAAAACACTTTTGCACGCATTGAAACCTCAATCAAGGCGAGGCAAAACTTTTTTGAAAATGCAAAAATTTTACAGTGAACTGCTCACTGTATCACTGTCAAACATGCAAAATTTTCAAAAGTTCATTCTTTGAGCAATTCACCAAGATGACATGATCATATGACCTATAAAATCACATAAACTCATTTCATAATATAAAATCAACAATCATAAAGAGTTAAGACTTACCGGGACTATCAAATCCGGATTAGTTATCCTTCCTAGCTCCCATCCCATAGGAAGGGTTCTTCTTTTGAGCATTAGGATATGAGGAAGCTTGATTGGCCTCTTTCCCTCTTGATTTGATGCTAGGTCAGTCCTTAATCTTGTGGCCTTTGCTACCACAACTAAAACAACCATCCGTTCTGGCAAGACACTTACCCGAATGTTGCTTTCCAAAAGTAGGACACCTAGCCCTTTTAAAAGTATGACCACCACCTTGGGAATGTTGTTTTGGAGCCCTATCCTTGTTTCCCATGTAAGAATCTTGGTGATAGAACCTCTTCTTAGGATTTTGGTGCCTAGAATCATCCGACCTAGGCCTCTTACCCTCTTGCCTTATCTCCCTAATTTTGGACTCCTCAATTTGTTGAGCATAAACCATGAGCCTAGAAATATCCATGTCATTAAGAAGCATTGGCATACGATACTCTTTTTCCACCATGTTAGACACTCCCATCACAAACTTGTTCATCCTAGCCCTAGGGTTGGCTACGATGGTTGGGGCATACTTAGAGGGTTGGGTTAATTTGAGAGAGTACTCTTGCACACTCATTCCCCCTTGACGAAGGTTCATGAATTCAACCATCTTCTTCTCCCTCCACTGTAAAGGAAAGAACCTATATGGTAAAGCCTCTTTGAATTCCTCCTAATTAACCGGACCTCTTTCTAAGGGTCTCTCACTCCTCCATTGCTCATACCACACTTGAGCCACCTCCTTAAGTTGGTAAGCGGCTAACTCCGCTTTCTCCCTAGGGGTCACACCCATAGCATCTACCACTTTGAAAAAGTTATCTATGAAACCTTGTGGATTTTCATCCACCTTAGTTCCATGAAAAGTAGGAGGGTTCGTCCTCATGAAATCCATAATTCTAGAAGCGGGAGTACTAGCGTTAGGTTGGGGCCTATCTCCTTGATTAGCTTGACCAACAAAGTGATTATTGACGACATGAGCTTGAGCCGTCATGAGTTGGGTCAAATTCATTAGGGCATCCCTCAACTCCGCCTTAGTCATATCTCTCTCAACAAAAGGAGATTGAGGCAAAGGAGGTAATTGAGGAACTTGAGGTTCTTGGGGTTCGGGAGGCATTTGACGTTCTTGAAGAGGAACCTCCTCATTCTCTTCCCCTAGGCCAACAATAGGAACTTGGTCAACACGGGGAGGTATCATCTCATTAGCTACACCCTCTCCTCCCTTCTAGCGGTTGATCTCCTCGTATTCATGTCCTATAAACACAAAGAGAAAGGCACGACATTAGAATAGAGAAGAAAGTGAAACTTCTATCATCCTATCGCCTCTTGTCCATGGATGTGACGCGACTCACACCAATGACCAAGACTCTACTAGATGTGGCTTGTGAGACTTTTAGACCCTAAACTATTTTCCATAACCTTATGCTCTGATACCAAGTCTGTCACGACCCTCAAGCACCCCCTAGAAGCTAGGGACAACCCTTGGATCGTGGCAAGGCGTACTTGACACTTTGGGGTCTTGTACAAGACCTTTAACTATCGTTCATTACATAAGACATGAAAAGTAATGCGGAATTTAAAACTTTTCACGAATAATTTAGTAAAGGAAGTCTTTCATAAATACTTAGAGAATCTCATCGTCACAAGCCAAACTTAAGACACGACATAATATCTTAGGGACACGGCCCTTTACATTAAAAAAATGGAAAAGGGTCAAAAATACCCTTAAACTATCTGAAATATCTCAAATATACCCTTAAACTATATTTTGACTCAAGACTACCCTTCCCGTCAAACTATTGGGTCAAAAGTGCCCTTCTAATTAACGGAAATTGTTAAATGCCATGTAGATGCCACATGGCACGCCAATAGACTTCCATTGCCACATATACTAAAAGAAAATGGGTCAAAAGTACCCTTAAACTATCTGAAATAGCTCATATTTACCCTTAAACTATATTTCGGCTCAAAAATACCCTTTCCATCAAACTATTGGGTCAAAAGTGACCTTCTTATTAGAGGAAGTTGTTAAATGCCACATGGATGCCGCATTGGACGCCGATAGGGTTTCACTGCCACATTGACTAAATCCCTAAATCTTAATTACTCATGTTCCCCTCATTTCATCATTTTCCAGAAACAATTTCACCCCTTCTCCCTATTTCGCGTCTAGGGTTTCACAATTTTCTTCGTCGCTGGGTTTCAAAGTGGATATTCTTGGTTGTAGGTTAGTAAAACTTTTTTCTTATTTTATTGTGTTTACAACCACGAAAATCAAATTTGAAACATAGCTCAGAAGAAAGTTAAGAAAATTTGGCCGCGAAATGACGGGAAAGTTGTGAAATTCTAGCTATCATACTTAGAAATCGTAAACATAATAAAATAAAATAAAAAATTTACTAACCTACAATCATGAATATCCACTTTGAAACTCAGCCCCGGAGAAAGCTACGAAGCCTTAGCTGATAGGGGTAAGTTGTGAAATCATAACTCTTATGCTTTGAAATCATAAACATTATAAAATAAAGAAAAATATTTACTAACTTACAAGCATTAATATCCACTTTGAAACCCATCCAAGAAGAAAAGTATGAAACCCTAGCTGCGAAATGAGGGAGAATGGGTGAATATATCATTTCTGGAAATAATGAAATGAGGGGAGGGGGGGGAGTAATTAGGATTTAGGGATTTAGTCTATGTGGCAGTGGAACCTTATTGTTATGCAATGTGGTATCCACATGATATTTAACACCTTCTGTTAATAAGAAGGGTATTTTTGACCCAATAGTTTGACGGGAATGGTAGTTTTGAGCCGAAATATAGTTTAAGGGTAAATATGACCTATTTTGGATAGTTTAAGGGTATTTTTGACCCTTTTTATTTAGTCTACGTGGCAAAGGAATCCTATTGGCATGCAATGTGGCATCCACATGGCATTTAACAACTTTCGTTAATAAGAAGGGTACTTTTGACCCAATAGTATAGCGGGAAGGGTTGTTTTGAGCCGAAATAAAGTTTAAGGGTATATATGAGATATTTCGAATAGTTTAGGGGTATTTTTGAGCCTTTTTCGTTAAAAGAAATACATAATCAGTCTTCAAATAAGAAACTAAGAAAAGGACTATGCCCTCGAATATATGAGGACATACTTTGTCTTTAGAGGAACTTTCCCAAGATTCACCTTCAAACCTTCAAAAGTTTCCAACCTATACTTATAGAGTATAGAAAAATATGGGGTTAGTACAAAACAATGTACTAAGTATGGCATATGCAAAATCATGTAAAAATGACATTTTAGTAAAATAAGCTCTCATGCCAAATAATTATAACATTCATGAATTTAGTGACAAAACAACATAAGAAACATCATTTAACACTTAGATAAGGATTTCCATAATTTTAAACCAAAGGAAGAAATTTACAGAGAAGTACTCAAAATTACAGTAAGTTCCTTTTGACATTATAGTGAACTAAAAGACTCCAAAGATAGTGAACTTCCAAGGTATTTCCAATGAGGAAGTGAACTCATTTTCGTAGGAGTTTCCCTAACTAAGGATTATCCTAAGACTCTCCAAGGTAAGACATGAAGAAAACGTCTAAACACTTCCTTCAATACACACAAAATCGATCCTGAAGACTACCCCTTTCGGCTTACTCACCTCGGGAGAACAAGTCACCACTCAATCACAAGATATTATAAGAAAACCCAACAAAACACCAAACACTTCCCTTTCGGAATGCCTACTTAGTGCAATGAGTAGATGGCGTCCCATACCACCACCTATCCTAAGTAGTACACTCTTTTAGAAGGTTCGGCACCAAGACTTCCCTTTCGGAAGGTCCTACTTAGTGCAACGGATATATAGCATCCCATACCACCACTTACCCTAAGTAATACGTTCTTTTAGAAGACTTAGTTCATTCAATTCACATAAGACTTACCAAGACTCCCCTTTCAGAATGCCTACCTAGTGCAATGGATAAATAGTGTCACATTCCACTACCTACCCTAAGTAGCACACTCTTTTAGAAGACGTAGTACTTTCATTACTTTTGTGGGGGTTAACTTAACCAACAAAGACCATGAGATCTAGACATGGAATCCCGATATTAACCCCAATTGGATGAGGAATCCTCACTTGCCTAGAGTAAATCATACTTTTTAGCTTTTACATGGCTTTCCCAATAGCTACACCTATGCAGGCACATAGTTAAGGGATAAGGAGATTGGTACTAAGTAACTCATTCTCTTCTAATGAGGAGTACTCATCTCAAGAGGTACATTGGAATACAACATCTCAACTCACGAAGTGTAACCACCCCTTCTTTATATCCTCTCGGTGCTAGGCATAACTCCCCACGGATTCTCAACATTATAAACTCTAGATTAAGGATAACTAGTGAATACCACATCTCAACTCACGAAGGGCATTCATCCTCCAACCTATCTTATAAAGCTCATTAGGAATAGTGAGGTTGCTACTAAACACTTCATCTCAACTCACGAAGAGTGTTCACCCCAAGACTCCTATTTTTACTCAACTTAGCTTCATACATTCATTTAAGTGTGTGTGTGTACATGTGATCACACCTTGCATATAAGCATCATTTCATTCTCATTACTTCTATACATGCTTTAGACCTTCATTCATCAAATCAAACACTTTACATACTTCACATAATCATATACTTCATTTAGGCATAATATAGGTCAAACATGCAATTCAAGCTTCAGAAAACACAATACAAGACCCACTTTCAATATACCTTCATTTCACATATTACGCCTTCAAAACCACACTCACAATACATACTAAGTAATATCAAATTCAGCAAGTAAACTCCGCCACCAAGAAGGTGCACCATACCACTCAAGTGCAATTTATAATAAGAACTATACAATATAAGTAACTCATCATTGAACTAAGACATCACCACCTATAACCAATTTCTAAATATTTCATCATAATAAGGACCTTAGGGCAGTAGCTAAATCATAATAACAACACAATAAAATCAAAGTTCATACCCTCCACAGCACATGCTCACTTAACTCATTTCTTAAAGCTAAAAGTTTGAAATATGCATAAACATGAGTTCATTAGAGTTTTGACATTAAAATCATCAATTAATGCTAGAATAAACACATTTGATTCATTAAAACACTTTTACAAGAAGACCCATGCTTAGAATCAAAGATAGAAGAAAGTAGAGTTTGAAAACCCTTTTTGAAACCTTTTAGAAGAACTCGTTGAATGGAAGAGGGTTCAAGGATGGATACCATACCTCAAATTCAAGACAACCCACTGATTTTTTATGAAGAACACGTCCCAACCAGCACTCCTATCTCTTCTTGACTTCTAGCTTACCAAGAGACTTGAGAGAGAATTATAAGGGAGAGGGGTTTTGGGTTTTAGGAAATGAGGTCTAAAATTAGGTCTTAGGGTTTGAAATACTTTAATATATCTAAATAACCCTAAAAATAACTTCCTAGGGTCATAAAAGACTTGGGGTGAATTTACCAAACACCCCAAGACTTCATAGGCAAAAGAAAACTTTTTGGGCAGTCTCCATCAACGGACTAACCAACGGACCGTTTGTCAACAAACGGCCCATTGGTGGGTTCTCGTTGGTTGAGACTTATCTCCATTCACAAGCTGGACATCCTTCCTTGCAGTTACAATCGACGCCCATGGTCGACAACTAACGGACCATCTCTTGGGTCGTCGTTTGGTCAATGTTTTGGCAGCTTGTTACCAAGAGGTGAGGTCCTCTTCTAGGGAACCTCGTGGGTCGTAGGTAGGGTCGAACCTAGAGTTTAAACCGCTAAAAATAGTATTCTAGGTCTTAGGAACATATCAAACCAATTTCATGGTCGTTTGACCTCCAAACTTAACCAAACATAACACACTGCCTAATAACACTAATGTTGCTCACTTTAACTGAAAATTAACTAAAGAAACCACCGCGAAGCTCTAGTTCACCTTAGTTCGTGTTAGGGCGTTATACAAAGCATGAGGTTGAATATCTTTAGAGTCGATGTCTAACTCAACCACATCTATGTATATTCTTAATATAATTGTGAAGCGAGCCAAACTTATGAATAGGAAACTATATGATGCTTAGGAAACTCTCATTTTCTTGTAAATTCAATATCGTGCCTCTAGAGTCTTGGCTCTATGTGCCTTTAGCATCTATTCCTTTTATTGTGATTATAGGCATTGAATACTCAAAGAACTGCCGCTCGAAGACTAGATAAAGAGATTGCCAACGTGGGAGCACCTCACCATGGCAATAAAGTCCCTTCTCTTAAAAAAGTTCCTAATGATGGACGAGCTCCGATGAATCCTCTACCTATGACGGATGGTGACATAAGGGCTTCCTTTATCCAAATGTCCCAAGCCATTACTACACAAGAACAAGCCGTCACTACTCAAGCACAAGCCATGAAGGCCCAAGCTAATCGGGAGGTGGTACCTCGAGCAAACCAACATGTTGGCACCATGGCCTCCCGTTTGAGAAATTTCACTAGGATGAATCCCCCTTCTTTCTATGGGTCCAAAGTTGAGGAAGATCCCTAAGAGTTCATTGATGAAGTCTACAAGATTCTCTATGCAATGGGGTTGACTACTAGTGAGAAAGCCGAGTTAGCAACTTACCAACTACAAGATGTGGCCTAACTTTGTACCTCCAATGGAGATACAATAGGCCTTTAAGGGTTGGACCGGTGACATGGGAGATATTAAAGAAAGCTTTCTTGATCAGTTCTTTCCAAGAGAGAAGAGGGAAGCCAAAGTGGAAGAATTTATCAACCTTCGTCAAGGAGGTATGAGTGTACTTGACTACTCCTTGAAATTTACTAAATTTTCAAAGTATGCTCCTTCATTGGTTTGTGACCCTAAAGATGAAGTGAGGCACTTTGTGACGCGAGTGTCGGATGACTTGAAAGAAGAATGTCATTCAGCTATGCTAATAATAATATGAACATGTCGGTTAAAGCTAGCCACCACGTATGAATGTAAATGAACTAAGTCTCCTTAAGGGTGCACTACTTAGGGTAGGTGGTGGAATGGGCCGGTACGCTATCTATCCATTGCATGAGTATACATTTAGAGGGAGTCTTGGTGTGTCCTTATATGAAAATGTATGAATGGGTCATTATATGATGTTAATGAAGTATTGTGACTTTATTACTAATGTTAAGAAAGCATGTTGATATTATGTCTTGTATGATGAAAGCTATGTAGTATGCTGAATGTGATGTGCCTAGTCTAAGGGAATTCTCAAGGATCACTAAGATGGGAGTAGTAGTGTGGGATGCTACTTTCACATTGCACTAAGTGTAACTTGGGGGTTGTCTTTGAGGATGGTCCCTATGTGAAGATCCTAAATGCATGTGTGTTCCTTCTAGTGTCTTTATTATAGAATGTTGAATTGTTAAATGATATGAAGCATGCTTATCTTTTGTAGTCTTAAGGATTACTTAGGTGTGTATTTAAGAGATTGCATGGGCGGTTTCTTCATGTCTTACCTTAGTGAGTCTAGGGATAACTTGGATAAGAATAGTTTATATGATAATTGGGTTTACTGTAAAGTGTGACCTTATGTTTAAATTATGGATGTTTTACCTTTTATGCTAAATGATGATTTATATGATGTTTGTGACTACATTAATGAAGGTTTTAATAAAATAGCATGAAAGATTTATTTCAACTAAATTGTCCTCTTTTGCATGTTTTTGCATAATGACATACTTAGTACAATATTTGTAATAACCCCATACTCTTCTATATTCCAAAGTATAGATGGAAGGCAAGTGAAGGTTTCTTAGAAGGCAAAGCTTGGGAAATTGATTTTCTCAAGATTTGTATGTCCTCATATATTATAGGACATAGACTATGCTTCTTTTAGTTTCTGCTTTTAAGACTTAGTACGTTTTCTTTCAATATAAAGGGTCGTGACCCTAAGATATTAAGATGTGTCTTTAAGTTGTCTTGTGATGATGAGACTTCTTCCTTAGCTTTTATAAAACAGTTTCATTTTAATTATGATGTGAAAAGTTTTAATTCCCCAATACTTTTCATACCTATGTAATGAATGATACACAAAAGTCTTGTACAAGACCTTCGAAAGGTCAAGTGCACCGTGTAACTTCTAGGGGGTTCTCCCCGGTCATTACAACACAATGTTTCAAATTTGTTACACAAATCCCCCCTTTTAATACATGTCTTCGTAAATATATTGACTAAACAAACATAATTGTTAGTTGAATTTAACTCTAAACCATTTTCCTCGTGGAATCAACCCCAACCTACAAGTTGGCATCTTTACTTGATAACAATCACTTATGCTTCTTTAGGGAGGTGTATTTTGAGTGTATAAAATTTTGGCACTGCTGCTAGGGAAATTTGGCTTTCAGATTAAGTTTAATGACATTATTGAACTTTAATCAACTATTTCCTAATTTTACTTTCTTTTTCTTTTGGTCTCTCAGATACAAACTCAGTATATGCCAAGTACACAGAGTCAAGGTGAACCACTCACTCCCTACTATTCAGACCTCGAATGAACACTATAGAGGATGAATAATCAAAGAGTACAGGTTAACCCATTGGGGGAATTAGAAGCTGATACTGGGAGACAACCTCCTAATGTGGTTGTTGAGAATAATCAAGCTCCAGTTGAGAATCGAGTGGGATATGCACTAAGGATACTGGAGTGGCGAGAGTCGCAACCCCAAAACAACTATAGGGTCAACTTTAGCATTGCCGACTCTGATGGAGCTTTTGTCCTACTCCTATACAACCGGGTCACACCTTTGTAGTAACTAGTAGCTAGATACAGATGCTCACAACGAGAGTCTTATTTGCAAGGTTGGCATCGGATGACTGCCATTCTCACTTAGCCAAGCTCAGGTTGGTTTGAAAAAGTTGTGTGGGCAACCGTATTGGGACATGGATGTTATCATGCTGCGAGTATTTCCTCTCTCACTGACTAACAATGTAGCAGTTTGGTTTAATGAACTCCCCTACAACTTGATTAGAAAAGTGGATGGAGGTGACAATGGACCAAAAAGTCCAAGGAGTTCCCAAGCGGCTCTATGCATTCGAGTTGAGAATTCTAGAGAGGCCAGCCACATGCACCGATATATCCACCATCTAGACTGAGCTAGCAAGTCTTTGTGTTGATGTCACCATCATCATGGCTACACCCGTTGTTGAGACACGGGTCGCACCCTATGAACTAGGCGGTGATATAGTTTTGGGTGCCCTTTTTAGTGGAGATGAGGCAAAGTTACAGTCCGAGCCAGACGTGCCCGACGAAAAATGCATCGTTCGAGTCAAAAAGATGATCTCATGAAAGAGGAATTGGCCTTACAAAAGTAGTGCAGGAAAGAGAAAAAGGACAAAAAGGACTCATCCTAGATGAGAAAATCATACAGCAAAGGGTGCATGAGATGGATTCAGGGGAATCAAGTTCTATACCCAATCCTAAGAGTCGGCCGACTGAGGCGGATAATGTGATCACCAGTGAAGGTGCAACAACCAGTGATGCGGGCACTACTGAGGGTGACCCCACTACTGCTGAAGCGGGATGTGGGAAACCAGACCCACCCGTTTGTTGACGAGACTTCGGCGCTAAGCACCACATGTTTGCCTCACCCAAATCCATTACTTTTTACCTTTTTTGTGTGTGCATTGGGAACAATTGCACTTATTTTCTTGGAGGTGGGGTAAATGGATTGTTAGTGATAGGATGAATTTTGAATAACTCAGCTCACATCCTTTTCTTAAGGTTTTCTTTCCTGTGTTATTTTTCCCCAAGAGACGACTTAATTTTTTGTTAAACCAGCATGTTTAGGAATAAATTGTATTTGTAGAAGCATGATAAATAATGAAGCATGATGGCATAATCTTTTTAAAAAATGATACCCGGCCAAAACATGTGCAAAAAGTTGTAGACTAACATAAGTTGAATGTGTTGGCTCTGAGCATGGCATGATAATGAACCAATTTGATTGCATGACCTAGCGAGAACTTGAAACGGGTAAACTAATAATCTGGTAATGAAACTATGTACCTTGAGTGTGCGAGAATTTTTATGAATCAAGCAGCGTGTGCCAATCTAGAACTTGCCGAGTCAGTCCTGCGAAGATAATTCACTCTAGAGTCTAGGAAGTGATCATAGGCCCTTATTCTAAACAGTCTACTAATAGGCCTAAATTATTCCGACCACTTCTTTCAAGACCCCGAACTCACCTTCCCATAATCTTCTATGTTGGACCCGGTCCCTCCTTTGATATGTGCACCTCGACTTAGGCCAAAAGTCTAAGTTGAGGGTGGCTAGTACAAAAATCATAACATCAAATCTTGGCCCTGATCCAACATCAGGTATTGTGCACCTTAACTAATGGAAAATCCATAAGTTGAAGGTGTCTAGGAGAGAGGGAAGCAAAAGGAAAATGTGGGTATAAAAAGAGTTGGGTTTTTGAAACTAGAGGAAACAAGAAGAGGATATGACATTGTTTGACAGAAATGTAAAAAAAATGATGAGATGAAAATAAAAGAGAAAAATATAAAGAGCTACAAAGTCGAAAAGTCACGTCCATAGTTGAACAGAATCAAGGGAAAGAAGAGCAGAAGATAGGATGTCTAATACATGGCAAAAGAGGTATGGAATCTTAATGTAATGTCAAGAAGGGCAGAAAGTCACAAAAAGTATCCAAACGTACCACACCTGACCCTGAGTCTACGTTACAAGCCAATAAAGTCCTATAGTGATATGAGAATCTAGATTGGAGAATCTAACAAGTGAAAATAAGGGCAAGCCTATGGTATTGAGCACTAACTGTGACTTGAAATTACTTTTGAGTGTGTGTTGAAAAAATCCATGTGCTCAAAAATCATTTTTATTGTGTAAAAAGGGGAGTTTTGTTGAAGTAAGGTAGTTGTGGCATTATCAACAAGTTGGCACCTTGGGAATGGTGAAACAATGCATGTCGTGTGGTTGATTGGTCTATCATTGTTGTGTTTGGATCCGCAAGAAGTAGCTTATGGAGTCTAAGATAAAAAGATTTTCACCTTGAAAAGAGAGTAGGGAAAGAAGGTCATGTGATTGGTTGTTCTTGAATTTCTTCCTTCTATACAAGAGTCTTTCAGAGTCTTAGTGTGTCGCTTGAGGACAAACAATTATTTTAAGTTGTGGGAGTTGATGTATCGTGAGTTTATGATACTTTTGATAATATTCACTTATGAGTTGTGTGTGTCAGAGCCAATTTGTATTATTTTTTATATGTTTTTGGCATGTTTTGTATGAAAGGTATTCATGCGCAGAAATAATGAGACATGTGATAAAAATACAGAAAAGAACAGCTATGGAGGTGATCTACAAATCGTAGGTCCATTGACACTCCGTAAGTGATACTCGTAGATCAGCAGGCAAGGCATGGGAGAAGGATTAGGGAAATTTGACCAAGTATGGAACCATGGAGGCTATGGATGATGCGTAGATTGACATACGGACCGTACTGCTAGATCGTAGAATGTGACTACGAGGGTTCCAGAACCTGAATCTTGAAACATCCTAAGTGTGGAGCTACAGAGAGGAATTACAGACCATAGATTGATCAACGGTCCGTACTGGTGCTTCATCGGTTGCCTCAGAGAAGCTTAGTTTTGGGAATTAAAATATTTTTTAAGTCCTAACTAACAGAAGGGACTTACGGACTGTAGATCCATCAATGGTCCATAAGTCGGTCTCGTAGCACGAAGACGCTTGCCTGAATAGACTTTCTTATATTCTTTCCCTTTTTAGTTTAGGATTTGTTTTCTAAAAATAGGGGTTATAAAACCCCATTTTAGGGGTTGGAGAACATTATTCTGGTTTTAGTTTTCTGTTTTTGGATATTAACTTGCAAACACTTGGTAATTGTTGATTCCGAAAACACATTATTAAAGATTTCTATTTTGAAATTCAAGTTGAGATTCTGGGTTTATTCTTATAATTATGTAAGTTCATTATTTCTTCATCTCAAAATATGAATTGTTTTCTTGGTAATATGGGTAACTAAATTCACAACTAGGGTTGTGGGAAGCATAAGTTATTAACAATGTATGAATAGTAATTAAGCAATCTTCGAATAATGTTTTTCATCATTGATAATTCTTTTGTTTAGAAGTCTTTTTAACGGTGCGTAATGTTAGAACTCGCCTTGTTGCTATTTGCCAGACCAAGGAGGTAGTTAATAAGAAAAAAATTATCAACAGAGATTTAGTGTTATACTATTGAATAGTGTACTGTCGATTGGTGCGAGGGTGAAAAAAAATCCATACATCAATGCAATGTCTAATATGAGGTAAGGGTAAGGGTTAGAAAATTATACAGACGTAGTCGGATCAAGGTGCGGGGTGAAATTCTCTAGATACCATACTAAGGATTTACAGATATATAACTTATCTCTTTGCATGTAATACACTATGAGAGGGTTGCTATTACTAGGATTATCGCGTTATGAGCTTTTGGGGAACACGTATGCGCTAGTTCTCCTCTCATATTGATAACAACTAAAGTTTAACTCATGGTCACTTATTAAATAGACAATTTTCCGACTTTGTTACACAATCCCCCCTCCCTTTAATTACTTGTCTTCGGAAATACATTGACTAAACAAATATAATTGTTAGTTGAAGTTAAGTCTAAATCATTTTCCTCGTGGTATCGACGCCAGCCTAGAATTTGGGTTCTTTACTTGATAACGATCGCTCATACTTCTTTAGGGAGGTGTAATTTTAGCGTATCAAGAGTCAGGTATGAAGATACCACACCCCGCCAAACAAAACCAACAATTGTTATCAATGTAAAAGAAAAGTCTAGAAATAAAGCTAAAAGAGAGTCAAGATCCCCCTGTCAGGATAAGAGTTGGTGAGCTCTGCACATCTGGGACTCTATTAATATGGGTATCAGTGCCCAACTCAACTCCATCATTCGCTCCACTAGAGCCCACCATTGATGTGTCTCGAAGAGAGGCATCCATGATTTTCTGTACTATCACTCCCTCTAGGTCCATCCGGTCATAATATATTACTACCTCTCATGTACTAAGATCCTCCTCATCAATGTTGAGAGAATTAGACTCGACATGCTTATTATCCAAAATAGCATTTTTTGTCGTACTAGCTGGAGGGATATCATAAATGGTTAGAAACTCTATACACTGGACCTCGAGAAGTTCTACCGTGCCCAAAAATATAGACAGTTCCATGGATTTAAGCTCATCCATATCATATCTCAGGCTAGTAACATCAGCTGTCAAAGCCATCACATCATCCGACTGGTGTCCACTCTGCTCACATACCTCCACTCTCACCATGAGGGCATCTAATGCTAGGCCATACGCGGTGATAAACTTCTGGTGGTCTCTCAACTCAGACCGTATAGGAGCTAAGGCATTAGCAATAGAATCAGTAGAAGTAATAGAAACAGCAGATGAAGAAGGAACAATACTAGAATTGCTAGGAGTACCTGAAGGCTTGACCTAAGTGGGAGGGGTTGTGTCTGTCTCTAGCATATCCATATAAATAATCGGGGAAGTGTCCACCTGTGCAACTCTCTATGTTTAGCCTCGTCTCTATTGTACTCGGCCTCGATCCTTCAAATGTCAATAGAGGAAGTGCGAGTCACTTTCACATCCATTTTCTCCACAAATGGCCCTCGGGACGCCGACACATTTTCATGATCAACACCGAGAAAGTAAGTAAGGTCTGACCCTTCTTGGCCCTGATGTCCATCTACTTCTCAATAATCAACTCAAGATTCTGCCTATTCCGGTCTATGATGCATCCAAACAAGGCCACCTCAGGATTCCAGAGGATGGACTTATTTATAAAGGCATGAAGGTGCAGCTAACAAATCCAAACAAATACTGAGCAATAACGTTCAAATACTTCTTCTCTATTTGAACTCTTGGATCGATCCATGACAGTGTAATATCGGAGATAAGATGGGCCAACCACCCCTTCAATTCATAAAGTATGGATCCATTCATCATACACCCTATAATCTCATTAATGTCGGTGTTGTTGCATTTCACGTTCTTACCCCGCACCATAACATGATCAACTGGTGCGAATGACATGGCCTTTTTCTTGCCTTTTGGAACGAACATCGCATACTCAATATAAAACTCTTAAACCAGGAAGGTATGTATGCACCTTGTGCCAAGTAAATATTTCAAATTTGTGGAAATTTATGTTCCAAAATTTTGGGTACATATCCACCACTCCATCTATACACAACCTCTTCTCCTCTAAGATATTTTCAACTCGACCGCCTTTAATCTGTTTAGTGATCGAGGTGGAGGTGCCTATACCGGGGGCATTTGAGGTACCTGCCTAAGCACCTTTACTGAAGATAGGGGAGGTGTATGAGTTACCAATATCCTGGCCAGATTATGTAGCGCTTTAAAGCGCATCTTAGCTCTCCTTCTTTGCAATGTCTTATCTTCCACTGGTTTAGACACGGATGTCGCTACTCTAGACCCTGAGTTACCCTTACCTTCAAATTTCATGGTGGTTAAGAGGGTGTTGTAGATGCTCATGTTGTCAGAGCTATCCTTAGTCAGACGTTGCTTCGCAGGACCCTTTCCTTTTGTTGTGTTTTCCCCTCCTTTCTCGAAGGAAGTTTTGCTTGTGTATCTCGTAAGTGAGCATCATCCTCAGGAATTACAATGCCCCGTGCTCTCTTTCATTGTGGTTGGTTTCTTTCGGGAACCTTGGGTTAGGACATATATGTAAAACAATACAGAATGAACCAATACGTTGGAAACAAGTCAACAAAATATAAAATATAAAAAATGCATAATAAAATAACTAAGATCTCAACACATGTCGGTGAGGTACAGTGTAATACTTTAAAAACTAGTAGGCTAAATAATAGGTTAACATGAGGTAAGAGTCGAAAGTGTACCTTCCCATACAAAAAATATAAGGTTTTGTGTTAGAACGTCAAGGTACGACACCCAAGGACAAACCATGGTTCCTCAAGGGAAAACCTTAGGATACTACCTGGTAGTGACCCACGCCTCGTGGGTCAAGGCCTGCAAAAGCAGGTTTCTGAACCTCCACCCATTGTCCACTAGCACGCCGAGTGGGTCCATCCACGGACAGGATATGAGAGTTAACAATAATGATGTTCAAAATTTAAAATCTTGATATTGAAGCTCGTTAGTTTGTTCATTAGAAAGTAGTTGGAATCATTTTGGGCGTTTATTTGTATGCTTCCAAAATGAGGTCAAGCAGTGAGAAAGTTTTGTATTGTGTTATACATTTTCTTAAAGATATGAAGCAAGCACCACTATCTTATCGATCCAATTCTTTTAGCTTCACAAGTTGCTTTCTTGGACTTTTGCATCAGATATTAGTGGCCATTTTAGTTTCAATTGTTATTTCTTTGCCTTTGGTGATAATTTCATTTTCAACTTTCTGTAGCTAACTATGTTTTTCCAGTTCTTGTTTGTTGTACACAAAAGTACGGTCAACTCTATTTAAATTTTAATTTCATTTACTTGATGACTAATTAATTAATAAACTATTAAGTACAAAAAATATTGTCTTATCATTCTTTGTTAGAGATAGGAAGCATGAGTTCCTTTAGAGTTGATCGTGTGTGGATGTAAAAGAGACTAGTGTCAAGTCGAACAACTATCACAACTGAGTTCATAGAAGGGTGTGCGTGGATTTATAGAGTTTGCATTAATGCAACCTGATTTCGTTTCTAATGGAAGTATAAGGTGCCCTTGTTCAGAATGTAAAAAACAATAGTGGATTTCTTGAACCTCATGATATTAGCTCACATTTATACAATCACAGTTTCACGACCATCTATCATCAATTGGAATCACATGGGGTGTCCTTTGTACCAATTTCTAGGCCTCAAACTAGTACCAATACAGGTGATGAAATTGATGCTAATAGAACACCAATAAATTCATATCACACTATGGTCTTGGATGCAACTGGTCCTAGCTTCAACTTAGACAATGATGTATTGGATAGGGTTGTTGATGAAGTAGGACCTCCTAATCGAAATGCTCAAGAATTTTTTGAAATGTTGAAAGCTACTGAAGAGCCATTGTTTGATGGATGTGTGACTCATTATCCCTTATCAACAGTGTGCAGGTTGTTGAACATTAAATCTGAGTTTAACATGAGTGATAATTGCTACAATCAAATTTTACTATTTATGAAGGAGCTAGGTCTTACCTGAACATGCAAAATTACCTGATGATTACTATAGGACTAAACAAATGGTTGCAAAATTTGGCCTAGGATATGAAAAGATAGATGTACGTCAGAAAGGTTGTATCCTATATTACAAGGATAACAAAGACAAAAGAGATCGTCCCAAGTATGGTAAACCATGCTACAAGCCTAAGAGAAAACGCAATGTAACGCAAAAAGATGTTTCATATAAAGTATTGTGTTACTTTCCTATAACTCTGAGGTTGTAGAGATTATATATGTCAACAAAGACAGCTGAACATATGACATGGCACTGGAAATATCATCGAGAACCTGGGGTAATGAGTCATCCAAGTGATGGAGTGATGGAGAGGCATGGGAAAAGTTTGATGAATGTCATCCTAACTTTGCAAGTGAGACTCAAAATATAAGACTTAGACTTGCAGCTGATGGATTTAGTCCTTATGGGAAGATATCCAATCCTTTTTCTTGTTATCCAGTAATAATTACACCGTACAATCTGCCACCTAAAATTTGCATGACTAGCCCTTATATGTTCTTAAGTCTTCTCATTCCTGGTCCAAAGAGCTCTGGGAAGAATATAGATGTATACTTAGAACCTCTTATAGATGAATTCAAACAATTATAAGGTGACGGGCAGAGACTTATGACTCTCATAAGAAACAGAATTTTCAAATGTGAGTTGCACTTATGTGGACTATCAATGATTTCCCAGCTTATGGAATGTTGTCTGGTTGGAGGACACACGTTCTATAGGCATGCCCTTGTTGTATGGGAAAAAGTAGGCATTTTACTTTTAAAATGGGAGAAAAGGTTCATTCTTTTATTGCCATCGTAATATTTTGCCTATGGGTCATTCATTTCACCGGGATTGAAAATCAATTTTTGAAAGGAAGGTTTGAGAACTCTACTCCCCCTCTTAGGTTGTATAGTGAAGAAGTTTGGAACAAAGTGTGTACCTTACAAAAAACTTCTAATCACCACGCCTCTAATAAGTTGCCAAGGTTTGGAGATCAACATAATTGGACAAAACAAAGTATTTTTTGGGAATTGACATATTGGTTATTCGACATAATCTTGATGTGCTGCATATGGAGAAAAATCTGTTTGATAATATATTCAACACAATAATGGATCTAAAGGATAAAACAATAGATAATTTAAAAGCTAGAAAACATGTGAAAATTATTGTAATCCTGCTGAGCTTAAATTGATAGAGCATCAAGGAAAAGTTTTTAAGCCAAAGGAAGCCTATTCTTTGACAAAAGAACAAAGAAAGTTGATATGTGAATGGTTGAAAATCTTAAGGTTTCCAGATGGTTATGCTTCCAATTTATCTAGGTGTGTAGACATGGAAGATTATAAAGTATCAAGGATGAAAAGTCATGATTGTCATGTATTTCAAGAAAGGTTGCTATCAATTGCATTTTTCAGATCTTTTACCCGAGCCTATTTAGAATACCTTAACAGAGATAAGTTTATGTTTTAAAGGTGTATGCACAACTGTGTTAAAAGTAGAAGATCTCCGAATGCTTGAAGAAAGCATAAAGGTTACAATTTGCATCTCCTGGTTTTTTTGATCCCATGGAACATTTGCCAATTAATTTACCATATGATGCAATAACTCATGGTCCAGTCCATTTTTGATGGATGTACCCTTTTGAGAGGTAAAAATCTAAACTATATCATTGATTAGATAATTTATTATTTACTTAACTTTATACATTATATATATATATAATATATATATATATATATATATATATATATATATATATATATATATATATATTGCATGAATGGTCAATTTAACAGAATTAATTATTAATTTTGTAGTATCTTTGAAGCTGAACTGATAAGAAATTCAGGAAATATCAGCCTCGAGGAAATCGATAAAGAGACAAATAGTAGATATGCCAACTGGTTCAAAGCTTGTGTGAGTAAAATATAATAGTATAGAGAAGTTCATATTTTGTTTGATATATATCAAGTTATAATTTATACACAACTATACATATCATCGATCTATTTTGTGTATTTTTTAGGTTCTCAATCCAGATAACAACATAAATGATGAGCGGTTAAAAGACTTGGCTTCTTGTCCTTATAAGTGGGTGCAAACTTGGACAAATTTTTTTACAAATGGCTATAGGTTCAGCACACTTACTTATGGATCTAATAAATCAACTATGAATAGTGGAGTGTGCACAAAAGGGATAACATGGAATGACTATGAACACTATTATGGGTTGCTCGGTGAGGTGATATAACAAGAATATTCCTCCAACAAATATAAGAACCACTCTCGTGTTGTTCAAATGTGATTGGTTTGATCCAACAATGGGTCGAGGGTGTAAGGTTCGTAAACAGTATCGGATAATTGATATGAATAATAAAAAAAGGTCTCAAGCTATGCGTATGAACCTTTTCTTTTGGCTAAACAAGCGCAAGTTTATTTTGCAGAATATCTGAGCAAAAAGAAAAATAGTCTTGATTGGTGGGGACAGTGTGTAAAATAAAAGCTAGAAATAAAATTGATTCTCCAAATATTCCATAGCACGAAGATAACACTTTGACCCCGATACTCCCAAATATCATCGATGATCTTAATAGCTTACGCCATGAAAATGGTGAACTGGAAATATATAAGGTTGAAAATGAGACTACTGAAATTTATCAAGAGCATGATATTAATGTTATTGATGTGATGAAGAGATAGAGGAATCTGATTTTGAGTTCTCTGAATATGAAGGAGATGAACAAAGTGATAAAAACTTTGATAGTGATGAGAGTGAATAATAATAACTTGTTGCTGTAATTTCTTTTCTAGAGTGTTTTCATTTATTACTGTTGCTACTATTTGTTGTTGTTTGATGATATTTATGAAATCTTATAAGTATTATTTTTCTAAAGTTAATTTATCAATACGTTAAATTGGTTATTTAGCACTCTTTTAAATGCATTTATTTTCTAGTGATGTCATCTACTAAGAGTGACTTTGTTGAGTGTAGGTTCTTGATATTATATGGCAGCCATCACTTAATGTTTCGTTCATGCTTTTTAGTACAATATTTCACTGTTGAAAACTTTTTCATATTCACTCAGTCATATATAGGTACTTTTCCCTAAACTAGTTGAGTTAGTGAAATTACCGTAGTATGTTTCCAGCAGCTTATTATCATTTTATATGTGCAATATTTGAAAGGAGTAGAGGAAGAGCTGGAGATTTTTACTGATATGCATATGGAGAAGGATGGATGAAATGTAGTCTCCATAATATCAAATGTTTGCAGGATAGTGTATTAGAGTTTTAATCTCACTGTTTCTGTGTTTCAAGAGTTTGATGTAACACTTCGATCGTGCTGAACTATACTTATTTTTGATTGACTAAAAATAAACTCCAACTTGCTGCAACAAAGTATACGTCTATCATTACAAGAGTACAATTTTTATTGATTCACCATCTAAATGGGTGAATCAATCTAGGTTGTTTGCTTTTGTTATTTCAGTGAACAATGAGTGAAAATAAGCTTCATTATTTTCTCTATATTGATCATTTTTATAGCATGACATGTTGCAGATTTATAGTGACTGGTCGAATGGTATTCTCTAGTTCTTGTTAGATTTGATCAAAAAATATGACAAGCAGAAGAGGCATAAAACGTAGTTCGGGAGGCCGCGGGGGCATGACTAACAAAGTAGGAGGAAGCTACAATCCGACACCAGAAACTTCTCAAAAGTATGCTAGTGAACCGTCAATTCCTACATCTCAACAGGTTGGCTTAAACCAGTGTATTGTCTTATCACGTGAAAGTACTTCGCAACAGAGTGTACACACATCTCAAGATGCAAATTCTAGACCAATAACTGCTCCTGAAAATGTTGGTGGTCAACAAGAAGCTCATGCTTCTCTAGACGTTGAACAACAACAAATACCTTTATCTTAGAATGTTGGTGCTCAACCAGAAACTCCAACTCAACATGTTTCCCTTGAACAAATACTAGCATCTTTTGAAAATAGTAATCCACACAGAACATAAGACACACTTAGTTGCATGAAGCCCTTAAAAGTAAATGGAGATACGTAACTGAAATAGAAGGATATAAGTTATAGCTAAATATGTTTTCATTTAATAATCTTCTCATAAATTATTCTACAGACTATTTTGTAGATTCTGTCCACATGAGGTTGTTCGGGATGTGGTATTAGCCTTTAAAAAAAGCTTCTCTGGACCATGGCATTGTTGAAGCAAAGTTCCAGAGCATGTACGAGACAAATGGTTCAATGGCTTTGAGGTATCTATACATGGAGAAGAATCTGCGAATTTAACTTAAGCGTTAGATTTTTTTGCATTAGTAAAATTCTAAATATAAGTATATGTGCACACGTGTGAGAAGACACTAGTTGATACATGTATCGTGTAGTGTACTGATTAATGGAAAAATGTTTAGTCTTTAAAGGAGATTTCTCCTTTTGGCCTGATGTTGTGTTTTTGTGTTGAGTTGGAGGATGATTTCTCGAGCTTAATGCTTTATTTATTGTTATTGTTGTTAAAATCTTCTAGCATTTTGCTAAGTTGAAACATCATATATTCAAGCATTAAAAAACGATTTTAGTACCTATGATTTAGATTTCCTTTTTTTCCCCTCTATGAAAATCATTAGATACCAACCTTCCATTTTAGTATCTGTCTCTATATTTTCAGTGAATCTATTAGTGTCTTCCAAAACTTTTTAGCATAACTACAACTAATGAATATATGCGTGAAAGATTCCATTTCTCATGAGTTACATATCACACAATCTAAGGAAACATGTATTTACCACCTCTCTAATATATCTATAGTATCTAATCTTTCTTGTAATGTTATTCATGGAATGAACTGGTATTTCGGTACTACCTTTTTGATAATCATAAGACTCTATAATCTGAAATCTTTACATAAGAACAGGTAAGTTAATTTGATATTGTACTTCTTTTTTTCAGGCTAACTATTTCAGATCAACGAGTAGTGTGTTATGATTGAATCATATTTTACATTCAAAAATCTTTCTTACAAGCCAACAAGTTATTTGAGGATTTTTCATTATGCATATATCTTGTCTCTTTATGTAGAAGTTTTTTAGCCATTTAGGTTATTATATCTGAAGATACAACCCATAGAAGTTTAGGAACCTTGTTACACACTTAGTAATCAATTATATTCAAGTGTCCTGCACTTCTAGGTTTACATAGTGTCTCATAATTTTTCAAGGTCAGACTCTTTGATAACCAATTATTCCTTTTAACTAGAATTGCGCATCTCTACTTGAAAAACAATACTAAATTGATTATTTAATTTTTATTGTAGAAGAGTTATTCTTTTTCTGGTGAAGATAAAGTACGTGTTCGGAAAACTTTTAACCAGTGGATAGTGAAAAATTGAGTGACAGTTTGGGAAAAGCAAAGAGAACATTTGTAAAAACAAAGAAAAAACCGTAGTGGATTGCTCAATTTAATTGGGAAGGTTATGCGTTACTGGGACAGTGACGATTTTTAAAAAATATCACGCAATAAACTCAAAGAATAGAATGTCATCTAATAATGGGGAAGGTCCTTCCTTACATACTGGAGGATCGGTTGCATTTGTTGAGTACAGAACGAGACATGTAAGTAATTCTTTATTATTGTTTAGTATTTATTATTATTAGTCTTATGTTATTCTACGATTTATGTTGAAAATTAACAATACATTTAATGGTTGTAGAAGGAACTTACAGGTAAAGAGCTTCGAAATAATGAATTATTTCTAATAGACTCACAAAACCAAAAACGAAAAGAAGTGGATCTGTGGAAAATCAGAAAGGATGTGGGTATGGTTTAACTCATTGCATTAGTGATATTTATTCTAAAAGTTATTTTTGTTTAATTTAAATCCATGTGAATTGTCCTCTAAGAAACAAAAGGAAATTGCTCTGTTACTGAGAATTTTTCCTTTTACTTTAATTCTTGAGCATAATGCAAGGCGAGTGATTTCACATTTGAAAGAACTTTAAGTATATTTGGTTGTTAATTAGTTGCGGTGTTAGGTGCACTTGTTTTGAGGGTGAACTATTTCTCCAAGAAAGTGATTTCACATTTGACAGAACTTCAAATAACTCACTGTTCTAAACACAAATAATTATCTATTCTATCATTCTACTGGGAAATTCCAATTATTTAAATATTTGTTTGAAAAACACCGATTCAAGAGTCTTATACCTTCTAGATGTCTACTTTAATCATACAAAGAGGTGACACCTTCTTTAGAAATCTGAAATGTCTGTGGTGTCTACTAACTGCATTGAGGTGCTGAATAGTAATTAGCGTGTGATTGGAAGAGCTATTCTTCTTGAATTGAGATGTAAAGGTTTCGTATGGTATCACCCAAGAATCAATATGTGGTATCACCCAAGAATCAATATGAGCTATTCTTCTTCTGTAAGATTTAAAACATTTATTACTTGTCGGAAGTCTTGTTTCAAACTCAGTGACCTGTTGGCCCTCCAATTTTGTCCTATTCTAGCAGGGGAGAATTTAAATCTCTACAGAAAACCACGGTTCAGTGATAGTAGGACCTGTTCTAAGAAATTAATGTCATAAGCTTATCGTTTAATTTACTATCTAGAATTTTCAGCATAGATCATTGTTAGCAGACAATGAAAATTGGAACTCTTAATTTCTATCTTTAGATACGTACAGTGATCATGTCCAAACTTGAACGATAAGGGGTCTACTATAAATAATGTAAGGGCTAGTGAACAAGACCTAATCTCTATCATTTTTATTTTGGAATTTCAGGATGTAGCAGCCTTTCTCCTTCCTTTTTTTGGCGAAACTCTTTCATCTTGCTCCTATTTAGAGGCTGAATGTTTCTATCCTCATCAAAGTTGCATATATGACAAATTCTTGTACATTTCTTACGAAATCATGTGTGCAGACTTGAAGGAAAGAGGGTCTACTATTAATAGTGTAAGGTCCAAGGAACATCACCTCATCTCTATCATTTTTGTTTTGAATATTCACTATGTAGCGGTCGTTCTCCGACCTCTATTTGGGCGAAACTCGTTCCTCCTGATCCCTCTTATTTGAAGGTTGAATATTTCTATACTCATCAAAGTTGCATATATGACTAAATCTTGTGTGTTTCTTCCAAAATCATGTGGTCTAATATTAATAGTGTAAGGGCTGGTGAACAGGACCTCATCTCTGTCATTTTTGTTTTGGAATTTCGCTATTAGCAGGATTTCTCCGGCCTCGTTTTGGCAAAATTATTTCCTCTTGATCCCTTATATTTGGAGGTTGAATGTTTCTATCCTCATCAAAGCTTCATATATGACTAAATCATTGTAAATTTCTAACAAAATCATGTGTCCAAACTTGAAGGATGACAGGGGTCTACTATTAAAAGTGTAAGGTCTAGTGAATTGGGACTTCATCTCTATCATTTTTGTTTTGGAATTTCACTACGTAGCAGCCTTTCTCCTGCCTCGTTTGGGAGAAACTCTATCCTTTTGACCCTTCATATTTGGAGGTTGAATGTTTCTATCATCATCAAATCTGCATATCTGACTATATCCTGTACATTTCTTACGAAATCATGTGTCCATACTTGAAGGATGAGGGGTATACTATTAATAGTGTAAGGGCAAGTAAACAGGACTTCATATCTATCAGTTTTGTTTTGGAATTTTGCTATGTAGCAGCCCGCACCGTGGTAATATAACTCAGGTAAATCAACAAAATTTCAGTACCCAAAAATATAATTATTCATGTTGGAGAAGGCAGGTGCTTCACCAAACGTATACACCACTAGGACTTCCCATTTATCAGTTTTTCTATTTTTGATGCCTCTAGTACAAATAATGGTCGTCCATCAATTATGTTCGGTGGGTTTTAGGTAAAGGCATACCCATGGTGGCAGTATAATTCAACATGAACAGGTCTTTACAAGATTTTTTCCATCTGTATATTTCTTATTGAACTCATTGTATTTTGTTTCTACACGACTCTTATTGCACCTTTTGGTTTGAGTAAGGAATCTATATAGTTTCAATAGAGTATTTAGGAAAGATGTTCACTTTATTAGTTCTATATATATATATATATATATATATATATATATATATATAGACACACACTTCATCAATTAGAGTATTCTATTTCTTCAATTAGATAAGTTCATTTCTTCTTGTGAAGTTAATCTATTAGAGAATAAATTTTACTACTTTTATAGCACCTTGTGGTACTTGATAGCATTGTAATTATATGCAATAGTCTCAATTTCTCCCTTTTCACAACAATAGCATTTAGACACCACTTGCATCCTCATTCTTTTCAAATTGTCATCCGTAGCTATTCTTTTATTCTAAACTCTCCATAAAAAGAATCCAATCCTGTAAGGTAATCCCTTTCCCCAAATGTGTCCGCTCCAATCCTTTTCTTACATCTTGCTTTCAAAGCATTGAAGGCTGATTTTTTTGTGAAATCACCTTTCATACTTTGTACCCACCAAGCCTTATCAATAATGTTTTCAGTATAGGAAGGTCAGATATTGGTTGTTATATGTTGTACCATCTCATCCGATAATACTGCTTTCAGAATTTGTTCATTCCAGCCCTCATTTGTTACAAACTCTTTCACCTCTAATTCACCCTATTACGCTTGCTTTCCTTCTGTGAAATACAAAGCTCCTTGTCTGTTCCAATTATCAAACTAGAAACTAAAGTTTCCAACTTTAATTTACCACCAAATTTGATGTTCCTCTTCCTACCTGATAATGACCAATTTCCTCCATATTTGCGATGCCCCTATACCATTTACCATTACATGATGTGATTTCTTGCAATACTTGTGCTACATATACCTTGCCCAAAGAGAGTTAGTGGAAACTCTGAAAGTCCACCATAGCTTAGCAAATAAAGCTCTATTGACATCATGAAGGTCTCTCAAACCAATTCCCCCTTTTTCTTTTGGAAAACATAGATCCTTCCGTGCCACCCAGTGTTTCCATTTTACTCCTCCTGTATTTCCCCAAAAGTATTTTGCTAAAACCTGATGAATTTGCTCTATCACCTTCTTGGGAGTATTCATAGTTGACAAGATGTACACAGGCATCGACTGAAGTACATTATTCACTAAATTCGCTTACCACCAAAAAGTTAATAATCTGTTATTCCATGAAAATACCCTCTTGGCAATTTTCCTTATAAGTTCCTCAAAATAACTTGAATTATTCCGTCCATAAAAGATGGGACACCCCAAGTAAGTGAAAGGAAAATTGCCCTGTCGAATCCCTGTCAGTCTCCTCATTATAATAGCAACAATTAAAGGGGTCTTATAATATAAATAGAGAAAAAACTCTTTGCCTTGTTAATAATTTGTCCCCAGACAGCCTTATAATCCTTCAAAATCTTAATCATCATTATCACTGATCATCTATCTATAGAACAAAATAGAATGGTCTAATCCACATAAGACAAGTGATTGATTTGTGGACTCCACTTAGGAAGCCCATACCCTTTGAATTCAGAGTCCGTATGCAGGCTATTTAAACCCATAGCTAGGACTTCTGCTGCTATAATAAACAAGGTTGGGGGGGATAAAGTATCACCCTACTTAAGACCTCCAGGAGACTGAAAAAAAACCCATATGTCCTCCCGTTTATAAGGATTGAATACCAATTAGTACACATTATCCTCCAAATCATATAAATCATGACTTCTGCAAAACTAAACTTCCTTAGCACCTTAGTGAGAAATACCCATAAAACCCTATCATATGCCTTAGCCATATTGTAACAATCCGTAGTACCCCCTAGGTATCACATGGCGTGCTCGACCTCTCGGAGTTCTTCTACAAACCTCTTAGCATTCATTCATTACATAAGTATTAAAAGTAGTGTGGAATTAAAACTTTTCACAATAAAGTAAATAAGAAAATGCTTTTATAAGAGAGAAAAAGAACTAATTCTCATCACAAAGCCACCTTAGACACATCTCATTATCATAGGGTCACGACCCTTACATTGAAAAGAAACTCATATCTAATACAAAGTCTTTGATGAAAGAAAACTAGGAAGAACATCCATTTCCTCAAACATATGAAGACATACCAAGTCTTGAGAGAACTCCACTTCCCAAGCTTCAACTCTAGGAATCCTCACTTGCCACCACCTACACTTGTATAAACAGAGAAGAATATGGAGTTAGCATAATTAAGAACTAAGTATGATGGCCGTGCAAGAAACCATGTAAAAGGGACAGTTAGTTGAAATATACTTTTCATGCTATTTTGATAAAACCTCATAATGCTAGAGTAAAAGACATCATACAAGTCCATCATCAACCACATAAGATAATACCCACATAATCTTTAAGATAAGACCATAAAATCATTAAATAACCCATCTAGCCATTTAAACCATCTACCTAAGGTTATCCTAAGACCCACCTAGGTAAGATATGAAGAGACCGCCCATACAACCTCTTCATACACACCTAGATGATCCTCAATACTACCCTAAGCAAGGATATTTCCTTTCCAACATAACCATGACAAACCAACAATCATTACTAGAGATACTATAGGAGACATTCATAAACTTAAGGGACTTCGCGTATTGGTCTTGGAAGACCTACGAAACTCACTTTAGCATATTCAAAGCCTACTCGTGCCATGTATAGATAGCGTTCCATTCCACAACCTATATGTTGTAGAATCTGTCCAATAACTAGAGTGAACATCCCACATGATGAGAATAGACATTAATTGACATAGACCACACTATCTAGGTATGGAATCCGGTGTCATAAGACCCTACACCGTGGAAGGTGTTCTACTTGCCAAAGGTAGAACTAAGGACATATCCCATGTAACCACATGGTTTAGGGCATATCAAGGGCTTCTTTGTACTGTAGTCTCATTCTCAAGTAGAGCTATTACCACAAGCATATCCACTCGGTGCTTTGCCTTATCTCTCATAGATTAAGTTCATTCATATAAGTGTATTAGAGAAGGTACCATCACTAAGCCCTACCAACTCATAATACCATTACCACAGATAGATCATATGACTTTCTTAAAATTGGTTTCATGTCGTTCCATCCAACCTACTTCTAAGACTATCATTCCACTCAAGAAGGGGGAACGGTTACGGTCTAGCACTTTAAGGATTCGTTATTAACCTTCTTTTCTTATTCAAGGTTCCATATTAGTCTTTCATAGAACCTACTTTAGGTTTACCTATCCTATACTTTCATTCATTCACTCATTCAATATCATTCAAGTATCAAGAAGGGACAACTAAGTCTACCAACACAAGATACACCATCATTCTATAAAGATTCTTCTTAGTCCTTCATCATCATATACCTTCAATCATCTTATTATAGAACCCATACAAGATCATATAGACATCACTTGAGTACATTCACCTTATACATTCACATATAGAATATCATCCTTCACATTGTACACCCACATAAGCCGTAACATGATAATACTACAATTCATATAACAATGTTGATAAGGCCATGTTCATAACCATTACTACAATTAAGCACTGCCACCATAAGTGGACCAAACCAATCAATAGCAATTCAATATCAATTCTACATTAAATAAGGAAATTATGTCAACTAATCGCCTTCCAATAGCCAAAATCACCATTCCTTAAAATCTCCAACAATTTCCACACAACAATAGAACTAACCCATTACCACACCCATAAGTCTAGACCACCAAATCATCCTTATATCAAAAATTAATTATATATAGAGAGAGATATAGCAATGAGAATCAATAATATAAAGCAATCTAAATATAATTCCATCCATAACCAATCACAATTATCAAACCCACTTTACAAGCCAAAATTAGATAATTAGAAAGATCATGGTCCATGGAGTTTTTCACTTGAAATCATCAATTAAACCATAATATAATCATAACAATTCGTTTTAAACCATTTCATTCAAGAACCCATGAGTTTGAGAAAGAATTGGGGTTTTGATCATCTTTTGGAAATTTGAAAACTATTTAAGAATTGGGTCTAGAGAGGAATCTAACTCTATATAAAGAATCACCATACCTTAGTATTTAGGAGCCCAAGAAATTTGGATTGAAAACATTAAGAATTGACCTTCTTTCTTGAAGCTTGAAAGTTCTTCAATGGAGGTTTTGGAGGGAGAGAAAATTTAGAGAGAATGGAGAGCTTTTGATTTCCAACTTGAAGGTTTCGCTTTTTTTATTGGTGAAGTTGGGTAAAAATGACTCAAAAACCATTTATAATAAATCCCCAAAGTACCCAAAACACCCCTACACTAGTTGGACCTTTTAAATTAAGTCTAACTTGACTTTTAAACGACGCGACCAAAGCTGGGACATGGCTGCGCATCGCGGAGGCACTTCCCAATTTTGTTTCTGAAAATTAATTTGAGGCAGAAAAGTTCGTGACAAGCCCGCGATGTAGGGTCAAATTTTGGCTTTTAAAAGTTAGGCGTGCGACACGACTTGGCCTTTCAATAACAGCCTGCCTGCATGCTGCCTTGGCAGCTTTTTGGCCAAAACTTGGGTCTCAAGGACCCTAAGGTTTGTCCTTGGGGAGTCGTACCCGGACGTTTTGACCCTAATCTCAATTATTAAGACATTAGGGTCACCTCCACTTATTTTAGACTCCAAACAGCACACCAAAACACATACAACATACAAGTACACACTAACACACACAAGACTAGTTTTCGAACGACTTGGTCGTCCCTTGACGTATTACTTCCAAACTCTTTAAAACTGATTCAAAAGTTATTCTTCATTATTTGAACAAGTTATTAACTCAAGAAACTCATGTGCGCTCTAATTTATCCTAGTTCCTTTTAAGGATCGTTACAGTCTCCCCACTTGAAAACATTCATCCTCGAATGACACTTGCAACACTTAAAGCACTTCCAAGATGTAAAATCTCAAGACTAGCAACCCACCATCATTCATTCAACAATAATTCAATATATCATGCTAGAAGGAACATCAAATTCAAACATATAGCCTCAAAACACGACAAGAAGGTAGGAACAACATCTACAAACTCACTATGCATTAAGAGCCCGTATTTCTCATTTCACATTTTGGAGGAAGTTCCTTCTCCACATCATATCATGTCATTAAAACATTTTTAAGCACCTCATGCCAATTTCTCATAAAAAGCACATTTATGCATCATTTTCAAGAATTCACTTTTAAACATGCTCATAAGTCCACTCTTGGAACGTTTAGGTAATTTATTATAGAGGCATAACAACATGACGGACAAGGTCAATAAATCTAGCTTTACCATATAAACATGAACTCATGAAAACATGCAATACTATAAGGGGATCAAGGAAACTCATTTTCACAAAGCTCCCAAATATGCAAATGCTTCAAGGAAATTCTAACTATCATGCTTGAATACAATATGATAAAAGAGACAAAATCTCATCATCCCTACCACATTACCATGTTTCCCCACTTAGAAGGAGCCCATCACAACACAAAAGGGAAAACTATAACTAACCGGATAGACACTTCCCAAACTGCTTCTTTCGACAAGTAGATCAAGTAGGATTAACAATTTATAAACCACCACCTCCCTCATGGTTAACCTTAGGAGGATTAGCGACATCTTTGTTTGGTGACCTCTTCTTAAACCTAGGTTGGTTTTGCTCATCGAATCTACCTCTCTTCAAATTTTTTGTCATCCTCCTAAGCTTAGATTCTTCAATGAGTTGAGCATATACTACGAGACTATAGAGGTTCATGTCATTATGGAGCATAGTCGTATGACACTCTTTCTTCACAAGGTCAGAAACACCGGTCAAGAACCTACTTATGTCATCTCTAAGGTTAGACGCCAAAGATGAAACATATTTAGAAAACAAGGTAACTTCAACGAATACTCCTCCACACTCATATTACATTTTCTAAGATTTATAAACTCCTTAATCTTAACCTCCTTCTTCTCATGCGGAAAGTACTTCCCTAAGAATACTTTCTTAATTTCTTCCCACTCTATATGACCCAATTCAACCGGCCTATTGTCATTCCATTTTGTGTACAACACTTGAGCAACTTCCCTAAATTGGTATGAAGCTAACTCTTCTTTCTCCTTAGAAGTCACCCCATAGCACTCAACGCCTTATAAATACCATCTAAGAATTCTTGTGGATCCTCTCCCACCTTAAAGGAAAAGATAGGTAGGAGGATTCATCCTCACAAATTCCCTCAACCCATAGGTCATGGTACACTTAAAAGCATTCATACTAGGCCCCAAATATTTATTTTATTGAGCCTTCATGGCTCAGACTAAGGCAGCAAGAGCTCCTCTAACCTCCTCATTAGTAATGTGCGGGGGAACCACCGGAACCTCATTCCCTGATTAGCTTTAAGGACTTGTTCATCTTGAGGAACTTTATCATTTCGGGGGGGTGGGGGGGAAATCCCTCATTCACCACTCCTTCGTCCACACTTTCTTTGGGTGTCCTTATTGTATTCATATCCAATAAACACAAGAAAAGATTAGGAAAACACACTTATAGAACTCATGTAAGACCCCTAAAATAAGTTAGAGTGTCTAGTTACTAACATGTTTGTATTAAGGTTATAAGGTCTTAAAATGACTTATAATATGTTTTAGAGGCAGTGTGTAAGGTTTGAAGCGATTTTGAAGTCAAACGTCAAGGGGCGACCAAGACGTTCGACGACTAGTCACCTATGTGCCTCATATGTCTATGCATGCTAATAATGGTATGAAATGAGGTTAAGAAGTCTTAAAATGAGTTATAATTATGTTTAATGGTAGTATATGGAGTTCCGAGAAGTTTGGAGGCAAACGTCAAAGAACGTCTAAGACGTTCGAAAGTTAGCCCTTGAGACGTTCATGTGTGTCTTGATGGGGCCTTGCATGTTTGGACGAGTTGCGAGTATTTGTTTTGGGTGAAAATTATGTGGAAGGTATACAACTTATTAAAGGTTTTATTTACATTGTAAACGTTCGGGAACGACTTCTAAAGAGCCCCGCAAAAGGGCCCACAAGAAGGACCCAAGGCTGGTCGAGACACTGCCTTGGAAGTGTCAATCAACTGAACCAAACGACGGCCAGTTGGTTGACCAACGATCGGTTGGTGAGGTATAGTAGATGGACACTTAACCTGGGCAGGTATCAACCCAAAAATTGCCCAACGACCAATCGACGGAAGCCAAAGGACGGCCAGTCGATTGGGTCCGTCGATGGTGGAGTGTAACTGCTGCCTTCCGTCTGTTTTATTCAAGGGGTGAATGGGAAATTCACCCCACGTTATAACATGACTCTAATTGGCTTATTTAGCTATTTTGGTCTATATAAGTCATCTAAAACGTGAACAACCCATTCTCAATCCCTTCTCACGAAATAAGCCTTTCCCTCCAAAAATATTCTCCCTAGAAACCACCACTGTTTGTGAAGCTCAAGAACAGCTTGGATCTTGGATTTCCATGGATGATTCACCAAGTTTTTGAGGATTTCAACTAGACAAATGTACGGTGATCCTTGATCTATAGTTAGCCTTCCATCTAGAGAGTTAATCTCAAAGTTTCAAAAGAGATTTTATGATCAAAGTTCTTCTTCTTCAATCTAGCCATGTGTTCATTCTAAAGACATTTTAAAAGGTTAAATCATGATGAATTGATGTTAATGTATTGGTTTGACCGTGATTTTACTCCAATTGCATGATGAACCGGTGTTCCTTCCCTAAATCGATTTAGCCTTTGCATGTGCATTGTGATCATGGCTTGTTAATGGTTGAATTGTGATTATATTACGTTGAATTTATTATATCTACTGTTATTTACATGAATTAATGATGAATTGATGATGAAGGATCCATGTGGATCAATGTATGAAGATCTGAAAATGCTTAGATTAGATTTCCTTGATTCACTGTAACATTTCCCTTTTTATGATTTAATGTTGAATTCGAATAAGTGATGATGACTATAGCTACTGTTTTAGGTTAATATCATGATGGAATTATAGATAGTAATCTCGTATAATCAAGGTAAAGAAGAATTGGTTGAATTGATCTCGTTTCTTCTAGTCTAGCAAGTAGTAACTTGTGATCATGATGTTGGGATGGTTGCTATATGACTCGATTATGGTTAATGGTTGTTAGATACTTCCTATATGCATAATGTGATGATAATTAGGTGTAGTTGATCTAATATGAATTGATAAACATGGAATTGGTAAAGATTGATTTAGATTCTTCTAGCCTATAAAGTGACTATTGTAATGTATATGACATGATCTAAATGTTATGATAGATAAAACATTATTTCATTTGAGTAACGATCTCTTTAGCTACTGCCCTACATTTGTATTGATGATAAATTTTTATTGATGATCAATGCAAGCGAATTTGGTTAAAGATCTATGTTCTTCTACTTTCTACAATATATGTGATGTATTGTCTTAGATGGTAACATGATTTTGTAGGAACTTGTACATGGTTTCTTTTATGATTAAAGTACATATATCTACTGACCTATATATGAATTGTTGATAAACAAGGTGTATTGATCAATGATGATCAAAGGGTGAGAAATTGGTAAGAATGCTTATCTCCTCTACTTTCCTAATAGTATTGTAGATGATGAAGCATTTTATGGTATTGTGTGGTATGGCCTACTTATGGTGGCGGTGTTTACTTTATTGTCATTATATATGTGTTGACCATGGCCTTGAAGGAAAATTGATGAATATATGATTGAGTTATTATGATGATCACCTTATGTGTAACTTGTGCCTAGTCTTCTATTATAGTTGTGAATCTAGGTTATGTTACTATTGTTATGAGCATGTAAACGTTTATGTAAGATCATGTGTAGGTGCTTCCATTAATGAAGTGTTAATAATTGGTGACCCCTACCCATGTACCCCTATGTGAGTGTGTAAATAGCTAAGGTTTGGAGTCTTGATTATAATTAGAATATTGTCTTGCCTCCTATGCTATTGTGTGTTGTATGGTCTACGCTTGGAAGAGTATTTTGGTATTAAGAGGGTGGCTATTTCAATGAGTGTTAATAGCCATTAGGTGATCATATTGACCAATGTATACACACACTTACACATTATGCATGCTTACAATGTAGTAAATGTTCATAGTGTCTAAAGAAAGGTTCTTCTCATATTCACTAGTGTCTACTACTATGCATGTAAAGTATATGTATGTAAAGTATGTAATGTATTCCTTACTAGGATGACTTGATAGGTGTACTAGTGTGGTAAAGGGTATGGGACCTTGTCTATGCATTGCACATGTGTACCTTGATAGGATAGTTCCTAGGTTTTAGTTTCTATGTACATGAAAGTGAATGTATGGACATGTTATGAATAAGATTTATATTATATGATGAAGTATGAATGTGCATAGAGTCTTAGTGGGTTTATATGAAAAGTATTGCTCAAATTGTTATACCTATAGACTTATGCATTAATATATGATCACGTGTGACATTATGTGTTATGTGAAAGGTCTGTTCACATCTATGTATACACTCACACACATGTATGAAAATCTAGTTAATAGAGGGGCCTTGAGAGGGATGCCCAAGATTACTCTAAAAACTAGAAAGGTGCTTAGATATGATATAAGCATATAAGGAATGAATATCCTAAGTCTATGTTTTATGAAAAATGTAATAAAGGCTTTTCAATAAAAGGAACTTAGCTTAGCACCGAGTGAACTTGACATTGAGAGGTGTTGACTTTCCTTGGAGGAAGATTCACCATTTGTCCGTTATAGAGTGTTTGACTTCCCTTAGAGGAATACTCACCTATGGACCCACATGAGGTGTTGACTTCCCTTTGAGAAAGGTTCAGCCATGTTTTCTCATTAGAGGAGGCCAAGTTACCAAGTGGGATGAAGAGGAAAGACCTATCTCTTAGTTCCATAAACTACGCTTGCCACATAGGATCTAGCAAAGTGAATTCACTCAGTATGCTAGGATATATGTTAATGTTCTACCTTGACTAGGTAGGAACACCTTTCACTTTGTTAAA
Organism: Solanum sitiens; assembly: GCA_016801875.1. NCBI lineage: Eukaryota > Viridiplantae > Streptophyta > Magnoliopsida > Solanales > Solanaceae > Solanum > Solanum sitiens. The sequence continues at coordinate 1,761,428 of JABWTJ010000070.1, read as the reverse complement.
GGCTCTATAACACAATTCCATGGTTAACACTCATGGTCTTAGTATAGGTTAAGGCTATAGTTTCCCTAAAGTAAATGGACAATGTAAATAAATAACTAGGATCCTAACTAGGATGACCTAAGGGATGTTACTTAGGATATGTGGAAGTAATGAACCCATCTAGACATTGCACAAGTAGATCCTTAGGAAGTCCTATGAAGGTGACCTAATGTACATGATTATGATTATGTCTTTATCCATGGCATGGTAGTATTTGTCTACTTGTGATGAAGATGTGCATGGTATGAGTCTGTATTATGTGACCTTATCCTTACATACACTATGTTGACATAAATGACTATATGATGAAGGTATTATATTGACATGAATGAAGTTCTCTTCACTTACATGTTGATGTATGAATAGTATGGTAAGGCTTGTGGTCTTATGATAGATTTACTAAGTATGTGTGAGGTTATGGGGTTTCACATATACATTGCACTAGTATAGTTAGAGTAGGATTATGAGTAAGCTATTATAATGCATTGATGTGAATTGAAGTTGGTATATGTGCAAGTTGAATGTAGCTTACTGTAATTGTACTATGGTATTGACTTAAATATGTCTAGGTTGTACTATACTTCTATGATGGTATGTGTTGCCTTGTGTAGATGATATGTATGTTTCCTTGTGGCCTTAAGGTTATGCATTGCACCAAGTATCACTAGAGGGTTACTTGAAAGGTTAACGAATAAAGGAAAGGAATGCTCACTTTAAGGAAGACTGAGCTCACTGTAAAGTGACCTCAAATATGGCATAAATTCTATATGTGATCTAATGAAATGTTTGGCCTTTGAATATGTTTATATGAAGTATCTGAATGATATAAACGCTATTGGATAAAGGTTTTATGAAGATTTACTCAAAAAGCCATGAAGTATGATTTCAAGAAAATGTCCCTTTTAAATGCATGTTTTTGCATGGTTGACATACTTAGTTTATTCTTGTACTAATCCCATTCTTCTCTACTTTTTACACAAAGTGTAGGTTATGGATGCTTAAAGGATGTCTATGTGATTGAGGAGCTTGATATGTTATTCCCAAGCTCAAGGAAAGGAATCCTTAAGTTCAAGGATGTCCTAATGCTTAGTTACTGTGAAGTTTCTTAAATATTGTATAGTTATATAATGTGTCTTAAGGGCGTTGTCCCTAATGTACTCTAATGTTTTTGAGTCTAAGATGGCAAAGAGACTTAAGGTCTAGTATGTAACATGATATTTTATATATATGATGTAAAGTTTCTAGCATATGATGTGCTATGAAAAGTTTTAAATTTCCGCTAAATTTACTATGTCAATGCGATGAATGATAAATATGGGCTTATATAAGATCTCCGAGAGGTCAAGTACGCCATGTTACTTCTAGGGGTGCTCCCCGGATGTGACAAACATGGTATCAGAGCCAGGTTTATAAAGTGGTTTTAGGTTCTAAAAGTCTTACATTGCCACGTCTAGTAGAGCCTCGTGTTCATTGGTGGTGAGTCGCGACATCATCAAATGATATGAGAGGCTATAAGACGGTAGAGTTTCTCTTCTTCATCATTCTCATATCGTGCCATAGAACTTAACTCTATAAGATCTCTCTCTTATGTTTTCTTCTCCGGTGGTCTTTTAGATGTTATTGCTTGGATGAGATGGTATCTTATATGCTTGAGGGATAAAAGGTGAGTTAATACTTAACTTTGTTTTATGGTTGAATGAGTATTTGTGAAGGTGAATCTTTGCATGTTTTTATGATGTGATGCCATTTATGGCTATGTATGAGACTTATGTGAAATAGCATGTTATGTTGAGAAATGTATGTCATGAAATAGTTAAAGGAATGTTAGAAGTTATTATAGTTGACATGAGTTTCTTTTTGTATGATGTGTTACTATATGGTTTTACATGTTGGTAGCTTAATATTATGATTTGAGCTTGAAATGTGTAGTGACTACTTATAAAAGCACGCTACCATAAGAATATGTGCTTTAAAGTGTTTAATGTTTCCCTTTGTATATATGTGGTCCTTGATAAGTTGCCTAATATGGATTGGAGTCCTTTGTATAGACTTGATCCTAGTTGTGAAGGTAGTATGTTTTTCTTGGTAGGGTGATGATGTGGGTTTTAGTGACCTAGAAGTCACCTTATTGTAATGTCTAAAGAAAATGAAGAATTTTATGGCTAAGTCTCCTTGTGGTTTTCCCTAATGTTGTATGACCTTGGTGTTTATTATATTATATGAAAACCTTATGTGGTTTAATGGTATGACCTAACTTGATGATTGGGGATAATTTTCCTAGGAGATGAAGTTTAGAATACCTTGGTGTTCCTATGTTAACTTACTATAAATTCCTTCTAAATGGTAATTACTTTTAAGGGATGAAAACAAATGAAGGTTGTTAAAGTTATGATCCTCTTAAGGTTGGGTTAAGTTTCTATTAATTGGGTTTACCCTAAGTGGGGGATGGTGATGAAATGGTAAGGTTGTGGATATCTTCTACTTTGTCCTTCTATTTTTGATTGAACTTGAGACCAATGAATTCTTAGTAAGCTTGTTCATGAATATAGTCTGGCATAAAGTATGAATTGCATGAACTTAATATGTTTGGTAAGTATTGATTGACATTACCTTAAACATAGAATATTCCAAAGTGCATGAAAGGAAATTTCAACAAAAATCCATGTTTTCTCATGTGTATGGTTTATCTTAATATGCTAATTGTGCATTTGACTTCATGAGGTAAGATAAGAAACTTGGTTTTAGTCAGTTGTGAGTTGTAATGTTTAGCCTTATAATGAAAAGTTGAGTCTCTTAAAAATAAAATATGTTGAGTCTCTTGAAAACTATTTGACTTTTATGGTTTGGAAAGCATGATTTTAGGCCCACTCTTGAAAAGTGAAAGCATGTTTAGCTAAGTGTTCATGCGTGTGCCTATGATTTGTATTGTTTTCCCAAAGGATGCTTAGTGTAAAGGCTAATGCTATGTTAGAAATAGACATTTTGTGAAATGGTTTCCTAATTGTTGTGATTTATTGGTGTGAGTTACCATTTAGACTTCACTAGGAAGAAAACATGAGCATGCCTTGGTTTAAAAAGTTGAGAATTTCTCATATTACAGTAAAGATGGTCGTTGTGCATTTGCTTGGGTGTGAGCTCATGATACATATAAGTATGTTGAGGAGATGAGCATTCCTCCATGGACACATCTAAGCATGGTTTGGTTGAGTATGACCCGCATAGCACTAGGTCTAACTTATAAGAATCCATTGTCAACCTATCTTACTCAAGTCTATGTGCATTGAAGTATGAGTGCCTACTTGTTTTCAGTGTTGTTGGAATCTGCCTTAGTGTAACTTAAAGATGGTTGCAATATGATCTATTAATGAATTGAAGTGCAATGAACATGTTATGATTAGGATAAGGATGTTTCTACTATAATCATGATAAGAACCTATGTGTTTGATGCATTAAAGAGTGAGTGAATCAAGGTTTTTACTTGCTTGTGTGCATTGAATGTTAAAATGATGAGAAGTTGTGTTCCTTGTAAGTTGGGTGAATTAACTTCTATGTGATGATGTTATGAATATGATGAACGTTTCTATGATGCATTGAAGTCCTTGTTGTGATTAAAGTGTACTAAGTGTCATTCAAGGACGAATCTTCCCCAGTGGGGGCTATTGTAAGATCCCCAAAATGAGTTAGGGTATCTAGAGCCTAACATGTTTGTATTAAGGTTATAAGGTTCTAAAATGACTTATAATATGGTTTAGAGTCAGTGTGTAAAGTTTGAAGTGATTTGGAAGTCAAACGTCAAGGGGCGACCAAGACGTTCGACGACTAGTCACCTATGTTCCTCATATGTCTATGCATGCTTATAATGGAATAAAATGAGCTTAAGAAGTCTTAATATGAGTTATAATTATGTTTAAGGGTAGTATATGGAGTTTCAAGAAGTTTGGAGGTCAAACGTCCAAGAACGTCTAAGATGTTCGAAAGTTAGCCCTTGAGACGTTCATGTGTGTCTCGATGGGGCCTTGCATGTTTGGACGAGTTGAGAGTATTTGTTTTGGGTGCAACTTATTTGAAAGGTCTAAAGCTTGTTAAGGGTTGTATTTACGTTGGAAACATCCGGGTACGACTTCTAAAGGGCCCCGCAAAAGGGCCCACAAGAAGGACCCAAGGCTGGTCGAGACACTGCCTTGGCAGTGTCAATCGACTGAACCAAACGACGGCCAGTTGGTTGAAAAATGGACCGTTAGTGAGGTATCATCAATGAACACTTATCCTGGGCAGGTCTTAACCCAAAAATTGGACAAGTACCAATCGACGGAAGCCAAAGGACGACCAGTCAATTGACCAACGGCCATTCGATTGGGTCCGTCGATGGTGGCCTGTAACTGCTGCCTTGCGTCTGTTTTATTCAAGGGGTGAATGGGGAATTCACCCCACGTCCTAACCTGACTCTAATAGGTTTATTTAGATATTTTTGGGTGTATATAAATCATCTAAAACGTGAACAACCCATTCCCAATCCTTTCTCACAAAATAAACATTTCCCTCCAAAAATATTCTCCCTAGAAACCACCATTGTTGGTGAAGCTCAAGAACAACTTGGAGCTTGGATTTCCATGGATGATTCACCAAGTTTTAGAGTTTTTCAACTAGACATAGGTATGGTGATCCTTTATCTCTAGTTAGCCTTCCATCTAGAGAGTTAATCTCAAAGTTTCAAAAGAGATTTTATGATCAAAGTTCTTCTTCTTCAATCTAGACATGGGTTCTTTCTAAAAACGTTTTAAAAGCTTAAATCGTGATGCATTGATGTTAATGTATTGGTTTGACCATGATTTTACTCCAATTTCATGATGAACCCATGTTCCTTCCCTAAATCGATTTAGCCCTTGCATGGGCATTGTGATCATGGCTTGTTAATGGTTGAATTGTGATTCTATTACGTTCAATTTATTATATCTACTGTTATTTATGTGAATTAATGATGATTTGATGATGAAGGATCCATGTGGATCAATGTATGAAGATTTATGGTTAGATTAGATTTCCTTGATTCACTGTAACATTGCCCTTTTTATGATTTAATGTTTAATTTGAATAAGTGATGATGATTATAGCTACTGTTTTAGGTTAATATCATGATTGAATTATAGATATTAATCTCGTATAATCAAGGTAAAGAAGAATTGGTTGAATTGATCTAGTTTCTTCTAGTCTAGCAAGTAGTAACTTGTGATCATGATGTTGGGATGGTTGCTATATGACTCGATTATGGTTAATGGTTCTTAGCTACTGCCTATATTCATAATGTGATTATAATTAGGTGTAGTTGATCTAATATGAATATATAACCATGGAATTGGTAAAGATTGATTTAGATTCTTCTAGCCTATAAAGTGACTATTGTAATGTATATGACATGATCTATATGCTAAGGTAGATAAAGCATTATTTCGTTTGAGTAACGATCTCTTTAGCTACTACCCTCCATGTGTATTGATGATAAATTGTTATTGATGATCAATGCAAGCAAATTGGGTTAAAGATCTATGTTCTTATACTTTCTACCATTATGTGATGTATTGTCTTAGATGGTAACATGATTTTGTAGGAACTTGTACATGGTTTCTTTTATGATTAAAGTACATATAGCTACTGACCTATATATGAATTATTGATAAACAAGGTGTATTGATCAATGATGATCAAAGGGTGAGAAATTGTTAAGAATGCTTATCTTCTATACTTTCCTGATAGTATTGTAGATGATGAAGCGTTTTATGGTATTGTGTGGTATGGCCCACTTATGGTGGCGGTATTTACTTTATTATCATTATATATCTGTTGACCATGACCTTGAAGGCAAATTGATGAATATATGATTGAGTGATTATGATGATCACCTTATGTGTAACTTGTGCCTAGTCTTCTATTATAGTTGTGAGTCTAGGTTCTGTTACTATTGTTATGAGCATGTAAACGTTTATGTAAGATCTTGTGTAGGTGCTTCGATTAATGAAGTGTTGATAATTTGTGACCCCTACCCATGTACCCCTATGTGAGTGTGTAAATAGCTAACGTTTGGAGTCTTGATTATAATTAGAATATTGTCTTGCCTCCTATGCTATTGTGTGTTGTATGGTCTATGCTTGGAAGAGTATTTTGGTCTTAAGAGGGTGGTTGTTTCAATGAGTGGTTAATAGCCATTAGGTGATCATGTTGACAAATTGTATACACACACTCACACATTATGCATGCTTACAATGTAGTAAATGTTCATAGTGTCTAAAGAAAGGTTCTTCTCATATTCACTAGTGTCTACTACTATGCATGTAAATTATATGTATGTAAAGTATGTAATGTATTCCTTACTAGGATGACTTGATAGGTGTGCTAGTGTGAGAAAGGGTATGCGACCTTGTCTATGCATTGCACATGTGTACCTTGATAGGATAGTTCCTAGGTTTTAGTTTCTATGTACATGAAAATGAATGTCTGGACATGTTATGAATAAGATTTATATTATATGATGAAGTATGAATGTGCATAGAGTCTTAGTGGGTTTATATGGAAAACAATTTCATATTGTTATGCCTATAGACTTATGCATTTATATATAAACATGTGTGACATTATGTGTTATGTGAAAGGTCAGTTCACATCTATTTATACACTCGCACACATGTATGAAAATCTAGTTAATAGAGGGGCCTTGAGCAGGATGCCCAATATTACTCTAAAAACTAGAAAGGTTCTTGGATATGCTATAAGCATATAAGGAACGGATATCCTAAGTCTATGTATTATGAAAAATGTAATAAAGGTTTTTCAATAAAGGGAACTTAGCTTAGCACCGAGTGAACTTGACATTGAGAGGTGTTGACTTTCATTGGAGGAAGATTCACTATTTTTCCCTTATAGAGTGTTGACTTCCCTTAGAGGAATACTCACCTATGGAACCACATGAGGTGTTGACTTCCCTTTGAGGAAGGTTCACCCATGTTTTCTCATGAGAGGAGGCCCAATTACAAAGTGTTATGAAGAGGGAATACCTATCTCTTAGTTTCATAAACTATGCTTGCCACATAGGATCTAGCGAAGTGAATTCGCTCAGTATGCTAGGATATATGTTAATGTTCTACCTTGGCTAGGTAGGAACACCTTCTCTTGGTGTAAGTCTCTACAACACCAAATTCCATGGTTAGCACTCATGGTCTTAGTGTCGGTTAAGGCTATAGTTTCCCCAAAGTAAAATGGACAATGGAAATAAATGACTAGGATCCTAACTAGGATGACCTAAGGGAGGTTACTTAGGATAGGTGGAAGTATTGAACCCATCTAGACATTGCACAAGTAGCTCCTTAGGAATTCCTATGAAGGTTAGCTAATGTATATGATTATGATTATGTCTTTATTCATGGCATGGTAGTATTTGTCTACTTGTGATGAAGATGTACAATGGTATGAGTCTATACGATGTGGCCTTATCCTTATAAGCACTATGTTGACATAAATGACTATATGATGAAGGTCTTGTATTGGCATCAATGAAGTTGTCTTCACTTACTTGTTGATGTATGAATTGGATGGTAAGGCTTGTGGTCTTATGATAGGTTTACTAAGTATGTGTGAGGTTATGGGGTTTCACATATACATTGCACTAGTAGACTTAGAGTAGGATTATGAGTAAGGTCTTATAATGCATTGATGTGAAGTGAAGTTGGTGTATGTGCAAGTTGAATGTAGCTTACTGTAATTGTACTATGGTATTGACTTAAATATGTCTAGGTTGTACTATACTTCTATGATTGTATGTGTTACCTTGTGTTGATGATATGTATGTTTCCTTGTGGCCTTAAGGTGATGCATTGCACCAAGTATCTCTAGAGGGTTACTTGAGAGGTTAATGAATAAAGGAAAGGAATGTTCACATAAAGGAAGAATAAGCTCACTGTAAAGTGACCTCAAATATGGCATATATTCAATATGTGATCATATGAAATGTTTGGCCTTTGAATATGTTTATATGAAGTATGTGAATGATATAAGTTCTATTGGATAAAGGTTTTATGAAGATTTACTCAAAAAGGCATGAGGTATAATTTCAAGAAAATGTCCCTTTTAAGTGCATGTTTTTGCATGGTTGACATACTTAGTGCATTCTTGTACTAATCCCATTCTTCTCTACTTTTTACACAAAGTGTAGGTTATGGATGCTTAAAGGATGTCTATGTGATTGAGGAGCTTGATATGTTATTCCCAAGCTCAAGGAAAGGAATCCTTAAGTTCAAGGATATCCTAATGGTTAGTTACTGTGAAGTTTCTTAAATATTGTATAGTTATATAATGTGTCTTAAGGGCGTTGTCCCTAATGTACTCTAATGTTTTTGAGTCTAAGATGGCAAAGAGACTTAAGGTCTAGTATGTAACATGATATTTTATATATATGATGTAAAGTTTCTAGCATATGATGTGCTATGAAAAGTTTTAAACTTCCGCTAAATTTACTATGTCAATGCGATGAATGATAAATATGGGCTTATATAAGATCTCCGAGAGGTCAGGTACGCCATGTTACATCTAGTAGAGCCTCGTGTTCATTGGTGGTGAGTCGCGACATCATCAAATGATATGAGAGGCTATAAGACGGTAGAGTTTCTCTTCTCATCATTCTCATATCGTTCCATAGAACTTAACTCTATAAGATCTCTCTCTTATGTTTTCTTCTCCGGTGGTCTTTTAGATGTTATTGCTTGGATGAGATGGTATCTTATATGCTTGAGGGATAAAAGGTGAGTTAATACTTAACTTTGTTTTATGGTTGAATGAGTATTTGTGAAGGTGAATCTTTGCATGTTTTTATGATGTGATGCCATTTATGGCTATGTATGAGACTTATGTGAAATAGCATGTTATGTTGAGAAATGTATGTCATGATATAGTTAAAGGAATGTTAGAAGTTATTATAGTTGACATGAGTTTCTTTTTGTATGATGTGTTACTATATGGTTTTACATGTTGGTAGCTTAATATTATGATTTGAGCTTGAAATGTGTAGTGACTACTTATAAAAATATGCTACCATAACAATATGTGCTTTAAAGTGTTCAATGTTTCCCTTTGTATATATGTGGTCCTTGATAAGTTGCCTAATATGGATTGGAGTCCTTTGTATAGACTTGATCCTAGTTGTGAAGGTAGTATGTTTTTCTTGGTAGGGTGATGATGTGGGTTTTAGTGACCTAGAAGTCACCTTATTGTAATGTCTAAAGAAAATGAAGAATTTTATGGCTAAGTCTCCTTGTGGTTTTCCCTAATGTTGTATGACCTTGGTGTTTATTGTATTATATGAAAACCTTATGTGGTTTAATGGTATGACCTAACTTGATGATTGGGGATAATTTTCCTAGGATATGAAGTTTAGAATACCTTGGTGTTCCTATGTTAACTTTCTAAAATTTCCTTCTAAATGGTAATTACTTTTAAGGGATTAAAAAAATGAAGGTTGTTAAGTTAAGATCCTCTTAAGGTTGGGTTAAGTTGCTATTAATTGGGTTTACCCTAAGTGGGTGATGGTGATGAAATGGTAAGGTTGTGGATATCTTCTACTTTGTCCTTCTATTTTTGATTGAACTTGAGACCAATGAATTCTTAGTAAGCTTGTTCATGAATATAGTCTTGCATAAAGTATGAATTGCATGAACTTAATATGTTTGGGTAAGTATTGATTTACATTACTTTAAACATATTTTGAATATTCCAAAGTGCATGAAAGGAAATTTTAATAAAATTCCATGTTTTCTCATGTGTATGGTGCATCTTAATATGCTAATTGTGCATTTGACTTCATGAGGTAAGATAAGAAACTTGGTTTTACTCACTTGTGAGGTGTAATGTTTAGCCTTATAATGAAAAGTTGAGTCTCTTAAAAATTAAATATGTTGAGTTTCTTGAAAACTATGTGACTTTTATGGTTTGGAAAGCATGATTTTAGGCCCACTCTTGAAAAGTGAAAGCGCGTTTAGCTAAGTGTTCATGCGTGAGCCTATGATTTGTATTGTTTTCCCATATGATGCTTACTGTAAAGGCTAATGCTATGTTAGAAATGGACATTTTGTGAAATGGTTTCCTAATTATTGTGATTTATTGGTGTGACTTACCATTTAGACTTCACTAGGAAAACATGAGCATGCCTTGGTTTAAAAAGTTGAGAATTTCTCATATTAATGTAAAGATGGCCTTTGTGCATTTGATTGGGTGTGATATCATGATACATGTAAGTGTGTTGAGGAGATGGAAACTCCTCCATGGACACATCTAATCATGGTATGGTTGAGTATGACCCGCATAGCACTAGGTCGAACTTATAAGAATCCATTGTCAACCTATCTTACTCAAGTCTATGTGCATTGAAGTATGAGTGCCTACTTGTTTTCAGTGTTGTTTGAATCTTCCTTAGTGTAACTTAAAGATGGTTGCAAGATGACCTATTAATGAATTGATGTGTAATGACCATGTTGTGATTAGGATAAGGATGTTCCTCCTATAATCATGATAAGAACCTTTGTGTTTGATCCATTAAAGAGTGAGTGAATCAAGGTTTTTACTTGCTTGTGTGCATTGAATGTTAAAATGGTGAGAAGTTGTATTCCTTGTAGGTTGGGTGAATTAACTTCTATGTGATGAAGTTATGAATATGATGAACTGTTCTATGTTGCATTGAAGTCCTTCTTGTGATTAAAGTGTTCTAAGTGTCATTCGAGGACGAATCTTCCCCAGTGGGGGCTATTGTAAGATCCCCAAAATGAGTTAGGGTATATAGAGCCTAACATGTTTGTATTAAGGTTATAAGGTTCTAAAATGACTTATAATATGGTTTAGAGTCAGTGTGTAAAGTTTGAAGTGATTTGGAAGTCAAACGTCAAGGGGCGACCAAGACGTTCGACGACTAGTCACCTATGTGCCTCATATGTCTATGCATGATTATAATGGTATGAAATGAGCTTAATAAGTCTAAAAATTATTTATAATTATGTTTAATGGTATTATATGGAGTTTCTAGAAGTTTGGAGGTCAAACGTCTAAGAACATCTAATACGTTCGAAAGTTAGCCCTTGAGACGTTCATGTGTGTCTCGATGGGGCCTTGCATGTTTGGACGAGTTGCGAGTATTTGTTTTGGGTGACACATATGTGGAAGGTATAAAACTTGTTAACGGTTGTATTTACGTTGGAAACGTCTAGGTACGACTTCAAAAGGGCCCCACAAAAGTGCCCACAAGAAGGACCCAAGTCTGGTCGAGACACTACCTAGGCAGTGTCAATCGACTGAACCAAATGACGGCAAGTTGGTTGACCAACGACCCGTTGGTGAGGTCTCGTAGATGGACACTTATCCTGGGCAGGTATCAACCCAAAATTTGTCCAAGTACCAACCGACAGAAGCCAAAGGACGGCCAGTCGATTGGGTCCGTCGATGGTGGCCTGTAACTGCTGCCTTGCGTCTATTTTATTCAAGGGGTGAATGGAAAATTCACCCCACGTCCTAACCTGACTCTAATAGGTTTTTTTAGCTATTTTTGGGTGTATATAATTCATCTAAAACGTGAACAACCCATTCCCAATCCCTTCTCACGAAATAAATATTTCCCTCCAAATATATTCTCCCTTGAAACTACCATTGTTGGTGAAGCTCAAGAACAACATGGAGCTTGGATTTCCATGGATGATTAACCAAGTTTTAGAGTTTTCAACTAGACAAATGTATGGTGATCCTTGATCTCTAGTTAGCCTTCCATCTAGAGAGTTAATCTCAAAGTTTCAAAAGAGATTTTATGATCAAAGTTTTTCTTCTCAGATCTAGCCATGGGTTCTTTGTAAAAATGTTTTAAAAGGTTAAATCATGATGAATTGATGTTAATGTATTGGTTTTACCGTGATTTTACTCCAATTGCATGATGAACCCATGTTCCTTCCCTAAATTGATTTAGCCCTTGCATGGGCATTATGATCATGGCTTGTTAATGGTTGAATTGTGATTCTATTACGTTGAATTGATTATATCTACTGTTATTTATGTGAATTAATGATGAATTTATGATGAAGAATCCATGTGGATCAATGTATGAAGATTTGAAAATGCTTAGATTAGATTTCCTTGATTCACTGTAACATTGCCCTTTTTATGATTTAATGTTGAATTCGAATAAGTGATGATGATTATAGCTACTATTTTAGGTTAATATCATGATTGAATTATAGATATTAATCTCGTATAATCAAGGTTAAGAAGAATTGGTTGAATTGATCTAGTTTCTTCTAGTCTAGCAGGTAGTAACTTGTGATCATGATGTTGGGATGGTTTCTATATGACTCGATTATGGTTAATGGTTCTTAGCTACTACCTATATGAATAATGTTGTGATAATTAGGTGTAGTTGATCTAATATGAATAGATAACCATGGAATTGGTAAAGATTGATTTAGATTCTTCTAGCCTATAAAGTGACTATTGTAATGTATATGACATGATCTAAATGTTAAGGTAGATAAAGCATTATTTGGTTTGAGTAACGATTTCTTTAGCTACTGCCCTACATGTGTATTGATTATAAATTGTAATTGATGATCAATGCAAGCGAATTGGGTTAAAGATCTATTTTCTTCTACTTTGTACCATATATGTGATGTATTGTCTTAGATGGTAACATGATTTTGTAGGAACTTATACATGGTTTCTTCTATGATTTAAGTACATATAGCTACTGAACTATATATGAATTGTTGATAAACAAGGTGTATTGATTAATGATGATCAACGGGTGAGAAATTGGTAAGAATGTTTATTTCCTTTACATTCCTTATAGTATTGTAGATGATGACGCCTTTTATGGTATTGTGTGGTATGATCCACTTATGGTGGCGGTGTTTACTTGATTGTCATTATATATGTGTTGACCATGGCCTTGAAGGCAAATTGATGAGTATATTATCGAGTGGTTATGATGATTACCTTATGTGTAACTTGTGCCTAGTCTTCTATTATAGTTGTAAATCTAGGTATGTTACTATTGTTATGAGCATGTAGACGTTTATGTAAGATCATGTTTAGGTGCTTCCATTAATGAAGTGTTAATAATTGGTGACCCCTACCCATGTACCCCTATGTGAGTGTGTAAATAGGTAACGTTTGGAGTCTTGATTATAATTAGAATATTGTCTTGCCTCCTATGCTATTGTGTGTTGTATGGTCTATGCTTGGAAGAGTATTTTGGTATTAAGAGGGTGGCTATTTCAATGAGTGGTTAATATCCATTAGGTGATCATGTTGACCAATGTATACACACACTCACACATTATGCATGCTTACAATGTAGTAAATGTTCATAGTGTCTAAAGAAAGGTTCTTCTCATATTCACTAGTGTCTACTACTATGCATGTATAGTATATGCATGTGAAGTATGTAATGTATTCCTTAGTAGGATGACTTGATAGGTGTACTAGTGTTGTAAAGGGTATGGGACGTTGTCTATGCATTGCACATGTGTACCTTGATAGAATAGTTTCTAGGTTTGGTTTCTATGTACATGAAAATGAATGTATGGACATGTTATGAATAATATTTATATGATATGATGAAATATGAATGTGCATAGAGTCTTAGGGTTTATATGAAAAGTATTGCTCAAATTGTTATGCCTATAGACTTATGCATTGATATATGAACATGTGTGACGTTATGTGTTATGTGAAAGGTATGTTCACATATATGTATTCACTCATACACATGTATGAAAATCTAGTTAATAAAGGGGCCTTGAGAGGGATGCCCAAGATTACTCTAAACACTAAAAAGGTGCTTGGATATGCTATAAGCATATAAGGAATGAATATGCTAAGTCTATGTGTTATGAATAATGTAATAAAGCTTTTCAATAAAGGGAACTTAGCTTAGCACCGAGTGAACTTGACATTGACAGGTGTTGAATTTCCTTGGAGGAAGATTCACCATTTGTTCCTTATAGAGTGTTTGACTTCCTTTAGAGGAATACTCACCTATGGACCCACATGAGGTGTTGACTTCCCTTTGAGGAAGGTTCATCCATGTTTTCTCATGAGAGGAGGCCTAGTTACCAAGTGGTATGAAGAGGGAAGACCTATCTCTTATTTCCATAAACTACGCTTGCCACATAAGATCTAGCAAAGTGAATTCACTCAGTATCCTAGGATATATGTTAATGTTATACCTTGGCTAGGTAGGAACACCTTCCCTTGGTGTAAGGCTCTACAACACAAAATTCCATGGTTAGCACTCATGGTCTTAGTATCGGTTAAGGCTATAGTTTCCCTAAAGTTAATGAATAATGGAAATAAATGACTAGGATCCTAACTAGGATGACCTAAGGGAGGTTACTTAGGATAAGTGAAAGTAATGAACCCATCTAGACATTGCACAAGTAGATCCTTAGGAAGTCCTATGAAGGTGACCTAATGTATATGATTATGATTATGTGTTTATCCATGGCATGGTAGTATTTGTCTACTTGTGATGAAGATGTGCATGGTATGAGTCTATATGATGTGACCTTATCCTTATATGCTCTATGTTGACATAAATGACTATATGATGAAGGTCTTGTATTGACATGAATGAAGTTCTCTTCACTTACTTGTTGATGTATGAATTGGATGGTAAGGCTTGTGGTCTTATGATAGGTTTACTAAGTATGTGTGAGGTTATGGGGTTTCACATATACATTGCACTAGTAGACTTAGAGTAGGATTATGAGTAAGGTATTATAATGCATTGATGTGAGGTGAAGTTGGTATATGTGCAAGTTGAATGTAGCTTACTGTAATTGTACTAGTGTATTAACTTAAATATGTCTAGGTTGTACTATATTTCCATGATGGTATGTGTTGCCTTGTGTAGATGATATGTATATTTCCTTGTGGCATTAAGGTGATGCATTGTACCAAGTATCACTAGAGGGTTACTTGGGAGGTTAATGTATAAAGGAAAGGAATGTTTACCGTAAGGAAGAATGAGCTCACTGTAAATTGACCTCAAATATGGCATAAATTCTATATGTGATCTTATGAAATGTTTGGCCTTTGAATATGTTTATATGAAGTATGTGAATGATATAAATGCTATTGGATAAAGGTTTTATGAAGATTTACTCAAAAAGGCATGAAGTATGATTTCAAGAAAATGTCCCTTTTAAATGCATGTTTTTTCATGGTTACCATACTTAGTGCATTCTTGTACTAATTCCATTCTTTTCTACTTTTTACACAAAGTGTAGGTTATGGATGCTTAAAGGATGTCTATGTGATTGATGAGCTTGATATGTGATTCACAAGCTCAAGGAAAGGAATCCTTAAGTTCAAGGATGTCCTAATGCTTAGTTACTGTGAAGTTTCTTAAATATTGTATAGTTATATAATATGTCTTAAGGGCGTTGTCCCTAATGTACTCTAATGTTGTTGAGTCTAAGATGGTAAAGAGACTTAAGGTCTAGTATGTAACATGATATTTTATATATATGATGTAAAGTTTCTACCATATGATGTGCTATAAAAAGTTTTAAATTTCTGCTAAATTTACTATGTCAATGCGATGATAAATATGGGCTTATATAAGATCTACGAGAGGTCAAGTACGCCATGTTACTTCTAGGTGGTGCTCCTCAAATGTAAAAAATGTGGTATCAGGATCAGGTTTATAAAGTGGTTTTAGGTTCTAAAAGTCTCATATTGCCACGTCTAGTAGATTCTCATGTTCATTGGTGGTGAGTCGCGTCATAATCAATTGATATGAGAGGCTGTAAGACGATAGAGTTTCCCTTTTTCATCATTCTCATATCGTGTCATTAAACTTATTTCTATAAGATCTCTCTCTTATGTTTTCTTGTCCGGTGGTCTTCTAGATGTGATTTCTTGGATGAGATGGTATCTTATATGCTTGAGGGAGAAAAGGTGAGTTAATGCTTAACTTGGTTTTATGGTTGAATGAGTATGTGTGAAGGTGAATCTTGGCATGTTTTTATGATGTGATGCAATTTATGGATATGTATGAGACTTATGTGAAATCGCATGTTATGTTGAGAAATGTATGTCGTGATATAGTTAAAGGAATGTTAGAAGTTATTATGGTTGACATTAGTTTCTTTTGGTATGATGTGTTGCTATATGGTTTTACATGTTGGTAGCTTAATATTATGATTTGAGCTTGAAATGTGTAGTGACTACTTATGAAAGCATGCTACCCTAAGAATATGTGCTTAAAAGTGTTCAATGTTCCCTTTGTAGATATGTGGTCCTTGATAAGTAGTCTAATATTGATTGGAGTCCTTTGTATAGACTTGATCCTATGTGTGAAGGTAGTATGTTTGTCTTGGTAGGGTGATGATGTGGGTTTTAGTGACCTAGAAGTCACCTTAATGTAACGTCTAAAGAAAAATAAGAATTTTATGTCTAAGTCTCCTTGTGGTTTTCCCAAATGTTGTATGACCTTGGTGTTTATTGTATTGTATGAAAACCTTATGTGGTTGAATCATATGACCTAACTTGATGATTGGGGATAATTTGCCTAGGATATGAAGTTTAGAATACCTTCGTGTTCCTATGTTAACTTACTGTAAATTCTTCTAAATGATAATCACTTTTAAGGGATGAAAAAAAATGAACGTTGTTAAGTTAAGATCCTCTTAAGGTTGGTTAAGTTGCTCTTTATTGGGTTTACCCTAGGTGGGGGATGGTGATGAAATGGTAAGGTTGTGGATATCTTCTACTTTGTCCTTCTATTTTTTATTGAACTTGAGACCAATGAATTCTTAGTAAGCTTGTTCATGAATATAGTCTTGCATGAACTTAATATGTTTGGTAAGTATTTATTGACATTACCTTAAATATATTTTGAAGATTCCAAAGTGGATGAACGGAAATTTCAATAAAAATCCATGTTTTCTCATGTGTATGGTGCATCTTAATATGCTAATTGTGCATTTGACATCATGAGGTAAGATAAGAAACTTGGTTTTAGTCACTTGTGATGTGTAATGTTTAGCCTTATAATGAAAAGTTGAGTCTCTTAAAAATGAAATACGTTGAGTCTCTTGAAAACTATGTGACTTGTATGGTTTGGAAAGCATGATTTTAGGCCCACTCTTGAAAAGTGAAAGCATGTTTAGCTAAGTGTTCATGCGTGTGCCTATAATTTGTATTTTTTCCCCAAATGATGCTTACTGTAGAGGCTAATGCTGTGTTAGAAATGATCATTTTGTGAAATGGATTCCTAATTGTTGTGATTTATTGGCGTGACTTACCATTTAGACTTCACTAGGAAGAAAACATGAGCATGCCTTGGTTTAAACAGTTGAGAATTTCTCATATTACAGTAAAGATGGCCTTTGTGCATTTGCTTGGGTGTGAGCTCATGATACATGTAAGTGTGTTGAGGATATGGACATTCCTCTATGGACACATATAAGAATCCATTGTCAACCTATCTTACTCAAGTCTATATGCATGGAAGTATGAGTGCCTACTTGTTTTCAGTGTTGTTGGAATCTGTCTTAGTGTAACTTAAAGATGGTTGCAAGATGAGATTTTAATGAATTGAAGTGTAATGACCATGTTATTATTAGGATAAGGATGTTCCTCCTATAAGCATGATAAGAACCTTTGTGTTTGACGCATTAAAGAGTGAGTGAATCAAGGTTTTTACTTGCTTGTGTGCATTGAATGTTAAAATGTTGAGAAGTTGTGTTCCTTGTAAGTTGGGTGCATAGACTTCTATGTGATGATATTATGAATATGATGAGTTGTTCTATGATGCATTGAAGTCCTTCTTGTGATTAAAGTGTTCTAAGTGTCATTCGAGGATGAATGTTCCCAAGTGGGGGATATTGTAAAAACCCCAAAATGAGTTAGGGTTTATAGAGCCTAACATGTTTGTATTAAGGTTATAAGTTCCTAAAATGACTTATAATATGGTTTAGAGTCAGTGTGTAAAGTTTGAAGTGATTTGGAAGTCAAACGTCAAGGGGCGACCAAGACGTTCGATGACTAGTCACCTATGTGCCTCATATGTCTATGCATGCTTATAATGGTATGAAATGATCTTAAGAAGTCTTAAAATGAGTTATAATTATGTTTAATGGTAGTATATGGAGTTTCGAGAAGTTTGGAGGTCAAACGTCCAAGAACGTCTAAGATGTTCGAAAGTTAGCCCTTGAGACGTTCATGTGTGTCTCGATGGGGCCTTGCATGTTTGGATGCGATTCGAG